>BPLQ01015522.1:0-600000 GCA_021605075.1 Caerostris darwini
TATATGAGATATTGATTACTTTTTAACCTTTGGGCAGGAATTAATTCCAAGTTTAAAATCTAGTATCTAGATATCTTTTATCAAAATGCATGGATACTCTTTTCATTTCTGATTGCCTTGAAACTGACCTTTAAAACATTTAAATGAATAATTAATAATAATTTTAATTAAGGACCTTTCATTACTAACACCGAATGATCATCCTTGTTCCTTTTAAGTTAAATTTAAAGTAGATCAAATTTAAAATCTTAAAAAAATAAAGAAAAGTAGGCATTATCTTCGATTGGTTAGGTTTATCCGCTCTACGATCATTTTGTTCACACTTTGGGCTAATTAGAACCGGGACCTTACAGTTTAATGTGGATTCCAAACAGCTAAGAAAACATCCATGCCATGGACAGTATTCAAACCTGAAGCCTGGGTACCAACGACCAGAGGTACTAATTGACCATCATTGACCATTATCTTTGGAAGTATTGCAAGTGTTGAAAAGAATAACTACTGGTTGTTGCTATAAGGATGATCTAGACGTCCATTTCAAATATTTATAACTATTTTCTTTGCGGATTGGGGAAAAAATGCGATTATTACAAACAGCAAATTTCTATTCTTTCAGGAAAATAATCACCTTTTCTTTGTACGACTACAATATGAAAATTGTTTTAGTCATAAAAGAAAGCTGAGATAATAGAATGCAAGGAATTTATTTGAATTTTCTTCACCGTTCTGAGTGTCATACTCAAGGCACATTTAAATGCCTAGGATAGCGCCGGGTGACGATGATGTACACTGTCAATTCTTTTCTGAAAGGGAATGTGATTCAATTTAAAGCGCATCTCTTCAATACACGGCATGGAGTCATGCATACCAGGCTGACATTTTGTAAGTATTAATCTTCTAAAGATGACGAAACCTTTGGCTAAGTTATGACATCAAATATATAAAAAGAAATATCACGTTAAAGCCTAAAACGATTTTGAAACTTCGACTTTATCATACAAGGGGTCTCATCTTTGACATCTGCTTAGCATAAACTTTGAACCAAATGAGCTCGGTAGTTCATATCTTCTGGCTCATTTTCAACACATGCGAATTTTGAATTTTTCTTTGAATCCTGAAGTTTTAGCTTGGAACTTGTTTTTTCTTGGAAAGTTATGATGTCTAGAATAACTCAAAGTTTTTGTTAGATAGTAACAAAGCTTTTGTGTATTGTTTAATAAACAATTTTTAAAGATTTTTAAAATGCTTTGTGTTTAAGTGATTCCTTTCAAATTCATAATTATTTTAGAGAAATATTTTCTTTTGTAGCTTACGGAAAATGTATGAGAGAATTAAATTAGCTAAGCGAGATTACATTTCTACCAAACCATGACTTCAATTTAACATTTATAGGGCTGGAAAATTATATAATTGTTTAGATAATTATTTGTTAATTTCTATATAATTCCTTCGAATAAATTTTATTATTTTTAAAAATATTTAAAAATATTATCAAATAATACATATAAATAAATAAACATAGAATAACAGATTAATTTTATTTATATACCTGCGTATTGTGCAAATACGCAGGTATTCGGTTTACAGTAAAAAATTACAAACCAATGATAACAACTGTGAAAGTTTCAATTTTTTAATTCTAACCATATACAGAAAATTTTATTTATTACTACCATAAATATTTTATTTTAATGAATATAAATATTTCAGTGTTTGATAAAACAACAAAATGGAAAAAATGGAGCTACTAGAGTTTCAAAAAGAATATTAGTTGAAGAGATTTTTTTCTTGATATTTTATCCTTATATTTCAAAATAAAATGAGATTTAGAAGACAATTTAAGCCATCCACCTTAATTATCATTTTTTTTTTTATAACACTGCCGAATAAATGGCACAGCATCTGCTGTATACAGAACCTAATTTCAAGAAATTGAAAAAGTCTCTCTAACAATGGATTTCTTTCTTTAGAAAAAGTAGAAATTAATTTGTTTCGTTCTATTAAATTATTCCACTCCTGAAATTAATAATTTTTATTTTTTTATCAAACACAGTCTGCCCATTTTTCTCGAAAGCAAATCATCAAGTCTTTTTATTTATAAAATATTTCATGCAGGATTGGTTAGATCACTAAGATCAGCCATGATAATAGCCATAGCCTTTGAATTGTTCTAATATTAAGTTAAGAAAAGGGAGAGAACTTCAGTAGAAAAAAATGAATATCATGAAAGACAAAAGTATAGTTTATTTGTAGATTTCAAATTTAAATGTTTGGAACTATGAGCAATTAACATTGAATGTATATGATATCATCCAAGAATTGTATTCATGGTTTTTACCTGAAGAAAGATTATTACAGTAGATAATTATTATTTAACATGATTTGCAACATGCTATTCACTAAAAATATCATGATATCTTTGTGAGAGTGGTTATTTCTAAATATCATCATACCTTCCATAAAAAAATGAAATATGGTAATTGCAAAAGTAATTTCTTCAAATGTCAAGTTTATATTTAATTGAAAGGTGTTTATTAGTATTATTAAAAAAGTGCCTATTAAATTCGTAAATTTTCAATGCTTTAAACTGGAAATTATAACTGGCCTTTTTCTGCGTTATTATAACAATTTAAAGTTATAAGTATAGCACTGACTGAAGGGATATTTGTATGGTGGAGCACTTTGGGCAATCTCAGGGATTTAAAGCCCCACTTCAAATGAATTAAAAATAGATGAGCGATCTTTCGTACTGCACAACCAAATCTCTTAACAAACATTGGATACAGCGTCCCAATGTGTTATTAATAGGACTCTGAATAACGTTGTTCCATTCCACCGATAATAATTTTAATACAGAGAGGGCTTTAGTTTCTGACGCATGATCAAGCACAATAAACCAACTTGATTAGAGAAAGTAGGTTTATTGTGCTTGATCATTCTGCAAGCACACAAACACGTTACTTAATTAGAGAAAGTAACGTTTGTGTGCTTGCAGAAACTTCATGAAATTAGAAACACATTTTGCGTACATGATTTTCAGACCCTAAATATTTTCTTCAGTTAAATATTTGTTTGGAATAAGATTAAGATCCTTCAAATCAACCTTACCAATATACCTTGATTTGAATTTTTATTATTTTATTTATAATTATCAATGTCAATTTAAAAATAGAGTTATTGAGTTAATATTTGAAGTAAAGAATCTATCCTTACATCATAAAACGGATTCAAAGAATTAGTCTCAACCTGTTTTAAATCAAGCCACGAAAGTAATACGTTTATATCAAACCATTATTTTTTGCTTTTTTCGTAAAACTCTCTGTCAAACTAATTGACACATAAAGTTTTGAATATCTAATAAAGGTTTCATACTGTCCAAAAAATGTAACCTTAAAAGAAAAACAGGAAAACTACTTTGGTAAAAAAAAATCGGCATCATTTCGTCTCTTTCTGTCTCAGAGCAAAACTATTAACTCTTGATTTTTCTCTCCCCTTTCTACATTAGCTGGGAAGTTCGTTAGTGGCATTTAACGATGAAGGTTGCTGGCAACATCTGGAGGAATTTTTCTGTGGATGAAGGAATAGCAGTGTTTTCAGATCTTTCCTCTTTTTGAGCCTAAGTTCAATTATCCTTCGTCAGGCTGTAGTAGTTCCTCAGCTGAGTTAGCGATAGCGCTTAATGATCCGTGTGTTGCCAAAAATTGGAACTAATATCAACTCTAGATGATGAAAAAAATAAAGTAATATGATGAAAAAAAAATCTTAAAAGGGGAGTTATAGTAGACTGATTGGAGCCGGCTTATTTCTGAAATATACCGAGTTCATTGTTTTATCTCGTTCTCGTGATAAGGACATCGTTAGCAGGCGAATGGGTTGCCGTTACAATTGAATCAAGTTCTCTTTTTCTCTCTTTATAGCAATTTTCTATCATGGGAATGAATGCGGGAGATAAAAATGAAAATATTTTAAAGTCTTCTTTTCTCAAGGATTATTCTAAATCTGCGTTAATATTCTACGGGTTGGAATGGGTAGATTTGTGATACGAAAAATTGATTCCTGGTTTGGAAAATAAGGAAGTTTGCTAAATAGGCTATCAAAGACCGTTACAATTCATTTCAATAAAAAATTCACCCTTTTATTTCTACAATTTATTTAACTTTCATGGATATTATACATTCTATCTTTCATAATATTACAGTTTTTTATATTTCTTACTTTAGACTTCTTTTTTCAACTGCCAATATTTAGAAGCCAACTTTTGATGTGTGGTTAATGATAGAGATACACAAACGAATAATAATTTTTTTTTTTAATTATCCGGCTGAATAAATGCAAAAAAGGAAAATTCTACTATTAATGGTAAAAATTATGAATCACAAACAAAATTAACGATTATTTCTTCACATTTATATTGCATTCCTGCATACATTTATGGTTTTTAGAATACTTTTATGTTCATAATTAGTTGCGAGCATGTTAATTAAAATGTTAAAATTACAAAAATGATAAAAAATATTATATATGATTTCCGAAATTTCTAAATAATTCTAGTTTCTTAATCATCAATAAATTTCAATGTGTAATGTGAACTTTGTTTGCTAAGTTTTGACCGCTGAAAAAAAATAAAAATATGGACAATGAACTATAAACACATTAATAATACTAAATTAACAAATTAAATAATGTTTCATTGTTTGTCTAAAATGCGAGATGGTTAAAATTCTTAATGTTTGACCTTTCGTTTAAGGATTTATTTCAATTTATTTGTTTATAACTATTTTAAAAGTATATTTTTTATCTATTATTATTTAATCATAATTAGCCGAATTGCTATTGCTATTCCGAATTGTTCATATAATTCGAGTTTTGCAATCATCAATAAATTTCAATGTGAATGCTATTTTTTTTGCTAAGTTTTGATGTTTGAAAAAAAAGTAAAGAATATGGACAGAAAACTATGAACATATTAATAATACTATATTAAATAACCAAAGCAAATAATGTTTCATTGTTTGTCAAAAACGCGAGATAATTCAAATTCCTAACGCTTGGCCTTTCTTTGAAGGATTTATTTCAATTCATCTGACTATAATTATTTTAAAAGTATAATCTTTTTTATGTATTACTATTTAATCCTAGTTAGCCGAATTGCAATTGCTTTTCCGGGTTATGTAATTCTAGTTTCGAAATCAACAATAAATTTGAATATATAATGTTAACTTTGTTTGCTAAGTTTTGATAGTTGAAAAAAATACAAATATGGGCAATGAACTATAAGCATATTAATAATACTAAATTAAATTAACAAAGCAAATAATGTTTCATTGTTTGTCTAAAATGCGATATAGCTCCAATTCCAAATATCTGGCTTTTCTTTGAAGGATTTATTTCAAATTATTTTAAATGTATAATATTTTTTATCTATTACTATTTAATCATAGACGGCCGAATTGCAATTGTTATTGAGGTTTATATAATTATAGTTCCGTAATCAACAATAAATTTCAATGTGTAATTTTTTTTTGCTAAGTTTTGATCGTTAAAAAAATAAAATATGGTTAATGAACTATAAGCATATTAATAATACTATATTAAATAACAAATAAAATAATGTTTCATTGTTTGTTTAAAATTCAAGGTAGTTCAAATTCTTAATGTTTGGCCTTTCGTTGAAGGATTTATTTCAGTTTATTTGACAGTTATAGTCATTAAAAAGTTATTAGTTATAGTTATTTTAAAAGTATAATCTTTTTTATCTATTAGTATTTCATTACAGTTAGCCGAATTGCTATGGCTATTTCGAATTGTTTATAAATTCTAGTTTCGTAATCATCAATAAATAGCAAAAACAAATAACATTACACATTGACAAGTTTTGATCGTTGAATAAAATACAAATATGGACAATGAACTATAAACATATTAATAATACTATATTAAATTAACAAACATCATAAATTATTTCATCATAGTTAGCCGAATTGCTATTTCATGTATTGGCTGCTGTCATATAAATCCTATCGTCAGCGAATCAATTTATTTTATTGTACAACACGAATGCTGATGGATATTTGTTAGACGCATTGGTACAGTGTAAGGAAGATTCATTCCATGCGTAAACCTAAGTTATCTTCTTTTCCTCCTTTCTAATTTCTTCCCCGATATCCACCATCTTATTTCTCTGCTAATAGAAAGCTGCCAATTGGAGCACCTTTACAGATCTACGCCTCAGTTTCTTTCTTTCTTTATTTGTAAGCTTTCCGCAAATAATAAGTTCTTATTTACTCATATATTACTCCTATAAGCTAATTTCAATATAAAGCTGTTGAATCGTTAATATGGTAATTAATTAGCATAGTGGTATTAAATATCTAATTTTTCAGAGTAAAAACTTTTAATTAGTAAAAAAGTCTGATATAATTAAGTAAAATCAAAAAGGTTTATACTGAACAAAATCATAGAATATGTTACAAATTTATAAAATGTTTAAAATTCTTAGACAAGTTTTTATGACAATAGTTTGAAGAATGGTTTTCTAAAATTTTTTATCACATTAACGAATTTGCGTTATAAATTAGATTCTAAGATTCCCAGACGTGTTTTCATGGTAATAATTCTTTTTAAACTTTGTGCTAAATCGGTAATAATTTTTTTGGTAATAATTTGTTAAATCTGTGGTTAGTTTTCAAAGAAGTAATTACTTTAATATATAGGTGTAAGGTTATTTTAAACAAAAATTTAGATTTTTGCTTTTGAATGGATATTAAGAATTCTTACTGCAAAATAATACATTAGAAAAATTAAAATTTTTAAACTAAAAAATAAATAATTTATGCAATGGAAACTCTATTAAGAAAATTATTTCATCAAAGTTTATAAAAAAAAAAATGTACATCGACACTTCAGAAAAAATTCCTAGTCTGTTTTTCATTGAAAATCTGTACACTTTTGAATTGCCAAAAAAATTTCTAAAAATTACCTTTTGACAAAAAAAATATTGCCAAAATACTAAGCTAATTCCTATAACACTTTTTCATTTAATTTTTCTCTAATTGTTTATAATTATAAATAAAAAATTAATAATTTATGTAATGGAAACTATTTTAACAAAGTGTAGGCAAAAAATATATTTCAATACTTCAGGAAAAGTTCCTAATCTGTATTTTGTTAAATTCTGTACTGTATTCTTTTTCTTTTGAAAAAATGTATTGCCATAATACTAATCTAATTCCTGTAACAGCTGCTAATTTGATATTTTCCTAATGTATATAATATACCTTTAAGAGACTTTAATGAAAGCTAACAATGATTTTGCTTCAAATCTTGATGGATAATGATAATGCCCTTCAAGAGAATTTCAGTGAAAACTGACTTGTATTTGCAATATCATGGGAGAATGGGAGAATATCTAGGAAATTGTCATTAGGCAGTACGAGTAAATGCGAGATATTACAACCTCCATCAAGTCTATTTGCTTTTCAAAACATTTATATCGCAAGCTACCTGTGGGAATTAGAACCAAATGGACATGAAAGCTATCTAGACTAGCTACAACTGAACAATTCCCAATGCTTTTAACAACACATTTAGTAAATTAATATACTTCACCTTTAACTAGTATTTAACGGAAATGAAAATTAAATTTTCTGCAATAAAACCTCTTTTAGTCATTGCTCCCCTAAACTAGAATTATTAAATATTTAATAAGACTCAGCCACCAGTTTGGATTCCATAATATCTTAAAAATGACCAGTAAAACAGCATAATCTAGCAGATGCAGTGTTACCCACTATGCATCACGGAGAGCGTGCTACATTGTACCCTACTTTAATACCACAATTTCGTGCAACCCCCCAGCTAGAGTATCGCACCTTCCTTCTCGAGCCCACTACTACTACACCTCACCTGCACCTAGAGATGAGTTGCCCCTATACAGTTTGAGAATGATGTGGGGGAGAGAAGTCTGAGTGGGCTCTCTGACGCTCTTACAGTCGTATGAGACAGGCACGAACGCTTAATGTGGATTTCGAACCAGTACAAACATCCATGGCATTACCGTGACTCGAACTGAAATCTGTGGCACCGAGCTCCAGCGCGTTAGACACTTGGCTATTCAGGCACCCCTCGAGCCCACTGGAAAAACATTTAAAACTGCATATTTAACGTACTCCTTAAAGACATAGACATGGTAGATTTCGGTTCAGAATCGCTTGCAGACGGGCCAACCAGCATCATTGACGAAAGATCCGCAACCCAAAGAGTGGCCCCCAGATGGCTACGGCATTTTTTATATAAGATAAAACTTTTAATTCTCTTTGAAGCAGTAAAACGGGAGCTATTTTTGAAAATAGATAATAATATCTTAAAATTAAAAAGAAGCTTTTTTATATAGTTATAATCAATAATTTTCAATTAATTACATTTTTAATTCGTAAAAAATCTTTTATAATCAAATATTGGTATTAAATTTACAAAAGTTTTTTAAACAGTCAGTTTCTAAGTATCATATCTAATTTTGTACGTCGCTTTGAATAATATAAATTTCAACGCTTTTAACGAAAATATATTACATTTCAAAGACCAAAGAATCGTCTAGACGTCTAGGAAACTCAAGCAGAATGTATATAGTTGTTAGAGCAACTTTTATATTCCACATAGAGAAACCTTTATTCTTGTAGAAGATATTTATATCATCTAGCGTCCTAAGATGTTCGATGAAAATATCAGTTACAGTTTTTTAAAGCAAAAACAATTTAAAACATTTCATTTCAAATGTACAGAAAAGGATGCTGTTAGACTGTCTAAAAAAGAATTGTGTTGAAGAGCCAGAAACTTTATAACCACCGTTTTCAATTACATTTTCTTCAATATTCTCACATTAGAAAGAAGGAGAAAAATATCTAACCTATACGTTCCAGTACCATGAAGATAAGACGGAGAAGGCCTTGGGACAAATAAAATTTACTCTGGCAGATCAGGCCTGGAGCAATATTCTTTTCTATTATATCTCAGACTTCAATACGACAGTTACAGCAGCGTCTAAGAAAGCGGAGCTAGAAAAAGAAAATATTTTCACACAGTTGCGTGTCATTTTAAAAAATTTTCTCCCGAATGGGCAAAGATTCTTCTGGCTGTAGCACAGTTTGTAGTACTATGTTTTCGGCCGTTACAAACGTCCTAAAAGGCATAAAGTCTTTTAAAGTATGTCTGAATGAAATTGGCAGGTAACGAAAAAAAAAAAACCTTGCAGTACGAAAAAAAAATCAACGAAGAAAGGTTGGCCGGATAAGAAAGTGGTAAAAAATAGCTGCGCCGTTTTGAGTGATATCAGAAAAGTTACTCCCACCATCACCTCGTCGTATAACACTTTTAGTGGATTTAGTTTACAGGCTATGAAGCTGTATTGAATTTCTTTCAAATGCTTGCTGTCGAGGATTTGACGTGAAGTGCGCCTGAGGACCACAAATATCAAGCACGATTTCTAGGAAAATCTTTAGGTTTTAAGAGAAACCTCGTGTAGTCTTCTGCATCGACCAGTCAGCTTTTCTTATGACCAGAGCTGTCGTGGTTATCAGACTTGCAATTGATGTACCGCATTCTAAGGCTTTGTTTAAGAAATACATTCTTTAAATATTCTTGTTGTATCAGTTAGATAAATATTTGTTGAAAATATTTGTTTGAAATCAGATTAGGGTAGTTCAAATCAAGCTTACCAATCTAACATTATTTGGATTTTTATTATTTTATTTATAATTATCAATAATGTAGACAATAGACAATTCTATTATTTAACATGGCTTACAACACGTTATTTACTAAAAAATATCAAGATATCTTTGTGTGAGTGGTCATTTCTAAATATCATCATACCTTCTATAAAAAAATGAAATATGGTAAGTCACAAAAAGTAATTATTTCAAATGTCAATTTATATTTAATTGAAAGATGTTTATTAGTATTATTAAAAAGCATATGAAATCCATAAAGAAGATTTAATTTGTATAAAGTAAGGAGCGCTCACATACACGTTCAATGCTTTAAATTATAAAAATATCAATGTAAATAATTTTAATTGAGTTTGATTTATTTTATTATTTTTTTCTCCTTGCGAATTATAACTAGCCTTCCTCCATGTCATTACAAAATATAAAGTTACACGTATAATACTGACTGGAAGGGATGCTTGTATACTGGAACACATTGGGCAGGCAATTATACGGGCAGTCTCGGGGATTTAAAGGTCCCACTTCAAATAAATTAAAAATAGATGAGCGATCTTCCGCACTGTAGAACCAAATCTCTTAACAAACATTGGATACAGGGTCCCAATGTGTTATTAATAGGACTCTGAATAACGTTGTTCCATTCCACCGATAATAATTTTAATACAGAGAGGGTTTTAGTTTCTGACGCATGATCAAGCACAATAAACCAACTTAATTAGAGAAAGTAGGTTTATTGTGCTTGATCATTCTGCAAGCACACAAACACGTTGCGTAATTAGAGAATTAATTAAATTAATTTCAAAATACAGCGATTTTTTTTTCTTTCATAATGATAAAGTACATTACTAATATCGCATTATTGAGAGAAAATATCAAGTATTTCTTTAAATTTTTACAATACAATTTGTGCATATATATATATATATATATATAATAATTGGTACAAAAGTTTTAAGAAATAACTTGGCAGTTTGCATCGTCAAAGAATGGCTCTGGAAAATTGGTTACTGGTTTAAAAGTCATTTTTCGTAAACTGAGGTTATTTAAAATGATTAACTAACATAATTCAGTTAACATGCTTTTTTAGTTTAGTATGGATAGACTCAGATTTTCTCACATGTAAAATAAAAGTAGACCAATTTTTCTTAAAGATTTCATAGAGGGTATCTTTTTTCTTAGAAAAAAATAGTATTCTATTAATAAGATTGTTAACAACTCAGAAATTTCCCTAGCTCATGTAGTGCTCTGTGCAGCCTTCTCACTCTCTCTCTCTCTCTCAGATTTTCTGTTACATCTTACGGCAAATCTTGCATTTGAATTATGTTTTAAAATTTTGTAATTTAATTATATTAAATAACTTATTTTCACAGTATCTTATTACAATAAATACAATATAATCATTCTTGAAAAGATAATGTTCTGTTCCTAAACGTTAAATTGAAATTAAATGAAATCTTCAAAAACTGCAATTCTTTCAACCAAAGTATCTTCTTATCTAAATATCCATTATGTAAGGTAATATCACTAACATCATTCTATTATTATAAATATGTAACTCAATATTACTTTGAAAAAGCATAATCTCATCGCAAAAAAAAAAAAAAAAATCATACTACCTTTGATCTTAAAAATAATTACGACAGTCTGTACTCAATGAAATTATTTATTCTGTACTTTTAAATAAGAATTTTTTTAGTATTTCCTCTTTAGAAAAATGCTTTTACAAAAAAAAAGCTTTTCCCTTTTTTATCATATTTAATACTTACTGATAAAGCAAGAATATTTAAACAATGTATTTCGTAAACAAAGCCTTATAACCATGACAGCTCTGGTCATAAGAAAAGCTGACTGGCCGTTATAGAAGACTACACGAGGTTTCTCTTAAAACCTAAAGATTTTCCTAGAAATCGTGCTTGATATTTGTGGTCCTCAGGCGCACTTCACGTCCAATCCTCGACAGCAAGCATTTGAAAGAAATTCAATACAGCTTCATAGCCTGTAAACTAAATCCACTAAAAGTGTTATACGGCGAGGTGATGGTGGGAGTAACTTTTCTGATATCACTCAAAACGACGCAGCTATATTTTACCACTTTCTTATCCGGCCAGCCTTTCTTCGTTGACTTTTTTTTCGTACAGATTTTTTTTTTTTTTTTTTCGGTTACCTGCCATTTTCATTCAGACATTTTTTAAAAGACTTTATGCCTTTTAGGACGTTTGTAACGGCTGAAAACATAGTACTACAGACTGTGCTACAGCCAGAAGAATCTTTGCCCATTCGGGAGAAAAATTTTTAAAATGACACGCAAGTGTGTGAAAATATTTTCTTTTTCTAGCTCCGGTTTCTTAGACGCTGCTGTAACTGTCGTATTGAAGTCTGAGATATAATAGAAAAGAATATTGCTCCAGGCCTGATCTGCCGGAGTAAATTTTATTTGTCCCAAGGCCTTCTCCGTCTTATCTTCATGGTACTGGAACGTATAGGTTAGATATTTTTCTCCTTCTTTCTAATGTGAGAATATTGAAGAAAATGTAATTGAAAACGGGGGTTATAAACTTTTTGGCTCTTCAACACAATTCTTTTTTAGACAGTCTAACAGCATCCTTTTCTGTACATTTGAAATGAAATGTTTTAAATTGTTTTTGCTTTAAAAAACTGTAACTGATATTTTTATCGAACATCGTAGGACGCTAGATGATATAAATATTTTCTACAAAGCTAAAGGTTTCTCTATGGGGAATATAAAAGTTGCTCTAACAACTATATACGTTCTGCTTGAGTTTCCTAGACGTCTAGACGATCCTTTTGTCTTTGAAATGTAATATATATTCGTTAAAAGCGTTGAAATTTATATTATTCAAAGCGACGTACAAAATTAGATATAATACATAGAAACTGACTGTTTGAAAAACTTTTGTAAATTTAATACCAATATTTGGTTATAAAAGATTTTTTTTTTTTATGAATTAAAAATGTAATTAATTGAAAATTATTGATTATAACTATATAAAAGAGCTTCTTTTTAATTTTAAGATATTATTATCTATTTTCAAAAATAGCTATTGTTTTACTGCTTCAAAGAGTATTAAAAGTTTTATGTTATATAAAAAAGGCCGTAGCCATCTGGGGGCCACTCTTTGGGTTGCGGATCTTTCGTCAATGATGCTGGTTGGCCCGTCTGCAAGCGATTCTGAACCGAAATCTACCATGTCTATGTCTTTAAGGAGTACGTTAAATAGGCAGTTTTAAATGTTTTTCCAGTGGGCTCGAGGGGTGCCTGAATAGCCAAGTGTCTAGCGCGCTGGAGCTCCGTGCCACAGATTTCAGTTCGAGTCACGGCAATGCCATGGATGTTTGTACTGGTTCGAAATCCACATTAAGCGTTCGTGCCTGTCTCATACGACTGTAAGAGCGTCAGAGAGCCCACTCAGACTTCTCTCCCCCACATCATTCCCAAACTGTATAGGGGCAACTCATCTCTAGGTGCATGTGTGGTGTAGTAGTAGTGGGCTCGAGAAGGAAGGTGCGATACTCTAGCTGGGGGGTTGCACGAAATTGTGGTATTAAAGTAGGGTACAATGTAGCACGCTCTCCGTGATGCACAGTGGGTAACACTGCATCTGCTAGATTATGCTGTTTTACTGGTAATTTTTAAGATATTATGGATTCCAAACTGGTGGCTGAGTCTTATTAAATATTTAATAATTCTAGTTTAGGGGAGCAATGACTAAAAGAGGTTTTATTGCAGAAAATTTAATTTTCATTTCCGTTAAATACTAGTTAAAGGTGAAGTATATTAATTTACTAAATGTGTTGTTAAAAGCATTGGGAATTGTTCAGTTGTAGCTAGTCTAGATAGTTTTCATGTCCATTTGGTTCTAATTCCCACAGGTAGCTTGCGATATAAATGTTTTGAAAAGCATATAGACTTGATGGAGGTTGTAATATCTCGGATTTACTCGTACTGGCTAATGGCAATTTCCTAGATATTCTCCCATTCTCTTGAAGGGCATTATCATTATCCATCAAGATTTGAAGCAAAATCATTGTTAGCTTTCATTAAAGTCTCTTAAAGGTATATTATATACATTAGGAAAATATCAAATTAGCAGCTGTTACAGGAATTAGATTAGTATTATGGCAATACATTTTTTCAAAAGAAAAAGAATACAGTACAGAATTTAACAAAATACAGATTAGGAACTTTTCCTGAAGTATTGAAATATATTTTTTGCCTACACTTTGTTAAAATAGTTTCCATTACATAAATTATTAATTTTTTATTTATAATTATAAACAATTAGAGAAAAATTAAATGAAAAAGTGTTATAGGAATTAGCTTAGTATTTTGGCAATATTTTTTTTTTCAAAAGGAAATTTTTAGAAATATTTTTGCCAATTAAAAAGTGTACAGATTTTCAATGAAAAACAGACTAGGAATTTTTTCTGAAGTGTCGATGTACATTTTTTTTTGTATAAACTTTGATGAAATAATTTTCTTAATAGAGTTTCCATTGCATAAATTATTTATTTTTTAGTTTAAAAATTTTAATTTTTCTAATGTATTATTTTGCGGTAAGAATTCTTAATATCCATTCAAAAGCAAAAATCTAAATTTTTGTTTAAAATAACCTTACACCTATATATTAAAGTAATTACTTCTTTGATTCCATTCTTCAAACTATTGTCATAAAAACTTGTCTAAGAATTTTAAACATTTTATAAATTTGTAACATATTCTATGATTTTGTTAGTATAAACCTTTTTGATTTTACTTAATTATATCAGACTTTTTTTACTAATTAAAAGTTTTTACTCTGAAAAAATTAGATATTTAATACCAGTATGCTAATTAATTACCATATTAACGATTCAACAGCTTTATATTGAAATTAGCTTATAGGAGTAATATATGAGTAAATAAGAACTTATTATTTGCGGAAAACTTACAAATAAAGAAAGAAAGAAACTGAGGTGTAGATCTGTAAAGGTGCTCCAATTGGCAGCTTTCTATTAGCAGAGAAATAAGATGGTGGATATCGGGGAAGAAATTAGAAAGGAGGAAAAGAAGATAACTTAGGTTTACGCATGGAATGAATCTTCCTTACCCTGTACCAATGCGTCTAACAAATATCCATCAGCATTCGTGTTGTACAATAAAATAAATTGATTCGCTGACGGTATTATTTATATGACAGCAGCCAATACATGAAATAGCAATTCGGCTAACTATGATAAAATAATTTATGATGTTTGTTAATTTAATATAGTATTATTAATATGTTTATAGTTCATTGTCCATATTTGTATTTTATTCAACGATCAAAACTTGTCAATGTGTACTGTTATTTCTTTTTGCTATTTATTGATGATTACGAAACTAGAATTTATAAACAATTCGAAATAGCCATAGCAATTCGGCTAACTGTAATGAAATACTAATAGATAAAAAAGATTATACTTTTAAAATAACTATAACTAATAACTTTTAATGACTATAACTGCCAAATAAACTGAAATAAATCCTTCAACGAAAAGCCAAACATTAAGAATTTGAACTGCCTTGCATTTTAAACAAACAATGAAACATTATTTTATTTGTTATTTAATATAGTATTATTAATATGCCTATAGTTCATTAACCATATTTTATTTTTTTAACGATCAAAACTTAGCAAAAAAAAATTACACATTGAAATTTATTGTTGATTACGGAACTAGAATTATATAAACCTCAATAACAATTGCAATTCGGCTGTCTATGATTAAATAGTAATAGATAAAAAATATTATACATTTAAAATAATTTGAAATAAATCCTACAAAGAAAAGCCAGATATTTGGAATTTGAACTATCTCGCATTTTAGACAAACAATGAAACATTATTTGCTTTGTTAATTTAATTAAGTATTATTAATATGCTTATAGTTCATTGCCAATATTTGTATTTTTCAACTATCAAAACTTAGCAAACAAAGTTAACGTTATATATTCAAATTTATTGATGATTTCGAAACTAGAATTACATAACCCAGAAAAGCAATAGCAATTCGGCTAACTAGGATTAAATAGTAATAGATAAAAAATATTATACTTTTAAAATAATTATAGTCAGATAAATTGAAATAAATCCATCAAAGAAAGGGCAGGCGTTATGAATTTGAACTATCTCGCGTTTTTGACAAACAATGAAACATTATTTGCTTTGGTTATTTAATATAGTATCATTAATATGTTTATAGTTTTCTGTCCATATTTTTTACATTTTTTTCAAACATCAAAAATTCGCAACAAAAATAGCATTACACATTGAAATTTATTGATGATTGCGAAACTCGAATTATATAAACAATTCGGAATAACAATAGCAATTCGGCTAACTATGATTAAATTATAATAGATAAAAAATATACTTTTAAAATAATTATAAACAAATAAATTGAAATAAATCCTTAAATGAAAGGCCAAGCGTTAAGAATTTTAAACATCTAGCATTTTAGACAAACAATGAAACATTATTTAATTTGTTAATTTAGTATTATTAATGTGTTTATGGTTCATTGTCCCTATTTTTATTTTTTTTCAGCGGTCAAAACTTAGCAAAAAAAGTTCACATTACACATTGAAATTTATTGATGATTAAGAAACTAGAATTATTTAGAAATTTCGGAAATCATTTATAATATTTTTTTATTATTTTGGTTATTTTAACATATCAATTAACATGCTCGCAACTAATTAAGAACATAAAAGTATTCTAAAAACCATAAATGTATACAGGAATGCAATATAAATGTGAAGAAATAATTGTTAATTTTGTTTGTGATTCATACTTTTTACCATTAATAATAGAATTTTCTTTTTTTTGCATTTATTCAGCCGGATTATTAAAAATTATTATGGAAACTATTCGTTTGTGTATCTCTATCATTAACCACACATCAAAAGTTGGCTTCTAAATATTGGCAGATGAAAAAAGTACTCTAAAGTAAGAAATATAAAAGAATGTAATATTGTGAAAGAAAGAATGTATAATATCCATGAAAGTTAAATAAATTGTAGAAATAAAAGGGTGAATTTTTTATTGAAATGAATTGTAATGGTCTTTGATAGCCTATTTAGCAAACTTCCTTATTCTCAAAACCAGGAATCAATTTTTCGAATCCCAAATCTACCCATTCCAATTCCTAGAATATTAACGCAGATTTAGAATAATCTTTGAGAAAAGAAGACTTTAAAATATTTTCATTTTTATCTCCCACATTCATTCCCATGATAGAAAATTGCTATATAGAGAGAAAAAGAGAACTTGATTCAATTGTAACGGCAACCAATTCGCCTGCTAACGATGTCCTTATCACGAGAACGAGATAAAACAATGAACTAGGTATATTTCAGAAATAAGCCGGCTCCAATCAGTCTACTATAACTCCCCTTTTAAGATTTTTTTTTTTCATCATATTACTTTATTTTTTTCATCATCTAGAGTTGATATTAGTTCCAATTTTTGGCAACACACGGATCGTTAAGCGCTATCGCTAACTCAACTGAGGAACTACTACAGCCTTGACGAAGGATAATTGGACTTAGACTCAAAAAGAGGAAAGATCTGAAAACACTGCTATTCCTTCATCTACAGAAAAATTACTCCAGATGTTGCCAGCAACCTTCATCGTTAAATGCCACTAACGAACTTCCCAGCTAATGTAGAAAGGGGAGAGAAAAATCAAGAATTAATAGTTTTGCTCTGAGACAGAAAGAGACGAAATGATGCCGATTTTTTTTACCAAAGTAATTTTCATGTCTTTTTTTAAAGTCTTGGTTGCATTTTTTGGACAGTATGAAACCTTTATTAGATATTCAAAACTTTATGTGTCATTTAGTTTGACAGGGAGTTTTACGAAAAAGGCAAAAAATAATGGTTTGATATAAATGTATTACTTTCGTGATTTGGTTTAAAACGAGTTGAGACTAATTCTTTGAATCCGTTTTATGATGTAAGGATAGATTCTTTATCTGAATAATTAACTCAAGAACTGCATTTTTAAACTGAAAACTGATAGTTATAAATAAAATAATAAAAATCCAAATAATGTTAGATTGGTAAGGTTGATTTGAACTACCCTAATCTGATTTCAAACAAATATTTAACTGAAGAAAAGTTATGATCTGAAAATCATGGAGCACAAAATGTGTGCCTATTTACTTTAATCTTCTGCAAGCACACAAACGTTACTTTCTCTAATTAAGTAACGTGTTTGTGTCTTTCAGAAACTTGCAGAATGATCAAGCACAATAAACCCACTTTCTCTAATTAAGTAGGTTTATTGTGCTTGATCATGTGTCAGAAACTAAAACTCTCTCTTTATTAAAATTATTGTCGGGGATATGGAACATCGTTATTCAGAGTCCTATTAATAACACATTGGGACGCTGTATCCAATGTTTGTTAAGAGATTTGGTTGTGCAGTACGAAAGATCGCTCATCTATTTTTAATTCATTTGAAGTGGGGTCTTTAAATCCCTGAGACTGTCCGTATAATTGCCCAAAGTGCTCCACTATACAAATATCCCTTACAGTCAGTGCTATACTTATAACTTTAAATTGTGTAATAACGCAGAGGAAGGCCAGTTATAATTTCCAGTCTTCTTTACGAATTTCATAGGCACTTTTAATAATACTAATAAACACCTTTCAATTAAAGGTACACTAACATTGGAAGAAATCACTTTTTGCAATTTGCCATATTTCATTAACTTATGGAAGGTATGATGATATTTAGAAATAACCACTCTCACAAAGATATCATGATATATTTTAGTGAATAGCATGTTGCAAATCATGTCAGATAAGAATTATCTACTGTAATAATCTTTCTTCAGGTAAAAACCATGAATAGAGTTCTTAAATGGATATTATATACACTCAATATTAATTGCTAAGAGTTCCAAACATCTAAATTTGAAATATACAAGTAAACTACGATTTTATCTTTCCTGATATTCACTTTTTTCTACTGAAGTTCTCACCTTATTCTTAACTTAATATTAGAACAATTCAACTACATATCATCGCTTATCTTAGTAGTCTAAGTACTTCTACATAAAATATTTTATAAATAAAAGACACGATGGTTCTCTTTTGTAAAATATGAGCTGACTGTGTTTGATGAAAAAAAAATTAATAATTTTGTGGAGTGGAATAATTTAACAGAGCGAAAGCAATTAATTTTGATTTTTTCTAAATAAAGAAATCCATTATTAGAGAAACTTTTCCAATTTCTTGAAATTAGGTTCTGTATACAGCACATGCTATGCCATTATTCAGCATTGTAATAAAAAAATGAAAATTAAGGCTTAAGTTGTCTTCTAAATCTCATTTTACTTTGAAATATAAAGATAAAATATTGAGAAAAAAATCTCAACTGATATTCTTTGTAGTTCTAGATGCTCTATGTTTTGTTATTTATTTATTTATTTATTTGCTTTATCAAACACTGAAATATTTATATTCGTTAACATAAAATATTTATGGTAGCAATAGTAAAATTTTCTGTAGTTGGTTAGAATTAAAAATTTGAAACTTTCACAGTTGTTATCATTGATTATAATTCTTATTGTAAAAGAATACCTGTTACAACAGTTGTATGTATTATTTGTGTCTTTTTTTATTATTGATTTTATTTTTTAAATACTTTTTAAGTAATAAAATTTTTCCAATATATTAGACAGAAAGTTACAAATAATTATCTTTATACAATTTTCCGAAATTATTTTCCTATAAATGTTAAATTGAATTTGTTGTTTGGAAGAAATGTAATCTCTCGCTTAGATAATTTAATTTTCTCATACATTTTCTGTAAGCTACAAAAGAAAAACATACTCAAAATAATTATGAGTTCGAAAGTAATCACTTAAACACAAAGAATTTTACAAAAGCTTTATTACTAACTAACACAAACTTTAATTTATTCCTGACATCGCATAACTTTCCAAAAAAGAACCAGTTTCAAGCTGAAAACTTCAGAATTCAGAAAAATTCAAAATTCGCATGTGTTGAAAATGGATGAAGATATGAACTCCCGAGCTACTCATTTGGTTCAAAGTTTATGCTAAGCAGACGTCAAAGATGAGACCCTTGTATGATAAAGTCGAAGTTCAAATCGTTTTTAGGCTTTAACGTGATATTTCTTTTATATCTTTGATGTCATAACTCTAGCCGTCAGTCATCTTGGAAGACATCACAAATGTCAGCTCCGTATGCGAATGACTCATGCCGTGTATTGAAGATGCGCTTTAAATTGAATCACATTCCCTTTCAGAAAGAATTGACAGCGGGTATTTAATGTCACCCGGCGCTGTCTTAGGCATTTAAATGTACCTTGAGACAGGTTTATATTCACTCTAGAACTTAGTAAGGAAAAATTCAAATAAATCCTCAAGTATCTTATTAACTTAGTTTTTTATGCCTAAAACATTTTTTATATTGTAGCCAGCACAAAGAAAAGTGATTATTTTCCTGAAAGAATAGAAATTTGCTGTTTTGTAATAATCGCATTTTTTTCCAAATCCTTCCAAAGAAAATAGTTATAAATATTTGAAATGGACGTCTAAATCATCCTTAACAACAACCAGTAGTTATTCTTTCAACACTTGCAATACTTCAAAGATAATGGTCAATTGGCCAGCGCACTGGTCGTTGGTACCTTCAGGCTTCAGGTTTGAATCCTGTCGATGGCATGGATGTTTGTTAGCTGTTTGGAATCCACATTAAACTGTAGGTCCCGGTCTAATTAGCCCAAAGTGTCCAGAAAATGATCGTAGAGCGACAAATCAAACCAATCGGATATAATGCCTACTTTTTTTTAGGTAGTTTTTAAATGATCTGCTTTAAATTTAACTTAAAAGGAACAAGGTAAAAAAGTAATAAAAAAGTTATAAATAAAAGTCTAGAATTAAAAAAAATTAATTATTACATAAAAATAAAATTTAAAGTCAAACACAAAGAGAAGAAGTGATTATGCATTTTTGATAAAAAGAATAGAAATTTTCATGATTTTTGTGGAATTAATTCTGCCCGGAGGTTAAAATTTCCAATGACCCTTTAGACTAATTATATAAATATTTGAAAAGGTGATTATTTTCCTGTAAGAATAGAAATTTTCTGTTTTGTAATAATCTCCACTTCCAATAAAGATAATTATAAATATTTGAAACGGATGTTGTCTAAATCCCCCTTATCAACAACCAGTTATTCTTACAACCCTTGCAATAATGCTTCAGAGAAAATGCCTACTTTTTGATCAGTTTTTTATTGATCTACTTTAAATTTAACTTAAATGTTCAATTGATGTAGTAATGATCCATATTGCAATCATATAGCATTCTTTAAAAGGTCAAATGTTCAACCAATCACAAATGAAGAGAGTATCCCATGCATTTTTGATAAAAAGATTTCTATATACTTGATGATTTAAAAAAGGAATTATTTTCGCCCAAAGGGTAAAAGTATCTCATAATACACTGAAGTGACAAAAGTCATGGGACAGCAATATGCAAATTTTCAGATGGCAGTAGCATCGCGTAGAACAGAAATAAATGCGCAGTGCTTTTGCAGAGCTTTCATTTCTGTTCAAGTTATTCATGTGAAGAGGTTTTGACGTGATGATGACCGCACGACTGGAATTAACAGACTTTGAATGCGGAATGTTAGTTGGAGCTAGACGCATGGGTCATGCCATTTCGGAAATCGTTAAATTCAACATTTCCAGATCCACTTTGTCAAGAGTTTACCGAAGTATGAAATTTCAGGCATAACATCCCACCATGGACAGCGCAGTGGTCGACCGCCTGTTTTAACGACCGAGACCGGCGACGTCTGCAAAGAGTCGTAAATTTAACAGACAAGCAACACTGCGTCAAAGTACAGAAATAAATGTGGGACGTACAAGCAAACTTGTCTGTTAGAACTGTGCGGAGAAATTTGGCTTTCTTGGGCTATTCCAGCAGAAGACCGATTCGAGTGCCTTTACTGACAGAACGATATCCACGTTGAGTTGCTGCACTTCGCCGGGCGAAAGGAGGGCCTACACGATATTAAGAGGTATCCCATGACTTTTGTCACTTCAGTGTATATTAGCCTTTACGACTAATAATATTATATATAATATAGCCTTTTGCGTAATTATATTAGAAAGTTATTCATACGTCGAAAACATTGTAGTCAATACGAAGAAAAGTTCATTGTCTTCCTGGAAAAATAGAAATTTTCTGTTTTGTAATATTTGCCATTTCCAACGAAAACAATTATAATTATATTATAAATCACACTTAGCAACAACCAATTATTCTTTTAACCCTTGCAATAATACTTCAGAGATAATGCCTACCTTTTTAATTGATCTTCTTTAAATTTAACTTAAAAGGAACATTCGGTGTAGTAATGATCCCTATTGCAATAATACAGCATCTTTTAAAGGTCAAATGTACCACCAATCACAAATGAAGAGAGTATCTCATGCATTTTTGATAAAAAGATTTCTAGATTCTTGATGATTAAACTTTGAATTAATTCCGCCCAAAGGATAAAAGTAATCAAAAGCTCATATAATATTATTAACCTTTATGACTAATTACACTAAAAAGTACTTCATACATCGAAAAAAATATCAAAGAATATAAAGATAAATACACTTAAAATTAAATAGTTTTTCTCATTATGATAAATAGGCTATATTCACAACTTGTACACAATTTCTTTTCAATTATTTATACGAATTATCCTATTCTACATTTAATTAAGTTTTCTTTTTTATATGTTTTGAGGAAATATTTAACATTCAAAAGTGTTCTCGTTTTTATTAGAATCCTTTTCTTTATATTTTATTTATCTTTGACATTTTAAAGTCATTTAAATTAGTTTAAAGTCGATAGCAATAAAATATTAATTGCAAACTCCTTTTATTCAGTAGTAAAATTAATTAGCTTGAATTTATAAATTTATAGTAAATAACTATTCCTTTTATTAAGAAATTAAATGTCCATTATTTATAACTGTCTTTAAAATATGAATTATAATTTTTATAGATAACTTGAGATGTTGCAAATTATATTAACCAAAATAGATCTAATTAAGATATTATCCCATGAATTAAATTCTGAATTGCAGTGTTATGGAAATATTTTTACAGATGTTTACTAAACTATTTATTTATACTTTGCCATGTAAATAATTTACTTACGTTTTATTTAATATATTGTATTTTTCTTATACAATGGTAAGATTACTTGTACTAATCAAGAGTTGACTGTATAACATCATTTAATATATTACTTCCAGCACTTCAGTTCTCCTTCAACGAAGAAGAATAAAGTGCAACTTTCTTTCAATGACCGAAATTCATAATAAAACTGTATTTCGTTCTTTCATATTTTAAGTTAGTAACGGAGTATTTTTTCTTGTACCAAATACATTAGTAAGAAACAATTGTAAACTTTATGTTTTTGTGTCTGTGCAAGATTTTGTTCAGTAGGCTTTCCAATTGTTGATATTGTAAGTACATGTCTAGACATGCAAACATTCAATCTGCTTTGGATAATGAAATCTAACATAGTATACTTAAGTGATCTTTATATTTTCATTATCTGATACTTTTTATCACGAGTTAATAAAAGTAAGTATTTTTATATGACAATATTAGTATAAATTATATTATAATTACAATGTTGTTGGTATTATATTCACTATAAAATATTTTTCTATTCATTTATTTTTTGTAAAAATTGAGAGGTAACTTGTATCATTTTGCGACTTCTATGGATGAACAAAAATCTCTTTTTGAAATTCTTCGTTTCAATTAGTAATTTTTATTTATTTATTTAATTATTTGTTTTATGCAATTCATTCTATTAATTATACCTTTTAAATTTGGCATGATTATATATCAACTTTTTAAATGCAAATGGGTTAATGTCATAGGAGGGAAAGGAGATAACTGTATTTCTTGATTTCTTTCATTTTGATTTTATTATGATGTACAATATTTATATAAAAGTAAAATTTAATTCACTAATTTCCATTAAAAAATTAAATTGTATTCAACCAACGCTTCTTTTAAGATGAAGAAATAGTTCAAAAAAAATATTTGAAAAAGTATATTTCATCACTTCTTTTCTGAAAGGAATATATAACATTTAGTAATACGTCATGTAAATTTAAACTTAATTAACATCGTTTAAGAAAACAAAAGAATTTTATAAGTTACTTAATTTTTATTTCAATTTCCTTACAAATTATCATAAGTATTCCTTAGTTTTATAAATGACTTATTTATTTCTTATTTAATATTAAAACGAATGAAAACATAAAAGTTAACATTATATATTTGTATCTAATATTGGTTCGGCAAAAAGTAAATATGATTATTGAATTTAATTTATGAAGTATTTTCCATACCTTAAAAAGTGAATTTCGAAATGCTTATCTGATTAATTGCATCTTAAATGCATTTCGATATTATGAATTTTTAAATAAGTTTCTTCATTTTAGCATTTAAAGATTTACAAATTGTTCCTCAACCAGATAAAATGTGAGTAACTTTCACAGGGAATTTAAATCTTTTAAATAATGTTGTCGTTTTAATTCAGATTTTAAATTTTTTTATAAGTTAATCAATTTTTGTTAACGAAAAGAACATTAATCATTTTATTGGACTAAGTTTGATAAAATAAGTTTACACGGATTTATTGTAGTTAATGAAATAACATTTATAAAGGAAATATTTTATAAAAAGAAGCCAAAAGCACTTTTATGTTACCTACATTATTTAATTAATAATAAAATCTTTTATGTAATTTAATTCTGACTTTTAAAATGGCTTTTTTTAACATCAAATACAGACTGTTTCTTGTATAAGTTGCATTTGTTGTGTTTATATATATTTGAAGGATAAAGATCATAAATCATCATCATTCTAGAGTCATATATAATTGAAGGATAAAGTTGAAATCTTTCAGGAAGCTATCATTTTTTTAAAAATATTTATACGGGTTTAAGATTAAAAATATCAGTTACCACGAGGAAAAATAGGGCAAGCATTTATGGAATTTAACAAATGGTAAACAAGGCATTAAATGATTTTCGAGAATACTCTTTCTTGGATAAGTTTGCAAATGATGGGGTAGTTTGAGAAATACCCCATCATTTGCAAACTTATGCTCTGCCGCCACAGAGACATTGAATGAGAAGATGGATAAATTCCTGTCCAAGGAACATCAGCCGTAGAACTTTGAACTCCAGCCATTCCTCAAACCTTTCATTGAGTGTTTGAATTATAAATAGACTGCATACCAGAAAAGTCCGAGAATTTCGCTACATCACCTACAGGCGATCTCACATGGTTGATGCTCAAGCTGCAAGACCACACAAAATCGTCGGGGTAACTTAAAACATATTGTACTTGTCGTGAAAATTCAGATAAACCCAAAACTCGGGTAATGGTCAATAAACTGCATGTGAATGGATAAAGAGATGATTTAAGTACAGAAGGTCTTTATGAATATTTCGGTACATATCGTACCAATAAATGTAAGTGTAAATGTCGTTGTAGACAAGACAAATGACAAGAAGCTAGGTCTTGCATTTGTGGAATTTGATTATTATGACTCTATTTATAAAATTGTTCTTCAAGGTCACAACTTTATAGGTCGACGACTTGAAGTCAAGAAAACTCTTTCAAGAGAACAAATGTTACTATTTAAAAAAAATTTGGTACGTTATCGACACCATGTGGATAAATCTGATAAAGATAGTAATTGAAGATGCACTATCGATAGGAACATGAAATTAGGTCATATAGATAGTTTATTTTTCGGTCTATGTGGGATTTTTATTATTTTAATCCAATGTCTACTTAAAACATTATAAATGTGCATGGAAATAATATCTGGTATATAATTTTCGTTTATTAGTGCAATTCGTTTCATGTACGTATGTATCGTGTAAAAAAGAAACACAGTTTTTGATAAACGATGCAGAAAATGTTTGAAAACTGTGGGTGTTTTTTAATTATTGTTTTTATCTATATTTTAATTCGTTAATCAGTTGCATTTTTGTGTTGTATTTTCATTGTAAGAGCTCTGTCTAACCTGTAACGTTTTGTTTGGTCTTGTGAATTCTTCCCGTAACGTTTGCCCACAAGTCGTTTTAGACTCATCAGTAGCTATGTTAACAGTTTTATCTCTAAGTTGCCTGATGTGGTTCTTTTTGAGAAGGGCGAAAGCGTGTTTGTCTCCGGTATTCGTTAGAGAGAAAAAAACCAACAAGAACATGCAGCAAGGGAGAGGAGAAAACAAATACTATACAAATACTGGAAAATAAAGAGAGGAGAAAGTGAGTAAGAGCTGAAGTTTGAGTTAGGCAGGACTGACGACATAAAAATGGTAGCAACGGATTAAGTGGAGGCTGGAGGATTAGAATTTGGGCGAGATCAAAGAGCTGAAGTCAAAATATTAGTGATTTCAAATTAGTTTAACAGAGGTCAGGCTGGTGTTTCAGATTGCCTTGTTTTAATGGTTACTTCATTTGGAAATATTCATCAATAAAAGTGTTCGTTTGTTTAATCTTTTTTCTACCGAAGTTATTTTTTAAACATTTCTCCTATATTCAAGTCCAAAGAAGATTCATGATCGACCCCTTCCCCTATCAGAAGTATGTCCGCCATATCATCTACGATAGTACGGATAACTAGTCTCTGAGGACTCCGATAAAAACTTCAACACTATAAGGTTTAAAGAAAGAAAACATTTATTTATGAATATTTGCAAATGAATTAATCATAAAAACAAGGCAATCTGAAACAGGAGAATGCTATCTCGGATACTAACATTGAAATCGCGCCAACACTTTGATCTAAGCTCTTCAATCTATCGACCTCCTGTGTCTTCCTGTTCTTTTCCTCCGTGGCCACTGCTTTTATTTTATTTGGCCTTCCCTGGCTCAGTCTTCAATTCTTTTTTCCATCCTCTCCCTTGTGTCACGTTCTTGTTGGCTTTTCCTCTCTTATCAACACCGGATCCATACAGGTGGTAGTCTCATAACTTTGTATAAACCTGAAAACATTTCTCATTAATCAATTTAATCGAATATCTTGATAAGTAGTTTGTGAGTAATAAAGAAATAGCAAGAGAAAGAGTATAGATTCATCATCAAATAGAAGTAAATTAATTTCCCAATACAGCGATTTTTTTTTCTTTCATAATGATAAAGTACATTACTAATATCGCATTAACTGAGAGAAAATATCAAGTATTTCTTTAAATTTTTACAATACAATTTGTGCATTTATAAATATATATATTTTATTTTACATGTGAGAAAAACTAAAAAACAATACACACAGATATTTCTACGCTTAATCATGTTAGTTAATCATTTTAAATAATCTTAGATTTACTTGAAAAGATTTTTAAACCAATAACCTAATTTCCAGAGCCCTTCATTGACAATGTAAACTGCCAAGTTACTTTAAAAAAATTTGTAACAATTATATATATATATATATAAATGCACAAATTGTGTTGTAAAAATTTAAAGAAATACTTGATATTTTCTCTCAATAATGCGATATTAGTAATGTACTTTATCATTATGAAAGAAAAAAAAATCGCTGTATTTTGAAATTAATTTACTTCTATTTGATGATGAATCTAAACTCTTTCTCTTGTTATTTCTTTATTATTCACAATCTACTTATCAAGATATTCGATTAAATTGATTAATGAGAAATGTTTTCAGGTTTATACAAAGTTATGAGACTATCACCTGTATGGACCCGGTGTTGATAAGAGAGGAAAAACCAACAAGAACGTGACACAAGGGAGATGATAGAAAAAAGAATTGAAGACTGAGCCAGAGAAGGCCAAATAAAGTAAAAGCAGTGGCACGGAGTAAAATAACAGAAAAGACCAGGAAGACACAGGAGGTCGATAGATTGAAGAGCTGAAAGCAAAGTGTTGGTGCGATTTCAAAGTTAATATCCAAGATGATATTTTTCTGTTTCAGATTGCTTTGTTCTTATGGTTAATTTATTTGTAAATATTCATAAATAAATGTTTTCTTTTGTTTAAGCCTTATAGTGTTGAAGTTTTTATCCTAGCCCTCATTATCTGTACTGACGTAATAGGTAGGATAGTTATGGTTCTCCTTGAAGAAAGGGGAATCACAAGAATTGAACTTGGGTGAAATATTTCAGAAAATAACTTCAATAGAAAAAGGATTAAACAAACGAACACGTTTATTGATGAATCTTTACAAATGAAGAAATCATTAAAACAAGGCAATTTGAAACACTTGTATAACCACTCATAAACTAACATGAAATCCCCCTAACATTTTGATTTCAGCTTTCTGATCGCGTCAAAATTCTAATCCTCCAGCCTCTTCTGCCGTGGCCACCGGTTTTATGTCGTCAGTCCTGCCTAATTCACTTTTCAGCTCTTATTTGCTTTTTCCTTTTGATATTCTGCAGCAAACTAGTGGTTATTTTCTTCTCTCCCTTGATGCACTTTCTTGCTGGTTTTTCGTCTGTCAAACGAATATTGGAGCCATATATGCTCTCTCCCTCCCCAAAGAAAAACACATCCGTCACCTTAGACACGAAGCTGTTTACATAGCTATGGAAGAGTCTAAAACGACTTGTGAGAAAAGTTATTTGAAGGACGCTGAAGACCAAACAAAACATTACAGGTTAGACAGAGAACTTACAATGAAAATAGAATCCAACTTATAAACGAATTATAATATATAAAACCACAGTAATTAAAAAACAACCCACAGTATTAACATTTTTTATATGTCTTATCATAAACAGTGGTTCTCTTTTACACTGTACAGACATGAATCGAATTAAACTAATATATATTATTTCCATGCACATTCATGATGTTTTAATGAAACATTGCATTAAAATGATGAAAATCCCACATAGACCAAGAGAGAAACCATCAATATGACCTGATTTTATGTTTCTATCGAGAATGCATCTTCATTTACTACCTTATCAGATTTATCCACATGGTGACGATAACCTCCCACAACGCTCCTTTTTAAATCATGACACTTCTTCACTTGAAAGAGCTTTCTTGACTTCAAGTCGTCGACCATTAAAGTTGTGACCTTGAAGAACAATTTTAAAAATAGAGTCATAATCAATCAAATTCTACAAATGCAAGACCTCGCTTCCTGTCAGTTGACTTGTCTACAACGACATTTACACTTACAATTATTGCTACGATATGTATCGAAATATTCACAAAGACCTTCTTTAACAAAGTCATCTCTTAATCTATTCACATACAGTTTATTGCCCGTTACCTAAGTTTCGGGTTTACTTGAATTTTCACGAGAGGTGCAGACCGTTTTAAGCTATCCCCACTACCGTTGATTTTGTGTGGTCTTGCATTTTGAACATCATCAACCATGTGAGCTCGCTTCAAGGTGATGTATCAAAATCCTCGGCGTTTTCTAATATGGGGATCTCGTTTAAAACACAGCCAACTGTTTCGCCTATTTCCAAAAATGAGTTTTCAAAAAATTTGCAGTCGATTTATAATTCAAACACTCAATGAAAGGCTTATGGAATTGCTCGAGTTCAATATTCTGCTGCTCCTGTTTCTTAGTAAGGACTTTATCTATCTTCCCGCTCAATGTCTCTATGGCGGCAGAGGAAAATACCATATCATTAACCAAATTAACCGATATTTCTCAAACTACCCCATCATTTGCAACTTATTCAAAAAAGAGTTTTCCTGAAAACCATTTAATGTTTTGTTTACCATTTGTTAAATTCCGTAAGTGCTTGCGCTACTTTTCCTCATGGTAACTTATATTTTCAATCTTAAATCCTTATAAAGATTTTAAAGAAAATGATAGCTTCCTGAAAGATTTCATTTTTATCCTACAATTATATATGACACTAGAATGATGATGATTTATGATATATATTCTTCAAGTATATATAAACACACCATTATCTCATAGAAGAAACAATCTGTCTGAAAAATATTTAATGCTTTATTTACCATTTGCCGTACATGTGCTATTTTTTAAGTTGAGTGTTTTCATGAAGCAAAAATCACAAACAGAAAAGTGTGAAATATATGTAATGAAAGAGCGATATAACATTTGACGAAACGCTTTATTTTTTGCTGCACGTCTAGACGTCTGATAGTGTTTTTTAAGGAGAAAGGTGTTGCACAAAATATTGCAACCATAATCCACTTAAAAAGTTGTAAGATTTGTATTTCTTTAATTCGTTTAAGAAATGAAATTATAAAACATGATAGTGTATATAGATATTATAGTAATATTACAAACCGGAATTAAGTTTAACTTTAAAAGAAACAAAAGTACTTGACCACATATTTCGAAAGCATTAGAGAAACAGCATAAATTTTGGAAAAAGCTGGAAAACCTTCCCGCTGAGTTATATCTTGACTTTTCTGCCAAAATCGGTTGGAGATGGGAATCCAAGATCCATTTCAGTTCCAGACGCGCATGTAATTTTAGTTTCTGCTTTTATCCAAATATATTTCTTCTTCGTATTTAAATAGTGTAGAGAAAAATGATTTTTGTAATAAAATAAAATGAAATTTGAATGATGTTTTAAAGCAGGATATGTTATCAACTATTTGATTACTTATTTTACGTGATTAAACAAGTTTTATACAGAAAAAGAAGACAGCTTTATGTATCTATTTGAAACCAAGCAGTTAATATTCTATTTGAATGTGTCTTATATAAGTCAGAATTAAATTACATAAAAGATTTTTTTTATTATTAATTAAATAATGTAGATAATATCAAAGTGCTTTAGGTTTCCTTTTATAAAATATTTCATTTATAAATGCCATTTCTCAAACGACAATAAATTTTTGGAAACTTATTTTATCAAAGACTTAGTCCAAAAAAGGATTAATGTTCTTTTCGTTAATAAAGATTGATTAACTTTATAAAAAAACTCAAAATCTGAATTAAAATGACAACATTATTTAAAACATCTAAATTCCCTGTCAAAGTTACTCATATTTTATCTGGTTGAGGAACAATTTATAAATCTTTAAATGTTTAAATGAAGAAACTTATTTAAAAATTCATAACATCGAAATACATTTAAGATGCACTCTTTAAGGCATGGAAAAAATTAAATTCAATAATCATATTTACTTTTTGCCGAACCAATATTAGATAAAAATATATAATGTTAACTTTTTTGTTTTCATTCGTTTTAATATTAAATAATAAATAAATAAGTCATTTATAAAACTGTAAGGAATACTTATGAGAAAAATTTTAAGGAAATTGAAATAAAAATTAAGTAACTTATAAAATTCTTTTATTTTTTTAAATTCTTTTCGGAGATATTTCTACGATGTTAATTAAGTTTAAATTTAGATGATGTATTACTAAATGTTATATATTCCTTTCAGAAAAGAAGTGATGAAATATACTTAAAAAAAAATTTTTTTTTATTATTTTTTGTAATATTTTCTATTTTATGTAGTTCCATTTTAATAATTAATCTTACAATTTATTAATTTACAAATAATAGAACTATTTCGTCAATTTAATAGAAGCTTTGGATAAATATAATTTAATTTTTTAATGGAAATTAGTTAGTTAAATTTTACTTTTATATAAATATTGTAGAACATAATAAAATCAAAATGAAAGAAATGAAGAAACACAGTTTTATTCTTTCCCTCCCATGACATTAACTCATTTGCATTTAAAAAGTTGATATCTAATCATGCCAATTTTAAAAGGTATGATTAATAGACTTAATTGGATAAAATAAATAATTAAATAAATATATAAAAATTAGGAATTGAAACGAATCTGAAAAAGAGATTTTTGTTTATCCATAGAAGTCGTAAAATGATACAAGTTACCTTGCAATTTTTACAAAAATTAAATGAATAGAAAAATATTTTATAGTGAATATCATGCCAATAACATTGTAATTATAATATAATTTATACAAAGATTGTCATATAAAAATAATTACTTTTATTAACTCGTGATAAAAAATATTAGATAACGAAAATATTAAGTTCATTTAAGTATATTAGATTTCATTATCAAAGCAGATTGAACGTTTGCATGTCTAGACATGTACTTACAATATCAACAATTGGAAAGACTACTGAACAAAATCTTGCACAGACGTAAAAACAAAGTTTACAATTGTTTTTTATTAATGTATTTGGAACAAGAAAAAATACTCCGTTACTAACTTAAAATACGAAAGAACGAAATACAGTTTTATTATATCTTTTTCGTTGAAGGAGAACTGAAGTGCTGGAAGTAATATATTAAATGATGTTATTATAGTCAACTCTTGATTAGTACACGTTATCTTAACATTGTATACGAAAAATACAATGTATTAAATAAAACGTAAGTAAATTACTTATATGGCAAAGTATAAATAAATAGTATAGAAAACATCTGCAAAAATATTCCATACCATTTAAATGACTTTAAAATGTCAAAGATAAATAAAATATAAAGAAAAGGATTCTAAAAAAAACGAGAACACTTTTGAATGTTACATATTTCCTCAAAACATATAAAAAAAGAAAACTTAATTAAAAAGTAGTGTAGCAAAATCCGTATAAAGTAATTGCAAAGAAATTGTGTACACGATGAAAATAGAGCCTATTTATAATAATGAGAAAAACTATTTAATTTTAAGTGTATTTATTTTTTTTTCTTTGATAATTTTTTCGATGTATGACGTTCTTTTTAGTATAATTAGCCATAAAGGTTAATAATATTATTTGAGCTATTGATTACTTTTACGCTGTGGACGGAATTAATTCCAAGTTTAATCATCAGGAATCTAGAAAGCTTTTTATCAAAAATGCATGAGATACTCTCTTCATTTGTGATTGGTGGTACATTTGACCTTTAAAAGCATGCTATATGATAGCAATATGGATCATTACTACTTTGAATGATCATTTAAGTTAAATTTAAAGTAGATCAATAAAAAACTGCCTAAAAAAGTAGGCATTATCTCTGAAGCATTATTGCAAGGGTTGAAAGAATAACTGGTTGTTGATAAGGGGGATTTAGACAACATCCATTTCAAATATTTATAATTATCTTCATTGGAAGTGGAGATTATTACAAAACAGAAAATTTCTATTCTTTCAAGAAAGTAATCACCTTTTCTTTGTGTTGACTACAATTTTTTCGATGTAGGAAGTACTTTTCTAGTATAATTAGTCATAAAGGTTAATAATATTATTTGAGCTATTGATTACTTTTATGCTATGGGCGGAATTAATTCCAAGTTTAATCATCAAGAATCTAGAAAACTTTTTATCAAAAATGCATGAGATACTCTCTTCATTTGTGATTGGTGGTACATTTGACCTTCAAAAGCATGCTGTAGTATTGCAATAAGGATCATTACTATACCGAATGTTCCTTTTAAGTTAAATTTAAAGAAAATCAATACAAAAATAGGCATTATCTCTGAAGTATTATTGTAAAGGGTTGAAAGAATAACTACTGGTGTTGCTAAGGATGATTTAGACATCATCCATCTCAAATATTTATAATTATTTTCATTGAAAATGGCCAATATTACAAAACAGAAAATTTCTATTCTTTCAGAAAATAATCACCTATTCTTATGTAATGACTACAATTTTTTCGATGTATGAATACTTTTCTAATATAATTAGTCGTAAAGGCTAATAATATTATATGAGATATTGATTACTTTTACCCTTTGGGCGAAATTAATTCCCAGTTTAAATCACCGAATATCTAAAAATCAAAAATGCATGAGATACTCTCTTCATTTGTGATTGGTGGAACCATTTGACCTTTAAAAGAATGCCGTGTTATTGCAATAAGGATCATTACTACACCGAATGTTCCTTTTAAGTTAAATTTAAAGCAGATCATTAAAAAACTGTAGAAAAGAGTGACTGTAAAAACTGTAGAGATCATTAAAAAAGAAAAGTAGGCATTAACTCTGATTGGTTTGATTTGTTGCACTACGATCATTTTCTGCACTCTTTGGGCTAATTAGACCGGGACCTACAGTTTAAAGTGGATTCCGAACCGCTAACAAACATCCATGCCCCTACAGTATTCAAATCTGAAGCCTGTGGTACCAACGACCAGAGCGCTAGCAAATTGACCATTATGCCACTCCATTATCTTTGAAGTATTGCAAGTGTTGACAGAATAACTACAAGTTGTTGCTAAAGATGATCTAGACGTCCATTTCAACTATTTATAATTATTTTCTTTGGAAGGATTGTAAAAAATGGCGATTATTTCAAAACAGCAAATTTCTATTCTTTCCGGAAAATAATCAACTTTTCTTTGTGTTGACTACATTATGAAATTTTTTTTTTGTCATAAAAAGCTAAGATAATAAGATACTTGAGAATTTATTTGAATTTTTCCTCACCAAATTCTAGAGTGAATATAATCCTGTCTCAAGGCACATTTAAATGCCTAGGATAGCGCAGGGTGACATTAAATACCCGCTGTCAATTCTTTCTGAAAGGGAATGTGATTCAATTTAAAGCGCATCTTCAATACACGGCATGAGTCATCCGCATACGGAGCTGACATTTGTGATGTCTTCTAAGATGACTGACGGCTAGAGTTATGACATCAAAGATATAAAAGAAATATCACGTTAAAGCCTAAAAACGATTTGAACTTCGACTTTATCATACAAGGGTCTCATCTTTGACATCTACTTAGCATAAACTTTGAACCAAATGAGTAGCTCGGTAGTTCATATCTTCATCCATTTTCAACACATGCGAATTTTGAATTTTTCTGAATTCTGAAGTTTTACCTTGGAACTGGTTATTTTCTTGGAAAGTTATGCGATGTCTAGAATAACTTAAAGTTTATGTTAGATAGTAATAAAGCTTTTGTGTATTGTTTAATAAAATTTTTAAAGATTTTGTAAAATGATTTGTGCTTAAGTGATTATTTTCAAACTCATAATAATTTTAGAGAAATATTTTGTTTTGTAGCTTACTGAAAATGTATGGAAAAATTAAAATAACTAAGCGAGAGATCGCATTTCTTCTAAAGTACGAATTCAGTTGAGTATTTATAGGAAAATAATAAAGATAATTATTTGTAAAATTCTATATAATTCCTTTGAATAAATTTTATTATTTTAAAATATTTAAAAATAGTATCAATATTATTAAAATAACAGAATAACAGATTAATTTGCAACAATACCTGCGTATTGTTGCAAATACGCAGGTATTCGTTTACAGTAAAAATTATAGACCAATCATAACAATTGTGAAAGTTTCAAGTTTTTAATTCTAACTATATACAGAAAGTTTTATTATTACTACCATAAATATTATATTTTAATGAGTATAAATACTTCAATGTTTGATAAAAGAACAAAGTGGAAAAAAATGGAGGTACTAGAGTTTCAAAGAATATCACTTGAAGAGACTTTTTTCTTAATATTTTATCCTTCTTTTTCAAAGTAAAATGAGATTTAGAAGACAATTTAAGCCATTCATCTTAATTATAATTTTTTTTATAACACTGCCGAATAATGGCACAGCATGTGCTGTATACAGAACCTAATTTCAAGAAATTGAAAAAGTCTCTCTAACAATGGATTTCTTTGTTTAGAAAAAGTACAAATTAATTTGTTTCGCTCTATTAAATTATTCCACTCCACGAAATTAATAATTTTTATTTTTCATCAAACACAGTCAGCCCATTTTTCTCGAAAGCAAATCCTCAAGTCTTTTTATTTATAAAATATTTCATGTAGGATTGGTTAGATCACTAAGATCAGCCATGATAATAGCCACAGCCTTTGAATTGTTCTAATATTAAGTTAAGAAAATGGAGAGAACTTCAGTAGAAAAAAATGAATATCATGAAAGACAAAAGTATAGTTTATTTGTAGATTTCAAATTTAAATGTTTGGAACTATGAGCAATTAACATTGAATGTATATGATATCAATCCAAGAATTCTATTCATGGTATTTTACCTGTAGACAATAGACAATTCTATTATTTAACATGGCTTACAACTCGTTATTTACTAAAATATATCAAGATATCTTTGTGTGAGTGGTCATTTCTAAATATCATCATACCTTCTATAAAAAAATGAAATATGGTAAGTCACAAAAAGTATTTATTTCAAATGTCAATTTATATTTAATTGAAAGATGTTTATTAGTATTATTAAAAAAGCATATGAAATCCATAAAGAAGATTTAATTTGTATAAAGTAAGGAGCGCTCACATACACGTTCAATGCTTTAAATTATAAAAATATCAATGTAAATAATTTTAATTGAGTTTGATTTATTTTATTATTTTTTTCTCCTTGCGAATTATAACTAGTCTTCCTCCATGTTATTACAAAATATAAAGTTACACGTATAATACTGACTGGAAGGGATGTTTGTATACTGGAACATTTTGGGCAGGCAATTATAGGGGCAGTCTCGGGGACTTAAAGGTCCCACTTCAAATGAATTAAAAATAGATGAGCGATCTTTCGCACCAAATCTCTTAACAAACATTAGATACAGGGTCCCAATGTGTTATTAATATGACTCTGAATAACGTTGTTCCATTCCACCGATAATAATTTTAATACAGAGAGGGTTTTAGTTTCTGACGCATGATCAAGCACAATAAACCAACTTAATTAGAGAAAGTAGGTTTATTGTGCTTGATCATTCTGCACACACAACAATTAGAGAAAGTAACGCTTGTATGCTTGCAGAAACTTCATGAAATTAGACGCACATTTTGAGCTCCATGATTTTCAGGCCCTAAATATTTTCTTCAGTTAAATATTTGTTTGGAATCAGATTAGGATCCTTCAAATCAACTTTACCAATATACCTTTATTTGAATTTTTATTATTTTATTTATAATTATCAATGTCAATTTAAAAAATAGAGTTATTGAGTTAATAGTTCAAATAAAGAATCTATGATTACATCATAAAACGGATTCAAAGAATTAGTCTCAACTTGTTTTAAATCAAGCCACGAAAGTAATACGTTTATATCAAACCATTATTTTTTGCTTTTTCGTAAAACTCTCTGTCAAACTAATTGACACATAAAGTTTTGAATATCTAATAAAGGTTTCATACTGTCCAAAAAATGTAACCAGACTTTTAAAAGAAAGACAGGAAAACTACTTTGGTAAAAAAAAATCGGCATCATTTCGTCTCTTTCTGTCTCAGAGCAAAACTATTAACTCTTGATTTTTCTCTCCCCTTTCTACATTAGCTGGGAAGTTCGTTAGTGGCATTTAACGATGACGGTTGCTGGCAACATCTGGAGGAATTTTTCTGTGGATGAAGGAATAGCAGTGTTTTCAGATCTTTCCTCTTTTTGAGTCTAAGTCCAATTATCCTTCGTCAAGGCTGTAGTAGTTCCTCAGTTGAGTTAGCGATAGCGCTTAACGATCCGTGTGTTGCCAAAAATTGGAACTAATATCAACTCTAGATGATGAAAAAAAATAAAGTAATATGATGAAAAAAAAATCTAAAAAGGGGAGTTATAGCAGACTGATTGGATCCGGCTTATTTCTGAAATATACCGAGTTCATTGTTTTATCTCGTTCTCGTGATAAGAACATCGTTAGCAGGCGAATGGGTTGCCGTTACAATTGAATCAAGTTCTCTTTTTCTCTCTTTATAGCAATTTTCTATCATGGGAATGAATGCGGGAGATAAAAATGAAAATATTTTAAAGTCTTCTTTTCTCAAGGATTATTCTAAATCTGCGTTAATATTCTACGGGTTGGAATGGGTAGATTTGTGATTCGAAAAATTGATTCCTTGTTTGGAAAATAAGGAAGTTTGCTAAATAGGCTATCAAAGACCGTTACAATTCATTTCAATAAAAAATTCACCCTTTTATTTCTACAATTTATTTAACTTTCATGGATATTATTCTATCTATATCATTCTATCTTTCATAATATTACAGTTTTTTATATTTCTTACTTTAGACTTCTTTTTTCAACTGCCAATATTTAGAAGCCAACTTTTGATGTGTGGTTAATGATAGAGATACACAAAAGAATAGTTTCCATAATATTTTTTTTAATTATCCGGCTGAATAAATGCAAAAAAGGAAAATTCTACTATTAATGGTAAAAATTATGAATCACAAACAAAATTAACAATTATTTCTTCTTATTTATATTGCATTCCTGTATACATTTATGGTTTTTAGAATACTTTTATGTTCATAATTAGTTGCGAGCATGTTAATTAAAATGTTAAAATTACAAAAATGATAAAAAATATTATAAATGATTTCCGAAATTTCTAAATAATTCTAGTTTCTTAATCATCAATAAATTTCAATGTGTAATGTGAACTTTGTTTGCTAAGTTTTGACCGCTGAAAAAAAATAAAAATATGGACAATGAACTATAAACACATTAATAATACTAAATTAACAAATTAAATAATGTTTCATTGTTTGTCTAAAATGGGAGATAGTTCAAATTCCTAATGTTTAGCTTTTCGTTGAAAGATTTATTTCAATTTATTTGACTACAATTATTTTAAAAGTATAATATTTTTTATCTATTGCTATTTAATTATAGTTAGCCGAATTGCTATTTCATGTATTGGCTGCTGTCATATAAATCCTACCGTCAGCGAATAAATTTATTTTATTATACAACACGAATGCTGATGGATATTTGTTAGACGCATTAGTACAGTGTAACGAAGATTCATTCCATGCGTAAACCTAAGTTTTCTTCTTTTCCTCCTTTCTAATTTCTTCCCCGATATCCACCATCTTATTTCTCTGCTAATAAAAAGCTGCCAATTGGAGCACCTTTAGAGATCTGAGCCTCAGTTTCTTTCTTTCTTTATTTGTAAGCTTTCCTCAAATAATAAGTTCTTATTTACTCATATATTACTCCTATAAGCTAATTTCAATATAAAGCTTTTGAATCGTTAATATGGTAATTAATTAGCATAGTGGTATTAAATATCTAATTTTTTCAGAGTAAAAACTTTTAATTAGTAAAAAAAGTCTGATATAACTAAGTAAAACTAAAAAGGTTTATACTGAACAAAATCATGGAATATGTTACAAATTTATAAAATGTTTAAAATTCCCAGAAGTGTTTTTATGGTAATAATTCTTTTAAAACTTTTTGCTAAATCGGTAATAATTTTTTAAAATAACTTTTTTGTTAAATCTGTGGTTAGTTTTAAGGAAGTAATTACTTTAATATATAGGTGTAAGGTTATTTTAAAGCAAAATTTAAATTTTTGCTTTTGAATGGATGTTAAGAATTCTTACAGCAAAATAATACATTAGAAAAATTAAAATTTTTAAACTAAAAAATAAATAATTTATGTAATGGAAACTCTTTTAAGAAAACTATTTCAACATAGTTTATACAAAAAAAAAATGTATATCGATACTTCAGGAATAATTCCTAACCTGTTTTCGGTTGAAAATCTGTACACTTTTTAATTGCCAAAAATATTTCTAAAAATTAACTTTTGGAAAAAAAATATTGCCAAAATACTAAGCTAATTCCTGTAACACCTTTTCATTTAATTTTTCTCTAAATGTTTATAATTATAAATAAAAAATAAATAATTTATGTAATGGAAACTATTTTAACAAAGTGTATGCAAAAAAAAAAAATTTCAATACTTCAGGAAAAGTTCCTAATCTGTATTTTGTTATATTCTGTACTGTATTCTTTTTCTTTTGAAAAAATGTATTGTCATAATACTAAGCTAATTCCTGTAACAGTTGCTAATTTGATTTTTTCCTTATGTATATAATATACCTTTAAGAGACTTTAATGATAATGATAATGCCCTTCAAGAGAATTTCAGTGAAAACTGACTTGTATTTGCAATATAATGGGAGAATGGGAGACTATCTAGGAAATTGCCACTAGGCAGTACGAGTAAATGCGAGATATACTGTTACAACCTCCATCAAGTCTATTTGCTTCTCAAACAATTTATATCACAAGCAGCCTGTGGGAATTAGAACCAAATGGACATGAAAGCTATCTAGACTAGCTACAATTGAACAATTACTAATGCTTTTAACAACACATTTAGTAAATTAATATACTTCACCTTTAACTAATATTTAACGGAAATGAAAATTAAATTTTCTTCGATAAAACCTCTTTTAGTCATTGCTCCCCTAAACCAGAATTATTAAATATTTAATAAGACTCAGCCCCCAGTTTGGATTCCATAATATCTTAAAAATGACCACTAAAACAGCATAATGTAGCAGATGCAGTGTTACCCACTATGCATCACGTAGAGCGTGCTACATTGTACCCGCCTTTTATACCACAATTTCGTGCAACCCCCCCAGGTATCGCACCTTCCTCCTCCTGCCCACTACTACACCACCACACCTGTGCTTTGAGCTGAGTTGCCCCTATACAGTTTGGGAATGATGTGGGGGAGAGAATTCTGACTAGGCTCTCTGACGCTCTTACAGTCGTATGAGACAGGAAATAACGGCTTAATGTGGATTTCGAGCCACTACAAACATCCTTGGCATTGCCGTGACTCGAGCCGAAATCTGTGGCACCGAGCTCCAGCGCGCTAGACACTTGGCTATTCAGGCACCCCTCGAGCCCACTGGAAAAACATTTAAAACTGCCTATTTAATTTACTCCTTAAAGACATAGACAAGGTAGATTTCGGTTCAGAATCGTTTGCAGAGGGGCCAACCAGCATCATTGACGAAAGATCCGCAAGCCAAAGAGTGGCCCCCAGATGGCTACGGCCTTTTTTACATAACATAAAACTCTTAATTCTCTTTAAAGGAGTAAAACGGGAGCTATTTTTGAAAATAGATAATAATATCCTAAAATTAAAAGCTCTTTTATGTAGTTATAATTAATAATTTTCAATTAATTACTTTTTTAATTCGTAAAAAAATCTTTTATAAACAAATATTGGTATTAAATTTACAAAACTTTTTCAAACAGTCAGTTTATAAGTATCATATCTAATTTTGTACGTCGCTTTGAATAATAGAAATTTCAACGCTTTTAACGAAAATATATTACATTTCAAAGACAAAAGAATCGTCTAGACGTCTAGGAAACTCAAGCAGAATGTATATAGTTGTTAGAGCAACTTTTATATTCCACATAGAGAAACCTTTATCTTTGTAGAAAATATTTATATCATCTAGCGTCCTACGATGTTCGATAAAAATATCAGTTACAGTTTTTTAAAGCAAAAACAATTTAATACATTTTATTTCAAATGTACAGAAAAGGATGCGGTTAGACTGTCTAAAAAAGAATTGTGTTGAAGAGCCAGAAAGTTTATAACCACCGTTTTCAATTACATTTTCTTCAATATTCTCACATTAGAAAGAAGGAGAAAAAATATCTAACCTATACGTTCCAGTACCATGAAGATAAAACGCAGAAGGCCTTGGGACAAATAAAATTTACTCTGGCAGATCAGGCCTGGAGCAATATTCTTTTCTATTATATCTCAGACTTCAATACGACAGTTACAGCAGCGTCTAAGAAACCAGAGCTAGAAAAAAAAATATTTTCACACACGTACGTGTCATTTTAAAAATTTTTCTCCCGAACAGGCAAAGATTCTTCTGGCTGTAGCACTGTTTGTAGTACTATGTTTTCAGCCGTTACAAACGTCCTAAAAGGCATAAAGTCTTTTAAAAAATGTCTGAATGAAAATGGCAGGTAACCGAAAAAAAAAAACCCCGTGCAGTACGAAAAAAAAGTCAACAAAGAAAGGTTGGCCGGATAAGAAAGTGGTAAAAAATAGCTGCGTCGTTTTGAGTGATATCAGAAAAGTTACTCCCACCATCACCTCGCCGTATAACACTTTTAGTGGATTTAGTTTACAGGCTATGAAGCTGTATTGAATTTCTTTCAAATGCTTGCTGTCAAGGATTTGACGTGAAGTGCGCCTGAGGACCACAAATATCAAGCACGATTTCTAGGAAAATCTTTAGGTTTTAAGAGAAACCTCGTGTAGTCTTCTTTATCGACCAGTGAGCTTCTCTTATGACCAGAGCTGTCATGGTTATCAGACTTGCAATTGATGTACCACATTCTAAGGCTTTGTTTACGAAATATATCCTTTAAATATTCTTGCTTTATCAGTTAGTATTAAATATGATAAAAAGAGGAAAAACGTTTTCTTTGTAAAAGCATTTTTCTAAAGAGAAAATATTGAAAAATGCTTACTTAAACGTAAAGAATAAATAATTGCATTGGGTACAGACTGTCTTAATTCTTTTTTAAGATCAAAGATAACATGATTTTTTTTATGTTTTGAGATGAGATTATGTCTTTTTATTACAAAGTAATTTTGAGGTACATATTTATTATAATAGAACTATGTTAGTGATTTTGATTTACATAATGAATATTTAGATAAAAACATACTTTGGTATAAATAACTGCAGTTTTTGAAGATTTAATTTAATTTCAATTTAACATTTAGGAATAGAGAGTTATGTTTTCAAGAATGATTATGTTTTATTTATTGTAATAAGATACTGTGAAAATAAGTTATTTAATATAATTAAATTACAAAATTTTAAAACATAATTCAAATGCAAGATTTGCCGTAACAGAAAATCTGAGAGAGAGAGAGAGAGAGTGAGAAGGCTGCACAGAGCACTATATGAGCTAGGGAAATTTCTGAGTTGTTAACAAACTTATTAATAGAATACTATTTTTTCTAAGAAAAAGATACCCTCCTATGAAATCTTTAAGAAAAATTGGTCTACTTTTATTTTACATGTGAGAAAATCTGAGTCTATCCACAGTAAACTAAAAGAGCATGTTAACGGAATCATGTTAGTTAATCATTTTAAATAACCTCACTTCACGAAAAATGACTTTTAAACCAGTAACCTATTTTCCAGAGCCATTCTTTGATGATGTAAACTGCCAAGTTATTTTTTGAACTTTTGTACCAATTTATATATATATATATATATATATATGCACAAATGCACAAATTGTATTGTAAAAATTTAAAGAAATACTTGGTATTTTCTCTCAGTTAATGCGAAAAAAAAAAAAAAAAAGGCATCATTTCGTCTCTTTCTGTCTCAGAGCAAAACTATTAACTCTTGATTTTTCTCTACCCTTTCTACATTAGCTGGGAAGTTCGTTAGTGGCATTTAACTATGGCGGTTGCTGGCAACATCTGGAGGAATTTTTCTGTGGATGAAGGAATAGCAGTGTTTTCAGATCTTTCCTCTTTTTGAGTCTAAGTCCAATTATCCTTCGTCAAGTCTGTAGTAGTTCCTCAGTTGAGTTAGCGATAGCGCTTAACGATCCGTGTGTTGCCAAAAAGTGGAACTGATATCAACTCTAGATGTTGAAAAAAAATAAAGCAATATGATGAAAAAAAAAAATCAAAAAAGGGGAGTTATAGTGCACTGATTGGAGCCGGTTTATTTCTGAAATATACCGAGTTCATTGTTTTATCTCGTTCTCGTGATAAGGACATCGTTAGCAGGCGAATGAGTTGCCATTACAATTGAATCAAGGTCTCTTTTTCTCTCTTTATAGCAATTTTCTATCATGGGAATGAATGCGGGAGATGAAAATGAAAATATTTTAAAGTCTTCTTATCTAAAGGGTTATTCTAAATCTGCGTTAATATTCTAGGGGTTGGAATGGGTAGATTTGGGATACGAAAAATTGATTCCTGGTTTTGAAAATAAGGAAGTTTGCTAAATAGGCTATCAAAGACCATTACAATTCATTTCAATAAAAATTCACCCTTTTATTTCTACAATTTATTTAACTTTCATGGATATTATATATTCTTTCTTTCATAATATTACAGTTTTTTTATATTTCTTACTTTAGAATACTTTTTTCAACTGACAATATTTTGAAGCCAACTTTTAAATGTGTGGTTATTCATTGAAATTATTGACAAACGAATAGTTTACATTATATTCTTTTTAATTATCGAGCTGAATAAATGGAAAAAAAAGGGAAATTCTATTATTAATGGTAAAAATTTGGAATCACAAACAAAATTAAAGATAATTTTTTCACTTTTTTATTACATTCTGCTATACATTTAGGTTTTTTGAATACTTTTATACGCTCATGATTATTTGTGAACATGCTAATAAATACGTTAACAAAAATGTTAAGATACTACAAACTATTTCCGAAATTTCTAAATAATTCTAGTTTCGTGATAATTAATAAATTTCTATGTGTAATGTTAACTTTTTTTGCAGTTGAAAAAAATATGGACAAGGAACAATAAACATATTAATACTATATTAAATTAACGAAGTAAATAATATTTCCTTGTTTGTTTAAAATGCAAGATAGTTCAAATTTCTAATGTTTGGCCTTTCGTTGAAGGATTTATTTCAATTTATTTGACTATAATTATTTTAAAAGTATAATAATTTTTATTTATTACTATTTAATCTTAGTTAGCCGAATTGCTATTGCTATTGCGAATTGTTTATAAAATTCTAGTTTCGTAATCATCAATAAATATTAATGTGTAATGTTATTTGTTTTTGCTAAATTTTGATCATTGAAAAAAATAGAAATATGGACAATAAACTATAAATCTATTAATAATATTATATTAAATTAACGAATTAAGTAATATTTCATTGTTTGTCTAAAACGCGAAATAGTAATTCACATTTCTAATGTTGGGTCTTTCGTTGAAAGATTTATTTCAATTTATTTGACTATAATTATTTTAAAAGTATAATATTTTTTATATATTACTATTTAATGATAGTTAGCCGAATTGCTATTGCTATTTCAAATCGCATATATAATTTTAATTTCGTAAACATCATTGAATTTCAATGTGCAATGTTAACTATTTTTGCTAAGTTTTTGTCATTAAAAGAATAATAATATAGACAATGAACTATAGACATATTGATAAGACTATATTAAATGAACAAAGAAAATATTGTTTCATTGTTTGCCTAAAATGTGAGATAGTTGAAATTATCAATTATTGTTTAATCATAGTTAACTGAACTGTTAGTGCTATTCGAATAGTGTATATAATTCTAGTTTCATAATCATCAATAAATTTTAATGCTAACTTGTTAAGTAACTTTAACTTAGTTTGATAAGTTTGATCGTTAAAAAACATAGACAATGAGCTATAAACACATTAACAATACTATATTAAATTAACAAATTAAATAATGTTTCATTGTATGTCTAAAATGCGAGATCGTTCAAATTCTAATGTTTGGCCTTTCGTTGAAAAATTTATTTCAATTTATTTGGCTACAATTATTTTAAAAGTATAATATTTTTTATCTATTACTATTTCATCATAGTTAGCCGAATTGCAATTTCATCCATTGGTTGCTCACATAAATCCTACCGTCAGCGAATCAATTTATTTTATTGTACAACAAGAATGCTGATGGATATTTTGTTAGACGCATTGGTACAGGGTAACGAAGATTCATTCCATGCGTAAACCTGAGTTATCTTCTTTTCCTCCTTTCTAATTTCTTCCCCGATATCCACCATCTTATTTCTCTGCTAATAGAAAGCTGCCAATTGGAGCACCTTTAGAGATCTAAGCCTCAGTTTCTTTCTTTCTTTCTAAGCTTTCTTCAAATAATAAGTTCTTATTTACTCGTATATTACTCCAATACGCTAATTTTAATATAAACTGTTGAATCGTTAATACGATAATTAATTAGCATAGTGGTATTAAATATCTAATTTTTTCAGTCGAGTAAAAATTTTTAATTAGTAAAAAAATTCTGAAATAATTAAGTAAAATTAAAAAGGTTTATACTGAACAAAATCATGGAATATGTTACAAATTTATAAATTGTTTAAAAGTCTTAGACATGTTTTTATGACAATAGTTTGAAGAATAGTTTTCTAAAATTTTTTTGCCAATGTGGTTTAAATTTAAACCCAATCCTGTGGTTAATTTTAAAGAAGTACTTTTTGATATATCGTTTTAAGAATGCATCAACTAAAAGGATTTACAATTAACACATTAACGAATTTGCGTTATAAATTAGACTCTAAAATTCCCAGACATGTTTTTATGATAATAATTCTTTTTAAATTTTTTTGTTAAAGCTGTAATAATTTTTTGAAAATAACTTTTTCGATAAATCTGGGGTTAGTGTTTAAAGAATTAATTACTTTAATATATAGGATTAAGGTTATTTTAAACCAAAATTTAAATTTTTGCTTTTGAATGGATGTTAAGAATTCTTGCAGCAAAATAATACATTAGAAAAATTAAAATTTTTAAACTAAAAAATAAATAATTTATGTAATGAAACTATTTTAACAAAACTATTTCAACAAAGTTTATACAAAAAAAAAAAAAAAAAAAGATGTATACCGATACTTCAAAAAAAATTTCTAGTCTGTTTTTCGTTAAAAATCTGTACACTTCTTGATTGCCAAAAACATTTCTAAAAATTACCTTTTTGAAAAAAAGTATTGCCAAAATACTAAGCTAATTCCTGTAACACTTTTTCATTTAATTTTTTCTCTAAATGTGTATAATATTAAATTAAAAAATAAAACTAATAACTATAAACTATTATAAAACTTAAAACTATAACTGGAAACTATTTTAACAAAGTGAAGGCAACAAAAAATGTATATCAATACTTTAGAAAAAATTCCTAATCTTTTTTTTGTTAAATTCCGTACTGTAATTGCCAAAAACATTTTTGAAAATTACCTTTTGAAAAAAAGTACTGACAGAATACCAAGCTAATTCCTGTAACACTTATTCATTTCATTTTTGTCTAATGAACAGTACATAATATACTTTTAAGAGACTTGAATAAAAGGTAACAATGATTTTGCTTCGAATCCTGATGGATAATGATAATGCCCTTCAAGAGAATTTCAGTGAAAACTGACTTGCATTTGCAATGTTATAGTATGAGAGAATATCTAGGAAATTCCCATCAGTCAATGCGAGTAAATGCGAGATATACTGTTACAACCTCCATCAAGTCTATTTGCTTTTCAAAACATTTATATCGCAAGCCACCTATGGGAATTGGAACCAAATGGACATGAAAGCTATAATGGACTAACTGAACCATGAATCTGCAATTCACAATGCTTTTAACAACACATTTAGTAAATTAATATACATCACCTTTAACTAATATTTAAAGCAAATGGAAATTAAATTTTCTTTGATAAAACCTCTTTTAGTCACTGTTCCCCAAAACTATAATTATTAAAAATTGAATAACACTCAGCCACCAGTTTTGATTCAATAATATTTTAAAAATAACAATTAAAAATAAATGTTTTTAATTTTTTAACTGGGAAATTAAGTGTTTAATAGTATAAAACTTATTTTATATATGAAAATGCTCAATTGTTAATGGAGAGATCTATATTTTTCAAAATCTTGCTAATATAGCAACTATTCTTTTTCCTAGAGTTTCGGAGAAAATATTAAGTAGCTTAATTATAATTACATTAAATTAATTAATTATTTGAAATTTGAATTAATTTTACATTTTATTTAAATTCTGATATTTAAACTAAATGAAAATTCCTTTATTATAACATCAAATATTGTTTCTTTAATTTAGAGAGGACTTTTGGATACAGGACTTTTTACAAATTGTAAAAACCAAATAATAATTGTTGTTGTGTACTGTTTGAATTTCTGATTTATTGACGATTTTATTTCTCATCAGTAATAATAAATAAGAAGCGAGGAAAGCTCTCAAATTCCCCCCATCCCCTCAAAAAAAATTATCATAATTTCATTTATATGACTAAAAAAGGTGCACCTTTTTAATTTCTAAAATTCCTTCTACTATCAATTAATCTTAACTATCATTCTTTAACTGATTTGTTCCTTAGTTTATGTTATTTATGCAATCACAGTCAAACTTTTTCAAATACATTCGAGAAAGAACTTTTTTGTTAATCTAGTGAAGATATAATTTTATTTTAATATTCCTATTAATGATATTGATAAAACAACAAGTACCATAGTAAACAATGGAAACCCTGCACATTTTGTGAAAATGATGTTATAAATTTAAACTGGATGAATAATACTATTAAAAAGAATGCAATTTTAATCGCTTTGCAATAGAAATAGATGACGGCATCATCGTTTTTTGCTGTTGAGTTTTCCCTCGAGGAATTGTTTATTATTTATTTTTTTGTACGCCCAGAAGATGTACTGTGAAATTTCAGCAAAGGGAGGTGTTAAGAAATACTAAGAAAGTTCTTACCTTATGATTGTAACAAACTAATATTTTTTGATTTTCTTTTTAAGTCGAGCGATACAGGAGGGAGTGGTACATTTTTTTGTTTCATCATTAAATTTCATTAATTTTTTACTTTGCATTTACAAATCGAAATCAGGCAATTAAAAATATTATTTATGTTAAAAAATTACTTATATTTTAAAAATACCAGTAAAATATGACATTGGCCACCACCACATATACCTATATCTCAGTGCAATAAATTTGAAATATTACCGAATATGCTTCATAATAGGCATTAATTCTAAAGGTGATCTATCTCTCTTTGTTTCTCTCTCTCTTTAACTCTCACTACTTCATATAAGCGAAGATATATAAAAGTAAAATTTAAATTTCTGTATCTAATCTAATTACTGAAATTACTGTGAGTTTTTTTCAATGTATAGTTAACATATATCGTCAAAGCATTGATGTTGATAAATCACTGTATTCTACTCATATCTATGTCTCATAAGGATTTCAGAAATAAGAAAAACTTTGTTTGTTTCTATGGTAAAACTTTTGATACGTTATTCAAGAATTACCCTATCTTTATTAACGTTTCCTTACTTATTATAAACCACAATTCTGCATGTCTTGCATACAAATCTATACCATACTAGTGATTTTGTCTAAATTTAGCAATGAAATGTCTTGCAATTGAAAAATAAGTTTGACCAAAGTTAATTTGGCAGAATCAATCGTTTCTAATTTGAATATGAATTTATTTAAAACAAATTAAATCTCAGAATTTCATCAAAGGTATGAGTTTGAGCTCCATATAAATGAATAATCTATTATTAGTTTCTTGTTTATACCTAGTGTTACCAGAAAAATCTATTTAATTTATTGCTTTTAAATGTATTCGACTTCAAAACACGTTTTGTATATTTTAAATAAGAAAATTAAATATTTTTTAGATATTTTAACAAATTATTTATCGTGAATCATTGCCGTTGGTAAAATTTCACGCTTAGTGAACGTGAGTCATAAAAGTGATTGAAAAATATCCGATAACTCCTTTTTGACATAAACAATTTTTCTGCTATTCTTAATAGTCAATAATTTTTATTAATTATACATTTTTATAAGTTTTAATAGTGTACAACAAACATAACCCATAATACAGTATAGCATTATGGGTTATGTTTGTTGCAAATTATAATACTATACTGTATTATGGGAGGTTTTTGTCTTTTTATGACACTTCTTTTTTTTATCATTCAAACCCACACACAATTAGAAAAAATAAAATAAACTACATTTGCCTTAAGGTCCTTTGGTAGAAGGGTTAAGAATCTCATAGGATGTAGTTTGACAGTTGCATAAAATATGTAATATATAATATAAAATATCGCTTAAATTTCGTTTAAAAGTGTACTGACTACATTACACAAATATATATGATATATGTATAATAAATATAATTCATAAGATATATGGGAAAGTATTTCAACATATTTCTTTTCTAAATGTAATGGTTACTATAAGCGTCGATATTTTTCATTTTACAAATAAGGTGCAGAAACTCACATGAAACGCTGAAAACTAATATCACCAAGTACTATATTCTCTTTGATAACGTACGCGGACACTTCTAGTATGATTTATCGTGATGAAAAACACAGACTGAGTGAGACGAGCACGCAACTAAGGATCATTGAAATACAGAGATGACTGATCGACGAAGTTGATTCAAAGCAATAAATGGGAGCTACGGAAAAACAAGAAGAGATATTGTAGGATGATACATGTACACCTGGTGAGGTGGGTATAATATATTTTAAAATAAAGTATAAGATGGATGTTGATGTCAGAATAGTTGTTCCAAAATATAACCGAAGTAATATAAGTTTATTCAAAATTTGTAGATCAATTTTTCTGCACTCAATTTACAATATATAGACAGTAATTTGCAAAAAGGGTTGCCCAACAAAAATATTTGTTACCATAAATTTATATCATTATTTACTAAACAACTACAATTTTAGTTTATTAGAATAGATAGAACAGAAAAAATATATGAACTTTATTCTCAATTAAATTATTTAAAACTATAGGGCGATATTTCATTTTATATTATCTATATAAAAATTGTAAATAAAAATAACTATTAAAGTTCTATGAAAGTTGTCTTTTTATATATATCAGCTGGTGTCATAATCTGCTATTACATCCAATCTCGATATGATTATATATGTAATAACAAACATACATAACAGGATAGATGTGTCTCTGCACTAGACGTTTTGGCCTCCAGATTTGAGAGATTCACCTACAGAGATTTAATTTGGTTTGGTTTGCCGCTATACGGTCGTTTTGTCCCCATTTTGGGTTAATTATGCAGGGACCTACAGTTTGAAGTGGATTCCTAACCACTGACAAACATTCATGCCACCTTCAATATTCGAACCTGAAACCTGTGGTACCAACGGCTAGCCAATTGGCCATCAGGCCACTCACGTATAGAGGATAGAATCACCCTGATCGTACCATGTTGGATTTTGTGTATATATATAAATACTAAAGTGTTTTTGTCGAGTTTTCCCATTTATGTAATTGTGAATCTTGTAAAGAGGAAAAAACATTAGTTTTGCACATATAGAAACCAATATGATAATACTGTTTATACAGTGACAATAAACAATTTGTCAATGAAAACATTAAAGAATTGCCGTAATAAAAATAAACAGCTTTCTAATTTATGACAAAATTTATACTAATGACATGTTGCATCATTAATAGATTACAGATTTAAATCTAATTAAATTTTTTTTTCAAAAGAATTTTTTTAAATTTGAACCGTTTTTTTTTTTTTTTTTTGTTAAACTTGAAGAGTCCTTGCCAAATAAGAAAAATAATTCAGCAACATATCTTACAGAAGTCCGAAATTTAGCATGATCATATCAATTAAATTTCATGCAATGTATGCAATTATTTCGTTTTTATTTTTTAAAAAAATAAACATGTTACTTTGTAGACATTTACGCACATAAAATAAGAGTCTTAAAAAGAAGAATAGACTGATCCGACAAACATTACGGAAAAGAAAAAGGCGCCTGTCATTAATGCATTAAATACTTAGGCCGTCTGTTAGAAGCATTAAGGACGAGTGTTGTAATGCTAGTACAAGTTTCAACAAGTGTTTCAGTAAATAAATGGATATTGATGATTTCGTCCTACGTCTGGAAGTTGGCTAATAATATATTTTTTTATTTAGCGAGACTTTAAATAAAGAAACGAAACATTTGTGATAAAAAAAAAGTAATAGTCGTTGCAAGAATTGAAGATAAATAGTAGGAATAGTAAGTATCTTTTAGGAATACGCAACTTTCTTAATTTTTGTAACGTTATCTTATGAAAAAATTTCTTTCTAAATATCAAAATATGTTTTTAAAAAATGCTTTACTAGTAATCTTACAAAAATCGAAATTCTTTATACCTCAGCAGCAGTTATTTATTTACGTTTTATTAATTCACTAGACATTATTTGTTCATATTTATAACAGTTTTTTTTAAATATTGGTTTCTAATTTTACAAGACCTTATAAATCTTAAAAAATGTAATATTATATAATCGATTTATATTTCAGATTACACAAGATTCAGAAATAGATTTATATAATTACACAAGATTTTTAACAAAAATTAACATTTATAAAATTTATTTTAAAGTAGTTAACAAAAGTTAAACTTCTTAATGAAGACGATCAATTAATTTTATTTATTTGAAGTCTAAGGAAAAAACTGTTGATATTAACCGTTTATTATTAAAAAAGAGAAAAATAATTTCATAAGTTGATGATTGACGATGCTTTTTTATTTTAAAATAATTTAGACATTTTATGCAATGCACAATTACTATTACTTAATTTTTCAATGTTTTCTTGATATATTGTAACAAAGCAAAAATTATCTTCAAATTTCATACATAAAAATATGTTATTTTTTAGACAATTCAATTCACAATTAAAACAATTATTAGTTAACACATTAACTATTAGTTTAAATTTAAATATTTCCTCATCATTTCATTTAATACAGGAAACAAAAACTTTTGATAAAATTTTATAATATTCCTATTGAATTTAATGTCAAAAGTTTTATATGTAACTTATGTTAAAAATTTATTTGACCAAGCTGTTCGCCTGACATGTGTGGTATGAGCGAATATGCTATGTTGAAAAACGATGCTGCATGTGCACTATTTATGTTGAAAAAAGATGCTGCATGCGCACTATTTATGTGGCTATTATGGAAAAAAATGTGGCTATTAAGAATCAAATCACTTTATGTGTTGTTCAATATTTTCTTAATATTAATAAATCGATTAATCTTTATAAAACATTAGAAAATGTGTTACTCTATAAAACTGCATTATTTTTGTACTGTCATTTTTTTCTTTTTTTGAATAATTAAATATGAGAAGGGCCAAACAATTTTTCAAGATTTGAAGATTATTAAAAATAATTGTAATTTTACTATTTATTGCAATACCTAAAAGGTTAACTCAAACTCTCCATGAGTTCTTGTATTTATTTTCTTTTTCAACACTACATATAATATTATATATATATTTATATATTAAAATACGTAGCTGATTCTCGAGAGAAAAAAAAATTGCTCATTGTTGCAGATCTTCTTATAAAGAAAGTAATAAATGAAATGATAATAATTTAAAGAAATTTAAAGGTAATAAATTTTTTTAAAGCTTTCTCATTGGCTTAGTAAAATATAATGAAAAATATTTTAGTAATATTAAGAGGTATTTGATTTTAATGTTTGGAACTATGTAATTAGTTTCTTAATTTAAGGTAACTTAAATCTCCAAAAAGATGAAAATACAACATTCAACCTGTTTAGTTAAATGTTTAAGATACCAATTTCCCATAAACGGATGAATTAAACAACAAAAAATATCTTTTATAAATACTACTGAATTACTGATTTATTAATATTTCCAAACACTAATTTTTTAATCCTATTTTTTAAGATTGAAATAATGACGGTCAAAGTCATAATTAGCCAAAACTCGAAATGTTTAACTCCATCAGAAAATTATTGGCTCTATTTTGAGTTTGAATAATATGATCTTGTTGTATTCCTACAACAATATTCCATGTTGTATTCCTAAGTTATACAACGCATATTTTGAATATGATACTATGCATAATTTCCAGGCAAAATTATTTAAAAATTAAAATGCAATCATTGGCAAAAATGAAAAAACAAAGTTGTAAATCCGATTTGGCTTCTAAAAATACATTAGAGAATAAATTACATACGATTATATTCTAACTTTGAAAAATTTCGATTGTTTCGAAACCTCGAATTTATAAAAATTTTATCATAGAAACTATCATAACTGTTTCCAGTTCAATTCCTTTTCCTATTTTATTAAAAATTTAGGAAATACTAATTGATGAAAAAAAATCATTTTATTTTTCTTTATCATTTTCTTAATAAATACTTTAGATAAAAAAAATGAAAAATATCTAGCTAACACATCTTTTAAAAATTTCAAGAAACCTGTTTTGATTTCAAATTGATTAATAGTAATGTATAATTAGAGAACACATCGTCCTTTTTCAAGATCTCATCTTTGCGTGATTCTGTTATACTTTTTTCTTAAAAGCAATCTGAATCAGTCAAATTAACCATGTTAGCGTATTTTGTGATTTTGAAATGCAAAGGGGCTACTTCAGAAATTGCTACACTGCTAATTTCATTGACTTACTCATATCAATTACCACTATGAAAATAAATTTTCCCTAGTAACAAAAGTCTTCAGGTTCTAAAGAATAAGACTGTAATCGTTACCGTAATAATACGTAATAAAAAAAACCAAGTATTGGTGATCATATATTCAAATATTATCATATTCGAATTTTCATTTTTTCCCAAATATCAATTGTATATGATATTAAAAACATGTTCTTAATTAATATAATTCATTTTAAAGATAATATATCATGATGATTTTGAAACTTTTTAAATATAAATTAAGCTCTCAAAATAAGACTTTCTTAAGATTAATATTTCAAATGTTGCTTAATACCATAAAAAGAGAAGTCGAAGTATATTTAAATAGGTTTGTAGCATATCTATTATTCATTTTACTACGTAATAACCTTATGTTGGGTTTCTTTTTGTATAAAAATATATTTATATTTTAACTAATTAAAATTATTGCTTTTTAACTTTGGAAAGAGGAAAATATTTAGTGGTTTTAATTCATTATTTTATATTTAAAAAATCAAAGCTTTACATTTTCTTATTAAATAATAAATAGCATTAATAACAATGTTATTGCTCAATAATGTTAAATAAAGACATATTTTATAATTTTATAAATTAATTTTAGGTATAAATACAATATTGAGTGGAAATAAAATAAAGTGTGTTGTTGTAGTTAACAGAATAATATACTACAGACTATAATAAACTGTAGATTATTATATTGGAATAATAAATTATAACTCTGATTATTCCTAAAAGAAGACTAAAATGTTTCATATTTATATAAAAATTATTTTTTACTATAAAAAAATTCAATACTACATTTTTAATCCAGAAATAGAAATGCTTATACATTGTGAAGAAAAATGTAAAATATGACTTTTGCAAACCATTGCAAAATTCAACGCGGTATTGTATTGGAAACTTTTATATACGACACTATTGCCATTTTCATGAATTGCTGCCGTCAACCTCTAAATCTCTACATGATTGTTGCTGTTCTTTCTATCCCTTCTTCTTCCAATGGTTGCATGGTTTGTTCGCAAAGATTTCGACTGATATCCGTTGATGCCTTAGAGAAAATCTATTTGCAGGGAACATATTTCCCTTGTCAGAAACAAAGCAACCGGGGATATTGTGGGCTTCACCCTTGTAGTGCAATCGATCTTTTAAGGCCAGCCTCTGTTGTTGGCACCGCTTGTCTCTGTTCATCAAGGCTGAAACCAGTGCCCACTGAACCGTCAGCGCACGCATCACCGGTTCTAACCGGAGGACTAAAAGGGGGAAAAATGAACGAAAGTGATGGACACGATGTAATAACAGCAATAACACTACTGAAAAAATCGGAAGAAAATATGTGATAACAACAAAGTAGTGATGATGGGAGGGTATGCAGGGGTGTTTAGCGAAACGAAAGAAGTTGGAATGCAATCGAGGGAGAATTTTTTTACGTTTTTCTTTTACTGTCCATGATTACCCGCGTCAATTCACAATTCATACGGATGCTGTTTTTCCGTCTGCCACCACAGTCTTACTTCGTAGACATTAATTACATGTAAGTATACGAAACAGTGGATGGTAAAGTAACGGAATGCGTTCGTAACGTCTACAAGATGACGAAGCCAACTGGTGTTGACATGCTGTCTGCTAGCGATTTCATACATGCAAGATATCTTTAATGATTAAAAAAATATTCAGAAAATATTATTGAAATTTTACGAGATATTCCATCAAAGTTAATCTATATTCCCACCATTTTGGATTAGCCTATTCTATTCATCTATTTACACCTATCGTCATCCCTTCTTTTTACCTATTCACCTATTTTCCCATGTCTTCATCACCAATTTCTGACCTATTCACCTATTTTCACCTATCTTCATCACCTATTTTGACCTATTAACATATTTTCACCAATCTTCATCACCTATTTTTGACCTATTCACCTATTTTCACCGATCTTCATCACTTATTTTTGATATTATTCACTTATATTTGATATTACAGTGAATATTAGTTAGAGAATCATGCCAGCACTTATTTTTTGAGCTAAGAAATAACTTAAAAATATTATCCACATTTATTTCTTGAAAATATTGCAATACTGCATTACGAAAATTACATTACTTCACAATTGAGTTTTAACTGTGGAATAAACATTTATTCAGTCACATCTTTATTTATAATAAAAATGTCATTCCCTCTTAAAAAATAAAACAATACATTTTGTTTAGTATGTAGCGATATATTTGTACAGTAAACAATTTGTATAAACAATGCTGTAGAGTAAATAAGTATAGAGAAGAAAATAGATGTTTTAAAAAATTAGTACTCTCTGTGAAAATGTAATCCCATATTAAATTACTAGAAAAATAGAATTCTGAAAATTATATTTTTTAAGCTTGAAAAATTGTGTTCTTTAAGACAACAATATAAACTGATATTTTACTAATTGTGGACAAGTTTTTATTTAATCTATTTTACCTCCTTACTCAGAATTTAATAACAACAAAAATTGTTTACAGAATATATCAGTTTTCAGAAACTGCTATTTTATTGTAAATATCTTGTTTTATATTTATATAAAAACAGAAAATTCTGAAGATTTTACAAATTAAAAATTTAAATCTGTTTGTTTTAAATAAACATTTTTTTAGATAATCTTATGTTTGCATTTAATATTTTTAATTTGTGTATTTAAGTTGCATTTAATAATAAATACGCCCAATATTCGGAATAACAAAAAAGCTGTTGGATGAATAAATATTACACATAATTCATCAAAAGTATGTATTTTAAATTTGTCATATAATAGATCTTTTTTACGATATGGTTATATTTATATTTCTACTCTACCTAAATATTAAAAATTCAATGAAGGATGACTTAATTTTCCTAACATTTTTTAAGTTAGTCGCAGTTGAAGTTAATATTTCTTATATAGAAATAAATACTGTGCTAATAAGATGTAAAAATTATATGATCTAATTATATCTAAAGCCTTTTTTATATTATACAAAACAATTATTATAATAATTTTTTTTTACTTATTACTTAATTTTTTTCATATTTTTCTTAAAACGCTGCTTTTTTTACTTTAGTACTTAATAATGCATTGTATTACTATTATATTATAAATTTTATTGAACACCTCTATAATTTTTTACATTTGTTACAAATTATTATTGGAATAATAATAATTTGAAATCATTTTAAGTAAAGAAGATGCTCAAATAATATTTGTTTAAGTATATAAATTATTTCAAACTCATTTTAAATATATAGTTAATTTATAGTTAACTACGAATTTAGTCTATCTAGACAAGCTTCTTAAAACAGTTATTAAGAGCAGACAGTTATAAAAAAACCCATATTTTTTTTAAATCTTTATTTTTTTGCAGTAACGAAATTAAAGAATTTGGACAGAATAACTGCTTAGACCCTTGCCACTTATTAGTTACTGCCAACTAGGAGGCAATTTCCTGTTGCTGAAATAGTTCTTCACATTTACAATTGAAATTGTGTTTTTAAAGGAGTTCTAGTTATAAAATCTATCATTAGTTACTAAAACTTTTAAAGTATTTAAAATGCATGAGTTGTTTTTTTAGTGTTCCTAAAACCTAACATTTAAAATATCTTAATAAATTATATGCAAAATTTATTTCGGAAAATTAATTTTTTTAAATGTCTAATAATGTGACTTAATTCATAATCTAAATACTTTTACATTGATTAATTCAGTAGATGTACAGAAAAATCCTTTAACGCCAAATTTTTCAAGGTTAACAAATTTCTTAATTTTAGCGAAACAATAATTAACAAAATAACAATTATGATCGAAAAGAATAAATATGTAAAATATTATTAAAAAAACATTAAAACATTATTTCTTTATTTTATGAAATTTAAATTATGCTTCTAAGAAATTAATTAAATTATAAATACAAAAGTATCAATTGCTTGTTACTGTATGAATGGTAGAATTACACAAAAAAATATAAAAACAAACAAACAATAGATTTTTTTTAATATAAAATTGACTTAATTAGTAAAGTTTTCATAATCTAAATACTCTCACAACGATTAATTCAGTAGATATACGAAAAAAACAGCTAACACCAATTTATTCATGGTTAACAAATTCATTAATTTTAGAGAGCAAAATCGCGTGGATTGAAAAAAATAAACAAGTAAAATATTATTTAAAACAAACCATTAAAATATTATTTCCTTATTTTAAGAAATTTAAACTATGTGTCTAAGAAATTAATTAAATTATCATAAATACAAAAGGCCCAATTGCTTGCTACTGTAAGAATGTAGTCGAATAATGTGAAAAGGATACTAAATGTTGAGAGAAAAAGAAGTTTGCAAAATACAAAATCAAACAAGCAATAGATTTTTTTAAATACTGGCTTCTTAAAAGATTTTTGAATTTTAGCATCTTTACCTTCTTAGGGTATAAAATTGACTTAATTAATATATATTTCACATTATATTTCACAATCTAAATACTCTTGCATCTTTTAATTGAGTAAGTGTACAAAAAAACCCCCACATTTAACATCAGATTTTTCAAGGTTTACAAATTTATTAATTTTAGCAAAACAGCAAAATCGGGTGGATCGAAAAAATAAACATGTAAAATATTAATAAAGCAATCATTAAAATATTATTTCCTTTTTTTACGAAATTTAAATTATGCTTCTAAGAAATTAATTAAATTATCATAAATATAAAAGGACCTATTGCTTGTTACTGTGTGAATGTAGTCGAATTACGTGAAAAAGATACTCAATGTTGAGAGAAAAAGAAGTTTGCAAAAATACAAAATCATATAAATTATATATTTTAATACTGGTTTCTTAAAATATTTTTTGAATTGTAGTATCTTTATCTTCTAAGGGTATAAAATTAGCTTAATTAATAAAGTTTTCATAATCTAAATATTCTCACATCGATTAATTCAGTAGATGTATGAAAAATCATTTAGCACCAAATTTTTCAAGGTTAACAAATTTATTAATTTTAGCGAAACAGCAAAATCGCGTGGATCGAAAAGAATAAAAATGTAAAATATTATGAAAAAACCATTAAAATATTATATTTTTATTCTATGAAATATAAATTATGCTTCTAAGCAATTAATTAAATTATCATAAATACAAAAAGACCAATTGCTTGATACTGTTTGGATACAGTCGAATTACGTAAAAATGATACTAAATGTTGAGAAAAAAAATGTTTGCGAAAATACAAAAACAAACAAACAAACAATAGATTTTTTTAATGCTGGTTTCTGCAAAATATTATTAAAAAAACCCATTAAAATATTATTTACTTATTTTATGAAATTTAAATTATGCTTCTGAGAAACTAATTAAATTATCATAAATAAAAAAGCATCAATTGCTTGCTACTGTATGAATGTAGGTGAATTGCATGAAAAGGATACTCAAAAGAAATAAAAAAGAGCATATTTGCAAATATTCAAAAAATTTTTTTATTGCTGGTTTCTTAAAATATTTTTTGAATTTTAGCATCTTTATCTTCTTAGGGCATAAAATTAAACCATACAATTATGAAAATTAAAGACGTCATAAACGCAACAAAAAAATTGCTCTTTTTGCATTATAAAAAAGGGCAATTACTTAAACTACCCATTTTTTATACAGATAAAACTCGGATAATGATACCCCATCGAATGGACGATGAAAATCTCATTTCGGAGCAATCTATATCCTGAAACAAAATTTACGAGCGTGATTCGCATTACTTCGTCCTCAAAACCGAAGACACAATCTGTGATCCATATTAAGATAATCTAAAAGCTGCGTGTATTTAAAGTCCTTAAACTATCGCGATTCCAATCCATATCGTAAATAATGAGGGACATCAAGGCTAAATATTCCGTTTAATTAAAACCATAGTTTAATCTAAATATCTTGGAGAAACCGATCCCCGATATGAATTCCTTCCAATGTCTACAATTAACTCGGGATGAATACAAAATTCAACGCTTTGTTTGCCATTAAAAGACAGGTCAGTTGCAATTGACTCTGATGATATTTTAACGATATCGTCTGAAACTAATTTACCCTCTGATGGACAGCACGTGCATTTGGCATCACCAGCGAGTTTGCTAATTTATCCTACTGACAGTTATACGTCCGAATTGAGCGTATAATTCAGGCAAGGGGAGGTACTTAATACCGAAAATTGTAGCACTTCAATTAGGCATATTTCCAAAATGCTTAACGGAGGACATTTGGATGGACCGTCAGAAGCAGTGATATTATTGTAGAAGCCAGATTCCAGAATAGACTTCACAAGTGGTATATGTATGGAATGGTCTTGGTTGATAGTTAGCTCCTGAGGCTCAGGGATCATTGCAGTCTATTTTGATTTACTACTCGATGAAACGTCAACCTAATTAGGATTGTCTGGCACCGTAACTACAGTAAAATAGCACATCATAGCTTAGTAATTTTTGTATATTTGATTGCAATTCCCTTTATAGTGATAAAATAATGACTAAAAAAACAATTTTGAGTATTCAACATACAATTTGATGTTCTATTAAGAAATTAATTATTGACTAAGTACAATTCTTGATATGCAGGAGTTGTCAAGGAAGATAAAGTGCCTAAAATCGTTGATGATCATTAATAATTTAACAATGATCGAATGTATAAAGCAAGGACAATTTAAGTGATGATATTATATTTTAGCTATAATTTTACACGAAGGTACATTATACGAACGAAAAATAAAAATTAATTAAGTTAGAAGTCGAGAAAGACTTATTTTATTCATTTATTTATATAAATTTTTTATTTGCGAAAAAATAGTATGAATCTATTCAAAATATGTTTTTTTTTAAATTGATTGGTTAGGGAAATATTTAATTGTTTGAAGTTTCTTTCTCTATTAATAATTACATTTTTATTTAAAAAAATAGAATGCATGCATAACAAAATGATAAATTGAAATTCTGTATGGCAGGTGAACCTGAAAACTAATATTCTAATTTTTTCTTTTTATATTATTTCACTAATTTGCATATAATCTTTTTTTTCATGGTTACTATCAACTACCATGACTATTATAAACGTTTAATCATAATACATGCTACTAGTTTAAATGCTTTTTACTTTTTATATAAATTTAAATGAAAAATTATAAACCTATCAATCTAAATAAGTAAATAAAATTAATCCATTATTGTATAAAAATCGATGTCAATTTGCAAGTACTTCTATCCAATATTCCTTCTCTGATATCATTCAAGTAGTTATTTCAGCGACATTAAATTTAAAAAGAAAGTAACACATAAAAAAAAGGGAGCTTTTAGATTATAGTATTTATTATTCTAGTAAAGAAGAGTTTTATCTCCCCACCTATAATCTGTCTTCGGTTTAATAGTTGAGAAAAGCCGATTTAGTTAATTAATTTCCAGGGGAATAAAGGCAATTTAAAAACGATAGCTCTCATTCAAACTGCATCTCATTTCGTTCCTCCTATGACTTAATCTCCATCCGGACCACTAGGCATCAAGCGGGGATCTCTGAAGTCGTAAGATTTCGAAGATATTCGTTTTCCAGAGCTTTTCATTCTCGTTTTTAATAGCTACGAAGAAATTTCATCACCGTCATTTGATGCATTCTTCAATTTTTTCATTTAATTAAATGCTAAATTTGTTTTTCTATTATGCTTACATGTGATTCTAGTATATTTACTATTGCTTTAATATATTTTATATTCAACTAATCTTAAACTAGTGATAACTATTCAAAAGACACAATGTAAAAATAATAAGTAAGCATTTAAAGTATTCTTCATCGCTTTTCTAACGTTCCCAAGAGTATAAATTCTATGAAATATTCGTTTATAGTAATACAAATAAAAAATTATTATTTACATTTAATACTTATGTTCAACTATTAAGTATGTAAGAGCATTACACATTTATTATAATATTTTTAAACAAACTCATTATGAAAAACAATTTTAGACTCCTATGCACATACTCATTATAAAAAACAGTTTTCGACTCACATGCACATACTCATTATAAAAAACAATTTTAGACTCACATGCACATACTCATTATAAAAAACAATTTTAGATTCACATGCACATACCCATTATAAAAAACAATTTTAGACTAGCGTAGAATTATAAAAAAAAAACAATTTTAGACATATATTTAATATTACTGAAGAAAAATGCATCTTAGCTATCCCTTCAGAATTTAATACTAAACTAACTTATTAAATGTGCATTTATTACTCCTGCAGAAGCAAAAATAAATCTACTAAAATTTCTTTCCCAGATCACATTGCTTTCTTTCTTTCTGCAAATTTATTTTAAGTTATTACCGCGGCAAAGTTATATCATATATAGTAAATCTAATGCACTATATCTAATAATCAACTTTTGAAACTTATATTATTATTCAATAAACTCCTTCTGTTACGGATTTCTTGTAAGGGAGAAAATTAAATTACAATCATTAAAATGCCACGAGCTAGACGCAAACTTTCAACAAAGTTATAACTTAATCTACATGTAATATGTACAGGTAAGATAATATATACAAGAAGATTAATTTTTGTACCGTAAAGTTTCCGAAAGGGTTTTGATTATTTGAAATCAGATTAATAAAATATTTGTTACTTTTTATTAAAATATTTTGTCTTTTTTTCTATGAATCTATATTAACAAATATATACATTCAAAAAGTTTGCTCAAAAATCCATGCTAGGATTAAATAAATATGGCAAAAAGGTATACGATATGTATGTAAAAATTCATAGATTTATTTTGAACAATATTATATGGACCTTGTTTGTATGCTTTCATATAAAAGGAAACGGTATTATAAAACAAAACATTTGGATGGATGGCCTCAAAAAACCAATATATATCTGAGTAATATTCTTGAGTTTTGCAGAAATAGAAACTTTATGCTTTTAAAAAATAAATAAATGTAAATGTAAATTTTTAGGTTATGTACCAGCGCATTTTTTAATCTTAAAAACAAATTAGCTTAATAATTTATATCAAATTATGTATGAAGAGTACCTGAAAGAAAATCCTTTTTAAATATTACATTATATATATTATTCTCAGATCTATGAATTTGTAATATTTCAGCAATGTCAATTTAAAATCTTATAATATACTGATAAGTATATGTATATACTAAAATAATGTATTGAGGTGGTATTTTCATCACAGGAAATGCAAATTTAGTACGTCAATAACATTCCATATAGAAACATTCCTTATTTTAAGATAGCATGGGAGAAAATCTAGAAATCCGCCTGTAAACAATCCAATGAAGGGATCAATACAAAACATATACACCATTTTCAGCGATTTTCCAAATTTTTAAGTAGTGCTTAACTTATCTTTAGACTAATAAAGTACTGATGTAAACATGCTATCATCATTTAAATGCATGTATTTATTTTCAGCGAGTTGAAAAAGGCTTATTTTATATGCTGAAAAGGCACACAATAGATATACAAATAGTAACAGAATTAAAAATGTAATTACCTTTATTAACGGACTTCACACTTCTAACAAATATCCAGTCATGACAGTGATGTCCTGTGCTCAAAATGATGATGATAATGAAAAAGTAATAACACAGTGCAACACTGAGTCAAGGCAGTTCTTAGATCCAGATGGACTGCAGTGCAGCAATATTTCTCCCTGGATCATTTCAATTGAGTTCGTTCTTTCTAACTATTCCACACTCATTAGTATCATCGGGAAGGTAATTCTCCATCAATCAAACTTTATCAAGTCTAGCATTATCCTTTTTTAAGATGATAGTCTCCAACTGCAACTGAAAAAGAATAAATAATTTTATCAAAAATGTCATCTCCATATAAATGAACAGTATCAGTATTTCTTGGTATGATATATAGATCAATGGGGAAATTCAAATAGATACTTGTCCAAACACATAAATTGTACCCATCAAAACTTTCTCATTTAGGGACATGATTAAGAAAATAGCTGGGTCTGGGATTTCGTCAGACCAACGAATTTCTTGAGTCACTTTACCAACAATACCTGGATTCATCAGAAAAGGGTACAGACTTCGTTTGAAAAGCACTTTAGTTAATATGCATGTATGTCCAATTAAATCTTTCATTTAGGAGGCATGGTGTGTATGTGTATAATCATTGTGTTCACACAATGGTTAGACGTGTTACATATAAGCTTTCTCCTCCTTATCTGAATATCAGCCTTCTATAATGCGTGCTACAAAATAAGATATAATGTGGTTGGTATAATGTTTTTTTATTCCTTGCAGATAATTTCAAATATCTACAGAACTTGCACCTATAGGCCTTATCTGGCTGATTTTTTAGAAACTGATTTTGTTCTTAAAAATGCATTCCAGAGTCCATGAATTACAAAAGGGTTTATAATAATCTATCTTGCTATATATTATTTCTCTGGCAGCTTTTATTCACCCAACGGCTGTCCATCTTAATTTGTGACATAAATTATTTCGAGTACTCATATTTAAAACATTGCTCTCTCGAAATTTCTCTACGCCCTATCTATTTGCAGAAACTGCAGACGCTATGAAGATTTAATAACTTTGAAGGACAACTGCTCTAATAATTTGCATATCATATTCTGTTGCATCATTACTGATTCTGAATTATGATGATGCATTCGTGTGAAAACATCCATAATTTTACCTGTGTAAATGCAATTTTTCGTTAATATTTTGGTAAACGATGTATCATGCAGAAAAGGGGCTCATCTGCTGATGAATTCAGTAAAGGAATAAATTCTATTTCAATGTGTCAATCTAATTTCGGTAAAATACTATTAATGAGTTCATGTTAAAATGAACAGACGGGCATGTGTTAAGGAAAAAAACGAAGAAAAAGGTAATCCGAATTGAAGTCAAGGGCTCACCAGTCTATTACCTTAAAATATCCTTACTTAAGTGACGACTTCCGAATTTATCTCTACTTTTTCGGAATCCAGCACTACGAATATCCCAAACAAATGATACATGTTTTTGAATATTTTAACTTCTGTAAGTTTTTTACCTAGTAATAGAATTCTCTAATGATATCAAATAATATTGAAATAAATTAATAGTTTAAAAAACTAAAAAACACGCTTTTAGAGTTAATCAATCTAAAAAGTAAAAAATAATTTTTAACATAAGAATAAAATTACTGACGAGAAAATTAATGTCACTGTTCTAAAAGCGTGGGGTGCTCGATATCAATCGTTATAATTTTTCACTAGTTTCATTCCGAAATGCAGAGTTAGTTAAAAAATGCCACACAAAGCACCCCACGCTTTTAGAACAGTGACATTCACTTTTTTGTCAGTAATTTTATTCTTATGTTAACAATTATTTTTTACTTTTTAGATTGATTAACTCTAAAAGCGTGTTTTTTAGTTTTTTAAACTATTAATTTATTTTTTACTTTTTAGTTTGATTAACACTAAGAGCGTGTTTTTTTGGTTTTTTTAAACTATTAATTTATTTACTTTTTGTTTGATTAACTCTAAAAGCATGTGTTTTTTGTGTTTTTAAACTATAATATTTAAATAAGGTCCCGGTAATGAGGACTGGTTCTTACAATAATTTAATTGTGAGTAAAACAAAAGCTAAATGCGAATATATCGAGTCAGCCAGGATTCGAACAAGGAATTTCCTAATCAGGCGCGTTATCCGTTGTATCGCTGTCCCACGTAGGTTTGAATATCTGAAAGATGTCTGTAAATGTTTCTTTGCAGCTTATATAGCGTGCATGAAGAGAAGCACATCTCAAGGGGAAAAATTCTGCGACGATCAAGATGACTTTTCAAAGGCTGTGTATTTTAATCACTAATCTGGCGATCCTAATCATGATGAGATAATAAACCTATCAAAATATTTTATTGTCATCGGTCCTTGATAAGTCTACAACATTTAAATTAAATCGGATCTCTTAAAGTAGGGCAAAATCGAGCCCAAAGTCAGTTACATACATACATACAAACATACTGGTGAAACTAATAAAAGCGTATTAAAAAGAAGACAATAAACTTCTTCATTATATAATAAATTAAAAATGCCACATAATTTTCTATAAAATAGTTTTATAAGGGAATGTATTAACAAACTACGAAAATGCATTTCTCATTTGTTGTCTACGAAATATTTTTTTTCTTTCTTGGCTTTTGTTGATCCTTTAATTCAGTAAACATCCAATCAAATGTATCGCTATTGATTTTGCTTAATTTATCCTTAAAAAAAGATTGATTTTTAATTAATTAAATTATCTTCCCCATTATGAGCGGAAAAAAATCTTCTGTTTGGTCTGAATAATTGAATAATAATTTTGTCTGAATAATTCTGTTTGGAAATAACAAAAACAATTTTCAATTGGTTTACGCAAAATAATTTACTTTATAACTATTTTAAAAAAATATTAATGTTCGGGAAAATTTAACAATTTAAGTATGTTTTAAATTTGTTTCAAGTCAAAAGAAGTATTCATATGGTAATTATACTAAGTTATTCGATTGTAGTTGACGAATAAATCTTTAATAGTGGAAGCTTAAGCAGATGATTATATAAGTAAAATGGTTTATGGAAAAAATAATGATACTTGTAGAAATATATCTTAATATATTAGTAAGTTCTTATCTTTAAACGTAATTCTCCCAAGATTTATGAAAATGAAAAATTATTTCCGAATAGTGGATTTTTGAATTTTAGCCTTAGGATAAATATATTATGCAATTGGAGAAGACAACTCTAAATGTAGAGGCAACGCTTATTTGTGTGAAATTCAGTTGGAACATATAATTTACAAAACACAGAGTTAACTAAAATAAACTTTGATTATTGAAGAGTTTCTAGAAATTCCTGATTTAATATTATTTTGATACAACGCAATGCCTGTGTATATTAATCATAAAAATGTGTGAGACAGATTTTCCAATAGTGATTCTTATATAATTAAATAAAAGATATATCAATGCGATAGTAATACTTTAAATTATCCTCATCTTCATTCTTTACAGTCGACAGAAGATAACGACTTAAATGCAGATTTTTGACGTAAAATAAGGTATTTCAGCTTTCATTTGTTATAAAAAACCCTTTGTTTTTGTTAGACAATAATTAAAATACAAATTTCTTATTAATATATTATTCATTCATCATTTACATACAAGGGGAAATATCACAGTTTACATAAGGGATGAAATATCATTATTAAATATCAACTGAATTAACTATAATTATAAATGCTAGTAAAATATTTCATATACGTGACTAGGATAAAATTGTCTGTCGGAAGAATACTAGGAGTTGAATAAAAAAATAATCTGAATTTCTGGAAAAAATTTCTGAAAATAATAATTAAGAGATATTGTAATGTTTATCATCGTGTAAACTTTGCAATTAAAATTAATACAAATGTTTAATACAGAAGTGCCTAAAACATTTGCATAAACTTTTGGATGAAATAAAGTAAAGTGCATTAAAAAATTTCATTTTGAAGACAAATTCTAGAGGAATAGAAATTTTAACGAAGTGTGTTAAACACAGAAAATTTGAACATCTAGTGTTACAGTTTATGCAAACATACTTTATTTGATTAGAATTTTTCAAAATATCTAAAATGCAGCTCTTTCTGTCGGTTGCACCCTGTAATTAAAAAGAAAACTTGTAAGAATTTTTTTTTTTAGTTTTATTTCGTTATTTTTCACTGAAATTTGGGTAAAACAAGATGATTTATTACACTGTTCTTCTTGAAAAGAGAATGAAAGTAATGGCTGGGCTAAGTAAGCAAAGATTTCTTAATTTGATAGGGTATGTGAGTTAAACCAAAACATGATTACAACCAAAAAATTAGAAATCTCTCCACTAATTAGAAGTGTCTATTATTTAGATAGAATTTTTTATGTAGATTTTTTGCTGATCTTCAAAAACTTGATTTAAAAATAATCCCATATTCTTTATTGTTACTATAAGAGATGTATTAGAATTAAAAACAAATCACATTTTTCGAAGAAAATTTTTTTTAAATTATCAAGATAAAAAGTGTACTGATTTTGTTTTTGATGCTTTATATTTTTGATAACCTAAAATACTTCAATCAATTAACGGTATCGAAATCTAACGTCAGGAGAGTTATATTCAGAATTTATGTTTGTTGCTGTCTATCGCTGCTGCTAGCTTTAACGAATCACTATTAACTTCCTTCTCGTATTAATATTATTGCGTATTTAATTAAAAGAGTCTTATAGAAGGGCAGAAAAGTTTCAAATAACATATTACAACCTTCAGAGAAGGGGGTTTGGGACTTGGTTCAAGGAATCTACGAGACTGAATGTGAAAAATCAATATCTTAATTTTCTAGGATTTCTAATAAAAAGTAATATTGAATAGAATTCAATTAAAATAAAAAAACAAACAGTAAATCATCTATATATGTCTTTTAAACCGTTTAAGACATTAGTAATATATGAAAGCAAGCAAAAATTACAGTAATATTAATTGTATCTGTGATCACCAATAGTGATAAAAGATAATTTCATAACGTAAAAAGATTTCTTAATATCTAGAAAAATCATTTCATTTATATGATAACAGTTATTGTGTTCACTATGATAAGTTTAGTCTCTTCTTGTGATGTGATATATGGAAGCCTTACTTTTATTAGAAAATTTTTATATTTTATTATGCTCTTCATTATATTTTAAATTAATGAGAAAGAAGAACATAAATTATTAATGAATGTGTATATAACTAATGTATTCCAGCAGAAAATATATAAAAAAAAATAGAATACATTAATAATATAACTGGTTTACTTCGTCGGTTTATTTTATGCATCTAAATATATTATTCTGAAAACGGGTCTGTGGCTGACTAGTTGAAAAAGTGGTCCGTCTTTTTTACCCTACTAGCAAAAAGGGATCTAGACATGCTTGGAGTAAAGAATAAAGAGTATGTCATTGCTTCAGTGTCTAGCTTATGGATTGCCTTACAGGTCTCAGACAGCCTCCTCGTATTATCACTGCTTATCATCAGCTTGCCTACAGACCCTAGCGTGAATCACTTTGTTTTCGTTTCTGAGGTTATAGGCTGGAAACTTAATTTAGTTAAGAGACTTTTTTCTATGAATAATTTTCTTATTTAGAATTAAGAGAGACAAGAATTTTTTTCTTGAGTATCAATAATGTACAAATTAATTAAAGCAACAAGAGATCAACTTTAAAAATTTATCGCAAATCAAATATGTTAATGGCAATTGAAACGTTAAAGTGTTATTTGATTCCCTTTTAGAGATCTTTATAGAAAAAAAGTAAAATTTTATCTTTCTCAATCAGCCATTCGTAATTAATTGAGAGGCTGATGAAACACTTAATCGAAATTGAAGAAAAATTTCCAACTTTGATAAAAAAGGAGCCACCATTTTCCGACCTTTTTCCAGGTGCAAATATAGTGTTTTAAAGTTCAACTAATTGAGCTGCAATCGGCAAACAGAGAGAAGTGTTTTTCCTTCACTTTTTCTTCCCTCTAGTATTAAGTTCTCTCCAGTGGCGTAATGATTTTCGTGGAATCAATCACCGCAGCTGATATAAACGGTACAGGCGTTTATTAATGAGAAATCGAAATTTTCACAAAAAAAAAAAAACGGGGGCGATAAGCTTAATTTTAATTCAATTATCGAACTTCTTCGGTTTGAAAAAAAAAAAAAATTGGGACGGGGGCGAAAGGCTATACGTGAAACATCTTCGGAAATCCTTATCTCAACTTTATATCGATTTTGTGAAACAAAGCTGGGTCATTATGCCGAAAAAGAGTTAAAAGAGATGAAAGTTACAGACGGTATATATATAGAAAAAAAATACGGAAAAATAAGAGGAGGGGAAAGAGTAGAATTGAGTAAGAAAAGTAAGCCTATTAGACAGCCTCAAGGCATCTGGAAATAAATTCCACAAAAATAAATGGTAAAACGAAGAAAAGAGAAGGGAAAATAAGAGACAGCAAAAGCCATCTTTTCCCCAAAGAAGACAGCCCCTTGACATTAACGGGCTATTATCAGGAGCACGATGGTACCTTCACCATCCCATAGGTGGCGCCAGAGAACAATAAGATTGAAACTCAACGCTCTATCTTTCAAAAGGGGAAGCACCCCCTTGCATCTTTCATCCTTCTATAAAGATGCCTACGTCAAGCACACTGTTTGCTGCCATTATGCAAATTCTCAATTTTGATAAGGGGAAATACGTACAGACTGAGCAGAGTCAAGATAACGATGCTCGCACAATAGGGAATTGCGATATCTATCACAAGGGTGGCTCTTCAACTTATGCTTCTTTGGCAACTTATTCGTTACAGGCTGGAAATCATCTAGTTTGTCCAATCCAACTTATAATTAATTAGGATTGAAATTTCATCTTACAGCAGAGTCCAAGCTCACGAGATTTTCTCAGCCGCTGCCAAAAGGGATTACTTTTCACTATGAATTTGGAAATAGCTGATAATCTCATTTTGGAAGATTTACTGAACTCATCAACAAACATTTTAATTGATTCATAGAAGACTAAAGAGTAGCTCTGGATTGAACTATTAAGCAATGTTTTATTACTATAATTATTTCGTGAATTTTATTCAGTGTAACTGATAATGGGGTTAAAAAGTTTAATGAATAGCAGAATGATTAATGATTCCATGAAATTATCTTGATAAAATTAAACAAATAAGAGTAAAATTTGAATTATAATTACTTAAAAATTCTGGAAATTAACTTCTTTTGGAATTTGGTCAAAAATTCTTTCTATAAATGGTTTCCATTTTTAAATTCATGGATTCGAGTGGTGTTTGGAATAAATGCATGACACAAAATTATTTTTTAATCATTTTTATGTTATAAGGTTTTTTATGATTTTACTTTTATATTATTTATATATGAAATACGTAATAATTATGAAGTTGTTTAGAAAAAAGAACACTTTATTTAGGTATATCTTCCTAATTGGAGGCGATTAGAATGCTTACTAATCTGAAAAAAAAAACGGTTTTGATATTGGTCTGCTAAGCTCTGTTCTCATTGAAGAAGAATTAATTAAGAACGTTAATTAAATAATTTTGATGTATAATTTTCCTTAAAAATGTAAACTTTTACTATAAATAATTATAAACATTAATTCTGTTAACTTCGTGAAAAATTTAATTTTCGTTTTTTGCTTGTAGTTTAAAAAATATGTTGACTTACAATTTTTATTGTATAAAATAGAAGAATAGTTAGAAAGCTTACACATTGCATTCAGTGAAATTAAAAAAAATATTTTCATGACTAATAAATTAATGCATAGTCATCATTTTTTTTTCTTGTAATATTGTACATGGGATAATTTTCGATACAATAATAAGCTAATAAACAGCTGAATGAATAAATCAAAATTATTTGAAAAGATCCATTATTACAAATAAATCGATTAATAATAAATTTGTTAGATATACCAATTGCTTAAATTAGTAATAATAGAATACTAATTATTTGAATTATTAAAATATTTTGATTTAGAAAAGTTAAAAATTTCTATTCTTCTTAAAATATAAACATTTAACTTATACATAAAATGATAACTATAATAATATGACATTGATATATATATATATATATATATATATATATGTATATTATACCAACTATAATTTTATAACACATTGATATACATCAATGTGTAATAATAATATTTTTTGAATGAAAAATTAACATAATTCCAATTTATGTTGTTATTGTTGTTATGGGTATAGGCAAGAATTCCTATTCCTTTGTTGAAGTTTCCTTTATTTAATGGAATCGTTCAATAGATTCAAGATATTGCATTTGCTCATAATTATCCATGGAAATGTAGGACTAAACAGAAGAGAAACGCGTAAATTCTGCGATACAAATCTTAGTTGTGAAAGCATTATAGAAATTGCAATCTGTCAGTTAAGTTTCGTTAAGTATTTAGTGAATGCAGCTCATCTTTGTTGAATTCATTGAGCTTTGAATTGGTGCAAGAATGATTCAACTGCAGTAAATATAATTGAACTGTGTGAATATATGAATTGAACTCTATGAATTTTATGAATGAATGTGTCACATTTGCACCGATGTAATATCAACTGTTTATAATATAACGAAACAAATGTTTCAAACATTTTCACCATATTCATTCTTATTTATTCAGATTGTTTGGTGCATTAATTGCGATTGGCAACAATCGATGCATAATGTAGCATAAATGATGAATGTCTGATACAAGAATGCTTAAAATCAGTATTCATCATTTTCACACATTACAAAAATTGTATGATAATAACGGTAGCTTAAAAATTTGACTAAATTTCTTTTTTTAAAGAAAAAAAAATAATTTTCTTTCAGAATTGTTAGCAAGTTTATTTCGTTTGAAAAACGAATCCCTTTTTTAAATTCAATTTATTATGTGGGCTTTTCAAGAAGTTTATTCAAGATTTAGCTAGTATATTTCTTTTTTCTCAAACCATAGGGAGACATTAGCAAATACATTAATATACTTTATAATATGTTAATAAACTTTACAAAACTCGCTAATTACACTATCCATTAATATACTTTACAAAATTCACTGTACTAAAAGGAGGTTTCTTTCATGTGAAGTATATTAATGCTAGCATACATGAATAATATTCCCTTGAAATTGCATTCAACCTTCTTTGGTTGAAAAATTATCTTATAGGATGGAAAATAACATTCAAGCCACATTTTCAAGGTCAAACTCAGAGTAAAAAATGAAAGAAGAAAACATTTGTTAAGTAAAATGTCACTCATAAAAATTATACATAGTAAAATTTGTTGGATATGGGGATCAAAGAGTAAGTGCATAAATTTATTTCTTACATTTGAAATGTTATGTAATACATTTAACAGTATTTTTCAGAAAATTACTGTTGTTGTTTAGATTAGCACAAGCATTTTCCATGCATTTACGTTTATGTTTAATTAAAAACATTTTTCATTTTCTTAGTTTATTAGTTAAGCAAATATAAAGAACTAAAAAAAAATATATATAATTCCTATTGCAATATTTTGCAATTAATTCATCTGTAATTAATTGATTAAAGATTGAATGTAGCAAAAGTATTTAAAATAACTCTTTTAATAACTACTTAAACTGACTTATATTAATATTTTTTCAATATTGAGCTTCTTCACACACTTCTCCAACAATTCAAAAGTGGCAAAAACAACAAAACTTTTTTCTTCAAATTCAGAGAGTTTTAAGGGACAGGGGTTAACAGGTGAATAGTGCGGAACTGGAATGGAACTGGTAAATGGGTTTCTGAACTTGGGGTGGTTCGAAATTTGACACGCAAATACGAAGCCATTGCTCTCATGATGGTTTAGTTTAGTTTGTGGCTCTACGATCATTTTTTGAACATTTTGGGCTAATTAGACCGGGATCTACAATTTAACGTGGATTCCGAACCACAAATAAACATCCATGCCACCGTCAGATCTCATGATGGAGATGTACGTAATATATCCGTTGACCAGAAAATTCTTCAGATGGACTCGGAGAAAAGGGTACAAACTAACCAGATTCTGCTCTTAGAGATGGGGGTTCAAAATGTGATAGCAAAATGTGTGTACTATGTATTAGACCCTGGTGCACACTGAGTAATATTGGATCTGCTACATATAGCCATTATAGTGGTGGATATTATCATATGTCAAAATACTGCAATTGTGATAATTTAGCCTAAGGGAGTCTAATCAATTTAAAGGCAATTTGTAAAAGATATATCCCCAGGTAGTTAAGGTATGTAAAAAAATCATTATTTCAAAGAGATAAAAAACTTTCTATAAATACCAAATTTGGGTACTTTTTATAGTTGTTTCCGTTTTCAAAAGATATAATTAATTAATGAAAATCGTCTATTAAAAACAAATTTAGTTATTACGGATTGTGCAATATAGCAATGGCAGAAAATAATAAGATGAATGACAGAATACTATAACAGAACTTGAAAAGTCTGCAGTTACAACAAATAGCCTAATATTTAATTTTATTTATTCTTATAATGGAAAGATGATAGATCTGTTTCTAGTGGTTGCAAAATCTTCAACATATTTAGATTTTTGTTGGTATAAATTGTATATTGCTTATACACACTCCTAGATACAATAGCATTGGATACATCATTACTTTAATATCCTTATTTTTTACATGCATATTTCAATATTTTCATATTCGACTAAGCTGTCATTAAAAAAAAGCAGACTGTTGTGGATGTTCCCCAAACTCATCAAATCCACATGGAGCCAGCTAGCTTCTATTTGGAAGAAACATTTATAAATTTCTGATTATAGAATGATAGGAAGAAGATTGGTCTTGATTTTGAAACCAGTTCTAACTAAGTAAAAATAGTATTAGAAAACCAAGAAGAATCAATAAAATGGAAAACAAGTAATATAAAATTTTATTTTTAAAGTCACTTTCTACTTTCCCCCCTATATTACAGAAAAGTCCTTTACAAATAAATTTGAAATTTTCCTCTTATATCTGGCGCCATCTATTATTAGATACATGCAACTTAAATCTAAAAAAACTAAAATTAATTAATTTAATTTAATTACTAAATTAATGTTTGAAAAAACTGTATTAACAGCAAGTGTCATCTACTACAAGTTCAAAAAAATGTATTTGAACTTGAGTGGATGAATTAAAAGTATTTTATTAACGATTGATAATTTGAACAAGATATATATAGGGAGAGTGTGAACTAATAGTAGGAATTAAAAAATGCTCTTTATTTCCAAATTATATATTTTCTTTTAAAAAAAAATATTTTTTTCTATTATTACGATAATGCAATGGAGCAATGGTGTTTGCAATGGTTTGCAATGGTGAGAATTGTATCATGTCTAGACAAATGTTAATTAATCTTTTTCTTCCTTATAGTCTTTAACTTTCAAAGGCCATGCTTGCATCATACATCTCTTGATCATTTTTTTCATCATACTGACAAAAATATATTTTTTCGTAGACTAAGCAGAAAGTCTGTAGTTGTTTTGTAAATTCAAATATTAATTTCGTGAAAAAAGTTTTTCCTCTGTCTGAGATTTTGTTATTTAGAGAGCTAAAATAAATTTTTAACCCAGAGAGGAAAAAAGATTCGCGATTTAATTAGTAATTTGTGAGAATTTCTGTTAAGATTTGTGTTTAATTGAAATTTTGTTTTTCTAATACCACTGACACCATCGTTGACGAGTTTATCAAAAATTTTCTTTGGAAATAATTACTGGTGAAACTTTTTATTGGACAGACTTATTTCAATTTCATGTTAATTTAAGATACAAGCGGGTTTTTAAGTTGTAAAAATTGTTACTTTTTGTTGAATTTCAGATAGGAATGTCTGCACAGATTAATGAGAAATTATGTAAATTAATATTATCTTTACAAAAAACCGTAAAAATTTGTTCTTTATCTTACATTAAGTATATTTTTAGCCCTAATAATACACTGAAGTGACAAAAGTCATGGGATACCTCTTAATATCGTGTCGGCCCTCCTTTCGCCCGGCGAAGTGCAGCAACTCGACGTGGCATGGGCTCAACAAGTCGTTGGAAGTCTTCTGCAGGAATATTGAGCCCTGCTGTCTCGATAGACGTCCATAATTGTGAAAGCGTTGATGGTGCAGGATTTTGGGCACGAACAGACCTCTCGATGATGTCCCATAAATGCTCGATGGGATTCATGTCGGGCGATATAGGTGGCCAGATCATTCGTTGGAATTGTCCAGAATGTTCTTCAAACCAATCGCGAACAGTTGTTGCCCGGTGACATGGCGCATTGTCATCCATAAAAATTCCATCGTTGTTTGGGTACATGAAGTCCATGAATGGCTGCAAGTGATCTCCAAGTAGCTGAACATAAGCATTTCCAGTCAATGTTCGGTCCAGTCACACCAGAGAACCAAGTCCATGCCATGAAAAACAGCCCACACCATTACGGAGCCACCACCAGCTTGAACAGTGCCTTGCTGACAGTTTGGGTCCATGGCTTCGTGGGGTCTGCGCCACACTCGAACCCTACCATCAGCTCTTACCAACTGAAATCGTGACTCATCGGACCAGGCCACGGTTTTCCATTCATCTAGGGACCAACCGATATGCTCACGTGCCCACGAGAGTCGCTGCAAGCGATGTCGTTCTGTCAGTAAAGGCACTCTAGTCGGTCTTCTGCTGGAATAGCCCAAGAAAGCCAAATTTCTCCGCACAGTTCTAACAGACAAGTCCCTTGTACGTCCCACATTGATTTCTGCAGTTATTTGACGCAGTGTTGCTTGTCTGTTAGAATTAACGATTCTTTGCAGATGTCGCCGGTCTCGGTAATTAAGTGCAGGCGGTCGACCACTACGCTGTCCATGGTGGGATGTTATGCCTGAAATTTCATACTCTCGGCACACTCTTGACACTGTGGATCTGGGAATGTTGAATTCCCTAACGATTTCCGAAATGGCATGACCCATGCGTCTAGCTCCAACTAACATTCCGCGTTCAGAGTCTGTTAATTCCCGTCGTGCGGTCATCATCATGTCAAAACCTCTTCACATGAATAACTTGAACAGAAATGAAAGCTCTACGAAAGCACTGCGCATTTATACCTGTTCTACGCGATGCTACTGCCGTCTGAAAATTTGCATATTGCTATCCCATGACTTTTGTCACTTCAGTGTATATTGCTTTATCGATGTAATTATAAAAAGGCCTTTGTACTTGTTATAGTTAAATTAAATAATGTTGAAATTTTTATTTAGCTCAAAATTTTCAATAATTGTATAATTGTTGTTGATTATGTCTAGGGATTTTTAATTCTGCGTGCTATGTATAGAAAGAATTAATAACTTACAGATGATTATTTTTAGATGTTTTGTCTTCTTTTCATGTTGCTTGTTTTAAATCGATTGAATGAACATTATTCTTCTGTTATTATAAGATATAATTCATTATAAAGAGGAATGAAATAATAAGAGATCAATGTATCATACTATTTTTCTTTTGTTATGCAAAAAAATTAGAGTGTTCTAACTATACATACTAAATATTTTATAATACAAAATTAAAATTAAATTTGTTAAGACATAATTTGCAACAATTAAAAGAATGTTGACATACATTATCCTATAAATTCACCGATATTTTTTTCATGAGAAAAATCAAAACATCTCGTGTTTAATAAAACTATAAATAACGAAAAAATTTATTAATTGAATTAAGGGCTAAAGCAAAACCAATTTGTGTCATATCTTATTCTTAATAAAGCAACTTAACTAAGTGCAAAAACTTAAAAAGAAAGCTAATAAATTTCTCCACGACACTGTACTGTTTAGAAATACTTAAAAAAGTGTTATTTTTAATACATAAATTATGTTCATCAGAAACAACAATTTTTAAGTTTGTTCAAGGTATGAAAAATGTATAAAATATTTACTCTAATGATAGGCAATTTCTTACTTAGGATTAAATATTTGACGGATTTTCTTTTAAGAAAAAAACATGATTAATTTTTTCTTTCTACATTTAGAAGGAAATGATTTTAAGACAGTAAAATACTAATTAATCTCTTCTCAAAATAACTTCCATTATTGATTATAATTTAAAATGTCAGTATTGGGAAAAAATCCAAACTCTTGAAATAAAGCAACTATAACAATATCAAAACAATTTCAAAAATCAAAAGAATCAAATCAAAACAATATCAAAAATCAAAAGAAACAAATCAAAACAATACCAAAAATCAAAAGAATCAAATCAAAACAATATCAAAAATCAAAAGAAACAAATCAAAACAATATCAAAATCAAAAGAATCAAATCAAAACAATATCAAAAATCAAAAGAATCAAATCAAAACAACATCAGAATCAAAAGAATCAAATCTAAACAACAGAATCAAAAGAATCAAATCTAAAGAACATAAGAATCAAAAGAATCAAATCAAAACAACATCAGAATCAAAAGAATCACATCAAAACAACATCAAAATAACTTCAATTATTAATTTTAATTTAAAATGCCAATATTGAGAAAAAACTCCTAACTCTTAAAAAGAGATTTTGAAGAAGATATCAATACAAAATTCATGAGTTTAAAATACCATGAAGTTTCTTTCTGGCATATACACCTGTGCAATTTTTAAATTTCCTTTGTAGAGAAAAAAAAAAAGAAAATAATAGAAAAAAAGAGATATCAAAGTACTAATGTGTGCACGGAACTTTTCAATCATAATGGTTATTGTCGCGTTCGCATAAGATATATGTATTTCCATAAAAATATCCTTGCTTCACCTTTTCCGTCCAGAATAAATAGAGAAAACGACTGACGTACGCAAAACGATTTAAAGGGGGACAAAGGCAAGTGCCTCCTTTTACGTGGCATTTGCACTGTGACCAATTTCTTTTAAGTAAAGGGGAAAAAATATTTCCCAAATGCTTCTTGCCTGCAATACAATTTTTTTTTAAGGTTAAGTACATACTTGATTATTACTTTGCAAATTTAGTTTTCAGTGCTACCAAGCTTAAGGGATTTTTCTCACTTTGCAATATATTTATCGACCTATCTTTTTATCTATCCACTCTGCGTTTCTATCTTTCTTTGGGTATACTTTGCTTCGCATTTTATTTTCCAGCCCTATTTTTTTTAAACCTATTTTTTTTTTACCTTTTTCTGCGATTTTGTGGATACAGAGGCTAAAGACTGGCGGCCGTGTTATGCACACACGCTGGCACCCCTTCATCCGCGAAAGTCGATAAGGAGTGCTCCTTTTTTTACTCTTTTCCTCACACCTATCTTCAAATTTAGAAAAGAGAAGAAATAGTTCAAAAAAAGAAAATAACAAGAATCCCCCCTAGTGAATTATAACGACGATATACTGAGCTATAAAACTATTTACTTTCTTCTTATGCGACTTTTTTAATGTTCCTATCGCCAGTTTTTCCTCTGCTGTTCGATTATAGAAACCAAGTAGAGACTTTTAATAAACGGATGCATCGACTTTTATTTGGAGTCTGTATCAACAATATTTATTTATTTCCTCTAAATAATATAAAAGAGACTAAAGTTTATTAAGAAGATTTATTTTTCGAATATAAATATATATATATATTTTCTTTATTTTAAATTTATTTTTTTCCTAATTTAATCTATCATTATAATATTCAGTTTATTATAAAGGAAAAAAAATCATAAACTATAGAATGATAATTTTTTTAATCTAATACTACGATATCATATATAAAATATAATTTAATAATATTATATATATTGTTTTCTAATGCTGCTGGCACTTAGACAGTTGTCTTTGATGTCTTAAGGCAAGCGCTGCCCCTACGTTACTCACTTAGCAGTACCCAGGAGGTGCGTGCAGCTTGAAGATAAGCTACGTACGCTGAGTAACAATACCCCCACAGCGCTCTACGATAATGTTAGACCGGTACCTACAATTTATACTGGATTTCGAACCACTACAAACATCCATGGCACTACCGGGACTCGAACCCGAAGCCTGTGGAACCGAGCTGAGGAGCGTTAGCCACTCGGCCGTCAGCAATTTAAAATGTTAGTATTAGAAAAAAATGCTAACTCTTGAAATAAAACAACTATAACAACATCAAAAATCACAATAATCAAATAAAAACAATATCAAAAATCAAAATAATCATATCAAAACAACATCCAAAATCAAATAAAAAAACATCAAAAATCAAATAAAAAAACATCAAAAATCAAATAAAAAAACATCAAAAATTAAAATAATCATATAGAAACCAAATAAAATAACATAAAAAACAAAAACAAAATAATCAAATCAAAACAACATAAAAATATCTTCCATTATTAATTCTAATTTAAAATGTCATCATTTGGAAGAAATCCTAACTCCTAAAATAAAAGCTTTTAAACAGGACATCACTACAATTTTCATAAGTTCAGAATGCCATCAAGTTTCTTTCCGGTATGTAACCCAAAGGAATTTTTAAATTTCCTTTGTAGGAAAAAAAAAAAAAAAAATAACAGAAAATAGAGACACCAAAGTTCTAATGTGTGCATGGAACTTTGATGTCATAATGGTTATTGTCGCGTTCGCATAAGATATATATACACTGAAGTGACAAAAGTCATGGGATAGCAATATGCAAATTTTCAGATGGCAGTAGCATCGCGTAGAACAGGTATAAATGTGCAGAGCTTTCATTTCTGTTCAAGTTATTCATGTGAAGAGGTTTTGACGTGATGATGACCGCACGACGGGAATTAACAGACTTTGAACGCGGAATGTTAGTTGGAGCTAGACGCATGGGTCATACCATTTCGGAAATCGTTAGGGAATTCAACATTCCCAGATCCACTGTGTCAAGAGTGTGGGGAGAGTATGAAATTTCAGGCATAACATCCCACCATGGACAGCGCAGTGGCCGACCGCCTGCACTTAACGACCGAGACCGACGACGTCTGCAAAGAGACGTAAATTCTAACAGACAAGCAACACTGCTTCAAATAACCGCAGAAATCAATGTGGGACGTACAAGGGACTTGTCTGTTAGAACTGTGCGGAGAAATTTGGCTTTCTTGGGCTATTCCAGCAGAAGATCGACTCGAGTGCCTTTACTGACAGAAAGACATCGCTTGCAGCGACTCTCGTGGGCACGTGAGCATATCGGATGGTCCCTAGATGAATGGAAAACCGTGGCCTGGTCCGATGAGTCACGATTTCAGTTGGTAAGAGCTGATGGTAGGGTTCAAGTGTGGCGCAGACCTCACGAAGCCATGGACCCAAACTGTCAGCAAGGTACTGTTCAAGCTGGTGGTGGCTCCGTAATGGTGTGGGCTGTTTTTTCATGGCATGCAAATTAAAATATTAGTATAAAAAAAATTCTAAATCTTGAAATAAAACTACTATAACATCTTAAAAATAAAAATAAAAAACATATCAAAACAGCATCAGAATCAAAATCATCAAATCAAAACAACATCAGAATCATCAAATCAAAACAACATCAGAATCAAAATAATCAAATCAAACAACATCAGAATCAAAATAATTAAATCAAAACAACATCAGAATCAAAATAATCAAATCAAAACAACATCAGAATCAAAATAATCAAATCAAAACAACATCAGAATCAAAATAATCAAATCAAAAAAACATCCATTATTAATTTTAAGTTAAAATGTTAGTATAAGAAAAATACCCTAACTCTTGAAATAAAAGAACTATAACAACATCAAAATCAAAATAATCAAACCAAAACAACATCAAAATACCTTCCACTATTAATTTTAGTTTAAAATGTCAATATTGGGAGAAAATCCTAACTGTTAAAATAAAATATTTTGAGCAAGACATCACTACAATTTTCATGACTTTAGAATGTCATCAAGTTCTTTTCCGGCATGTACACCAATGCAATTTTTAAATTTCCTTTGTAGGGAAAAAAAAAACCGAAAATAATAGAAAAAAAGAGACATCAAAGTTCTAATGTGTGCAGGGAACTTTGCTGTCATAATGGTTATTGTCGCGTTCGCATAAGATATATGTATTTTCATAAATATATCCTTGCTTCAACTTTTCCCATCCAGAATAAATAGAGAAAACGACTGACGTACGCAAAACAATTTAAAGGGGGTAAACCGGCAAGTGCCTCCTTTTAATGTTAATTAGGGATGCATAATAAATAGGGAATGCTTTTAAAATTAAAACTCCTTCTTAATTGACTACGTTAAAATTCCCTGCAATGTATTACACCTATTTATGACTTTCGATCAACATCATCATCATGATCATTATTATTAGCGCTGCAGCCCTATGTCGGACTAAGCTCGTCTGCCTACTGGCAGATTTCATGACATGAGAAGTTTTCTTTTTAAGGGGTAGAGTTGTCAGCCTTCGCACAACAGCCATACTAGAGAACGTGGCATTGGCATTGTGACCAGATTCTTTTTAGTAAAGAGTAAAAAAAAATATTTCCAAATGCTTCTTGCCTGTAATGCAATTTTTTTTAAGGTTAAATACATACTTGATCATTACTTTGCAAATTTAGTTTTCAGTGCTACCAAGCGTTAGGGATTTTTCACACTTTGCAATATATTTATCGACCTATCTTTTTATCTATCCTCTCAGCGTTTCTATCTTTCTTCGGGTGTGCTTTGCTTTGCATTTTATTTCCCAGCCCTATTTTTTGATACTTTTTTTGGGGCTGGCGAGGCCTTTTTCTGCGATTTTGTGGATACAGAGGCTGAAGACTGGCGGCCGTGTTATGCACACACGCTGGCACCCCTTCAACCGCGAAAGTCGATAAGGAGTGCCCCTTTTCTTACTCTTTTCCTCACTCCTATCTTCAAATTTTTGAAAGAGAAGACATAGTTAAAAAAAAAAAAAAATAACAAGAATCCCCCTTTAGTGAATTATAACGACGATATACTGCGCTATAAAACTATTTACTTTCTTCTTATGCGACTTTTTTAATGTTTCTATCGCCAGTTTCTCCTCCGCTGTTCGATAATAGAAACCAAGTAGGGACTTTTATTAGACGGATGCATCGGCTTTTATTTGGAGTCTGTATCAATAATACATTTATTTATTTCCGCTAAATAATAAAAACGGGACATAACTTTATTAACGCGATTTATTTTAGAATATAAATATATATTTTTTCTTTATTTTAAATTTGTTTTTCCTAATGTAATATATCATTATCATTATCATTTTCAGTTTCAGTTTAATATAAAGGAAAAAAATAAAAAAAATATTTAATGATAATTTATACATATATATAATATTATGATATTAGAAATATAATATCATCATCACATCATCGGCGCAATTGCCACATGGTGGACCAAGGCCGTCTGTCTACAGGCAGATTTCTAGACAGGAGATGTTTTCTTTTTACGGATTAGTGTTGTCAGCACTACGTCCAATTCTCTACAGGCATATGAGACCGGGACCTGCGGTTTAAACTGGAATCCGAATCACTGCAAACATCCAAGTCACCGCCGGGACTCGAACCCGAAACCTATGGCACCTAGCGCCAGAGCGTTAGTCACTCGGCCATCAGGGGCCCTGTAATATAATATAATGGTAATTTTTAATATTATATAATTAGGGATGCTTTTATTTATGTTAATTAGGGATGATTAATAAATAGGGATGCTTTTAAAATTAAAACTCCTTCTTAATTGACTACGTTAAAATTCCCAGCAATGTATTACACCTATTTATGACTTTCGTTCAACATCATCATCATCATTATTAGCGCAACAGCCCTATGGCGGACTAAGGCCGTCTGCCTACTGGCAGATTTCGAGACATGAGAAGTTTTCTTTTTAAGGGGTAGAGTTGTCAGCCTTCGCACAACAGCCATACTAGAGAACGTCTTATAGTTTAAAGTGATTCGGAACCCCTACAAGCATCCATGGCACCGCCTGAACTCGAACCCGAAACCTGTGGCACATAGCGCCAGTCACTCGACCATCAGGCTCCATTTAAGACTTTCAATTTTAAAGCAAACATATTTGTACAGTAAAATGACATAAGATACAAAAGCGCAGATGATAGAACTTACTATATTTTTTATGTATTTCGATAATAATTGAAATTATAATTATACGGCTTAATTCAACTATCTTCAATTTTTTGGGCGTTTCTATCTTTCTCATGCGACTTTTTTAATGTTCCTATCGCCAGTTTCTCCTCTGCTCTTTGATAATAGAAACCAAGTAGGATTTTTTAATAAACGGATGCATCGGCTTTTATTTGGAGTCTGTATCAACAATACATTTATTTATTTCCTATAAATAATAAAAACACGACTTGACTTCATTAACACGATTTCTTTTAGAATATTAATATATATTTTTCCTTTATATTAAATTTATTTTTTCCTAATGTAATATATTATTAAATCAAATTCTATAAGGGTAATGAAAGTTGTTCAAAATAACTTCCATTATTAATTTTAATTTAAAATGTGAGTATTGAAAAAAAAACCTAACTCTAAAAATAAAAGATTTTGTACAAGACATCACTACAAATTTCATGAGTTCAGAATGCCATCAAGTTCTTTTCCGACATGTACACTAATGCAATTTTTAAATTTTCTTTGTAGGGAAAAAAAGAAAAAATAATAGAAAAAATAGACATCAAAGTTTTAATGCATGCAGGGAACTTTTCTGTCATAATGGTTATTGTCGCGTTCGCATAAGATATATGTATTTCCATAAACATATCCTTGCTTCAACTTTTCCGTCCAGAATAAATAGCGAAAACGACTGACGTACGCAAAACGATTTAAAGGGGGTAAACCGGCAAGTGGCTCCTTTTACGTGGCATTGGCATTGTGACCAGTTTCTTTTTAGTAAAGGGTAAAAAAATATTTCCCTAATGCTTCTTGCCTGCAATGCAATTTTTTTTAAGGTTAAGTACATACTTGATCATTACTTTGCAAATTTAGTTTTCAGTGCTACCAAGCGTTAGGGATTTTTCTCACTTTGCAATATATTTATCGACCTATCTTTTTATCTATCCTCTCAGCGTTTCTATCTTTCTTCGGGTATGCTTTGCTTTGCATTTTATTTCCCAGCCCTATTTTTTTATACTTTTTTTGGGGCTGGCGAGGCCTTTTTCTGCGATTTTGTGGATACAGAGGCTGAAGACTGACGGCCGTGTTATGCACACACGCTGGCACCCCTTCATCCGCGAAAGTCGATAAGGATTCCTACTCTTTTCCTCGCTCCAATCTTCAAATTCGGGGAAGAGAAGCAATAGTTTAAAAAAAGAAAATAACAAGATTCCCCCCTAGTGAATTATAACGACGATATAGTGAGCTATAAAACTATTTACTTTCTTCTTATGCGACATTTTTAATGTTCCTATTGTCAGTTTCTCTACTGCTGTTTGATAATAAAAGCCAAGTAGGGACATTTAATAGACGTATGCATCGACTTTTATTTGGAGTCTGTATCAACAATACATTTATTTATTTCCTCTAACTAATAAAAACGGGACCTGACTTCATTAACACGATTTCTTTTAGAATATAAATATATATATTTTCTTTATTTTAAATATATTTTTTCTTGACGTAATCTATCATTATCATTTTCAGTATAATATAAAGGACAAAAAAATAAATTATATAATGATAATATCTAATATTATGATATGTTATATATATATATATATATGTATATATATATAATTATCGGCGCAACAGCCCCAATGTTGTGCCAAGGCCGTCTGCCTACTGGCAGATTTCTAGCCAGGAGATGTTTCCATTTTACGGGGTAGTGTTGTCAGCACTATTCCAAACGCTGTACAGTCATATGAGACCCAGGCCTACGGTTTAAAGCGGATTCCGAACCACTACAAACATCCATGCCACCGCCGGGACTCGAATCGAAACCTGTGGCACCGAGCGCCAGAGCACTAGTCACTCAATCATCAGGACCCATATAATAATATATATATATAATATAATATAATGTTAATTTTTAATATTATATAATTACTGGGATGCTTTTAAAATTAGAACTTCATCTTACATAACTATATGAAACTCCCCTGCAATGTATTACACCTATTTATATCATTATTATTATCATCATTATCATCAGTGGCGCAACAGACCCATGGTAAGTCACGGCCATTTGCCTACTGGCAGATTTCGAGACAGGAGTTGTTTAACGGGAATTTTAGAATTGTCAGCCCTACACTCAACGCTCTACAGCCATACTAGACTGGGACCTAAAGTGGATTCCGAACCACTACAAACATCCATTGTCTCCATCCATTCGAACCCGAAATCTGTGGCACCGAGCGTCAGACACTCGGCCACCAGGCCCCATTTAAGACTTTCCATTTTAAAATAAAACATATTTTTCAGTAAAAGGGCATAAGGGAAAAAAAACACAGATAATAAAACTTACTATACTATTATGTACTTCGATAGTAAATTAGATTATTGGAATTATAATTATACGGCTTAATTCAGCTGTCTTTAATACTTATATTATATTCAGTTCAATGCTAATATCAGTTGATAGATAATATGTATATTTATCAAACCCTAATAATAGAAAAAAAATCAGAATTATAAATCTAAGGAAATTAAAACACTTCATCAAGCATACGTATACATCAATAAAAACAATTTAATTATATCACTTGTCCCCAGTATTTGTTTAAATAAAATCACCCGAAATTTATGAAAAACAAAACACAAACTTTATGGAGTTCAATGTAAATAGAAAAATTTACCAACTTATAAAAATAATCATTTTATGTGATTCAGTTCATATACAGCTACTCGGAATATAAAGCATAAACATTTTATTACTTTAAACTTTTTTTACCTGTGAATTTTTGAGTGATCAAAAAAGAGAAAAGCGAAATACAAAAGGAAATTTGAAAAATTCTAATGACGAATTAAAAAAAAAAAATGTGCAATTATATATATACACGCAAATTTAATTTTGATTTTTAATTTATTTATTTCAAGGAAAATTTGAACAAATTCTGATGGAAAACAATTGAAATTGTCTACTCAATCAATAACTATCATTAATTAAAAACTAAAATATCTTTAATAATATGCAGATTTATTTTTATTGAGGTAAAGAAACTTTTTTTTAAAAATAATTTAAAGATAAATAATAAGATTTAAACTAAAATTACATAGTTCTTAATATGTAGTGAGAAATTAGAATTAAAACATCAGAATCAAAATAATCAAATCAAAGCAACATCAGAATCAAAATAATCATATCAAAGCAACATCAAAATAATTTCCATTATTAATTTTAATTTAAAATATCAATATTGGGGGAAAGTCCTAACTCTTGAAATAAAACAACTATAACAACAACATCAAAATCAAAATAATTAAATCAAATCAACATTAAAATAACTTTCATTATTAATTTTAATTTAAAATCCTATTATTGGTAAAATATTCTAACTCTTGAAGTAAAACAACTACAACAGCTTCAAAATCAAAGTAATCAAATAAAGGTAACATCAAAATAATTCCATTAATAATTTTAATTTAAAACGTCTGTATTGGGAAAAAAATGAAATCAAAACAACGTCAAAAATCAAAATAACCAAATAAAAACCATCAAAAATTAAAACAATCAAATAAAAACATATCAAAAATCAAATTAATCAAATAAAAATAATAAAATCAAAACAGCATCAAAATAACTTTCATTACTAATTTTAAATTAAAATGACAGTATTATGGAAAAAATCCTAAGTCTTGAAATAAAAGATTTTAAACAAGACATCACTTGATTTTTCATGAATTCAGAATGCCATAAAGTTTCTTTTCGGTATGTACACCAATGCAATTTTAAAATTTTTTTAGTACAGGACAAAAAAAGAAAGAAAATAATAGAAAAAAGAGACATCAAAGTTTTAATGTGTGCAGGGAACTTTTCTGTCATAATGGATATTGTCACGTTCGCATAAGATATATGTATTTCCATAAATATATCCTTGCACAACTTTTCCCTTCCAGAATAAATATAGAAAACGACTGACTTACGCAAAACGATTTAAAGGGGGTAAACCGACTAGTGACTGCTTTTACGTGGCACTGTGACCAGTTTCTTCTAGTAAATGGAGAAAAAATATTTCCCAAATGCTGCTTGCCTGTAATGCAATTTTTTTTAAGGTTAAATACATACTTGATCATTACTTTGCAAATTTAGTTTTCAGTGCTACCAAGCGTTAGGGATTTTTCTCACTTTGCAATATATTTATCGACCTATCTTTTTATCTATCCACTCTGCGTTTCTATCTTTCTTTGGGTATGCAGTGCTTTGCTTTGCATTTTATTTCCCAGCCCTATTTTTTGATACTTTTTTTGGGGCTGGCGACGCCTTTTTCTGCGATTTTGTGGATACAGAGGCTGAAGACTGGCGGCCGTGTTATGCACACACGCTGGCACCCCTTCATCCGCGAAAGTCGATAAGGAGTGCCCCTTTTCTTACTCTTTTCCTCACTCCTATCTTCAAATTTGGGAAAGAGAAGAAATAGTTCGAAAAAAAGAAAATAACAAGAATCCCCCCTAGTGAATTATAACGACGATATACTGAGCTATAAAACTATTTACTTTCTTCTTATGCGACTTTTTTAATGTTCCTATCGCCAGTTTCTCTTCAGCTGTTTGATAATAGAAACCAAGTAAGGACTTTTAATAGACGGATGCATCGACTTTTATTTGGAGTCTGTATCAACAATACAATTATTTATTTCCTCTAAATAATAAAAACGGGTCTTGACTTTATTAACACGATTTCTTTTAGAATATAAATGTATATTTTTACTGTATTTTAAATTTATTTTTTCCTAATGTATCCCATAATTATCCTTTTCAGTATAATATAAAGGAAAAAAATCATAAATTCTATAATGATAATTTTTATACATCTAATATTATGATACTATGATATTATATAGAAAATTTAATATAATATAATATTATATATATATTTTTTCTAATGCAGCTGGCAAACACCTAGACAGTTGTCTTATGGCAAGCTCTACACCAACGTTATTCACGTAACACTACGCAGGAGGTGCGAGTGGCTTGAAGATAAGCTACGAACGCCGAGTAACTATACCCTTGAAACTCTACGATCATGTTAGACCGTTACCTACAGTTCAAAGTGGATTTCGTACCACTACAAACATATATGGCACCGCCATGGCTTTAACTCGAAACCTGTGGTACCGAGCTCCACGCGACCATGACGACATATTTTAAAATGTTAGTATAAGAAAAAAATTTTAACTCTTGAAATAAAATATCTATAACAACATCAAAATTAAAATAATCAAATTAAAAGAACATCAAAATAACTGCCATTAATAATTTTATTTTAAAATGTCAGTACATTGAAAAAAAACCTATTTAAATAAAAGATTTTAAACAAGATATCACTACAAATTTCATGAGTTCAGAATGCCATCAAGTTTCTTTCTGGTATGTACACCAATGCATTTTTTAAATTTCCTTTGCGGGGGAAAAAAACCCGGAAATAATAGAAAAAAAGAGACATCAAAGTTCTAATGTGTGCAGGGAACTTTGCTGTCATAATGGTTATTGTCGCGTTCGCATAAGATATATGTATTTCCATAAATATATCCTTGCTTCAACTTTTCCCGTGCAGAATAAATAGAGAAAACGACTGACTTACGCAAAACGATTTAAAGGGGGTAGACCGGCAAGTGGCTCCTTTTACATGGTTGGCACTGCGACCAGTTTCTTTTGGTAAAGGGGAAAAAAATATTTCCCTGATGCTTCTTGCCTGCAATGCAATTTTTTTTAAGGTTAAGTACATACTTGATCATTACTTTGCAAATTTAGTTTTCAGTGCTACCAAGCGTTAGGGATTTTTTTTCACTTTGCAATATATTTATCGACCTATCTTTTTATCTATCCTCTCTGCGTTTCTATCTTTCTTCGGGTGTGCTTTGCTTTGCATTTTATTTCCCAGCCCTATTTTTTGATACTTTTTTTGGGGCCGGCGACGTCGTTTTCTGCGATTTTGTGGATACAGAGGCTGAAGACTGACAGCCGTGTTATGCACACACCCTGGCACCCCTTCATCCGCGAAAGTCGATAAGGAGTGCCCCTTTTCTTATTCTTTTCCTCACTCCTATCTTCAAATTTGGGAAAGAGAAGAAATAGTTCAAAAAAAGAAAATAACAGGAACCCCCCTAGTGAATTATAACGACGAGATACATAGTTATAAAACTATTTACTTTTTTCTTATGCGACTTTTTTAATGTTCATATCGCCAGTTTCTCTTCTGCTGTTTGATAATAGAAACCAAGTAGGAACTTTTAATAGACGGATGCATTGGCGTTTACTTGGAGTCTGTATCAACAATACATTTATTTATTTCCTCTAAATAATAAAAACAGACTTGTATTTATTAATATGATTTCTTTAAGAATATAAATATATATATTTCTTTAAATTAGGAAAAAATAAACTTAAAATAATCTATCATTATCAATTTCAGAATATCATAAAAATATTATGTAATGACATTTTTTATATATCGAATATTATGATAATATGATATTATATATATAACGTAATATAATAATATTATATACTACTAATTTTTAATATTATATAATGACTGGATGCTTTTAATATGAAAAGTCCTTCTTAAACGACGACTACTACTACACCACTGTGCATTGGGCTGAGTTGCCCCTTTATAGTTTAGGAAGCACAAAAATGTTAGTTTGATCGAAAATAAATGAGGAAATGGAAGGGAAAAGGTACTACCAAAAGGACATTATAAAAGAAATTAAGTTGGCATGTTGCATTTAAAAATGAGCACATTTAAGCTTGATGTAAAAACTAACAATAACCAAATATATCTGTGGCCAAAAAGTTATGCAAAGCTCTGTGTTACAGTGGAACAATAGTTGAAAAGAAGCCATTCATTGAAGTACAAAAAATGTTAGATTTTATTAAAATGCATTTATTAAAACCCAAGAACCATTGAAATAAAATATTTCATTTGCGATACCAAATATATATTTATGCAGTAGTGTTGGGGGGGGGAATGTATCACAACATGTAGAGTAAGGTCTTGAAAAAATAATGTATTATCTAGCATAGTAAATAATGTGGGACTAAATGGTAGCAAGTAGACAAAGGATGTTGGTATTTATTAATAGTGCCATGTTGACAAAATTTATTTTGATATTTTGAAGCAACAGAAATCTTTTTTTCTTCAAGTTCCGATAAGTTGTACTAAAAATTTATAAATTTCAACTAATTTTAATTTATTCCTACAATACTAAGCACATTAAGAAGAATGTCAGGATTTGGTGGTTTTATAATTATAAATTCCTCATTATTTCCCAGAGATAAATAGAAATATAAATAACACAAACAGTTAGCTACATTTCAAATAACAGTACAAAAGTATTGAATAACATGTATATAACTTGACCTACAAGACGAATGGTACAAAATAACCACAAAATTGTGTTTATTTCAACATGATTTTAAACTTTTTTTTTTACGGCTAGAGATAGTGAAACCAAATGCGGAAATATATCTGAAAATATTTAAATTAATAAGAATTGCAGCTGTCTTTTTAGCAGCTGTAAAATTGCAGCTGTCTTGTAGTTTGAAACAAAAGTTTAAATAACTAGTTCTAAAACTTTGTTAAATTAAAAATGAAATTTATTAGATTCAATTACGACTGACATAGAAATATTATTTGGCACATGAGCAGATAATAAATATCATTCGGAAAAATTATTGTATAAGTGCTTTTTAACTCGATCTCTTGTTGAAATTCTTGGTATATTCACAACTTTTGGTGTAGCTGTATAAAAGAAACCCTTTAAAAGAAGTTTAATTTTATTCCTCTATTGTATTTATTAAACATTCTTTATTCGAATTTTTATCTTCTTTTTCACCTTTTTTTTCTCTTGCTACTAATTAATCAAAAAAAAAATTTTTTTTCCATAATTAATGCTTCTTGAGGAGTCAGGCTTAAGATGTCCATAATGTCCAATAAAGATTTTCCGTGAAAAATTTGTTACCATTTATAGTTTTTATAAGTACTGCAAATAGAGTTATTTTTTCTAATTATTATCACTTGCTAGTTGATAAAATGAAGTTAAAAGATCGCTGTAGACAAGGATTATTTTATAAATTCTTTTATCTCAACTTTTTTTTTTTAACTTTGACTTTTTCTAGAAAAATGGAACATTTTTAAGGCTAATAATTTAATAAAGTATATTTTTTCAAATGGTACAATATTATTATTCCATCATATTAAATTTAAGATAAGCTTTATTCTTAGGCTAATTATGCATTGCATTTATATTTAATCTACTTATTTTAGTAGATGAATACTTTTATTCTAGAAGAATTTTAATTCTTTTAATTCTGGATTATTGATGCCTTCTGCCAGTTTTTTTTCTAAGAGAAGGATTTAGTTATAATAGAATGCACAAAATGTGCTTCTGAAAATTTTTTTTTAATTGACAGAAAAGATGAAGTAATAGGAAGAAATAAAAAAATAAACGTTTGACATAATTTTTAAAATTATTGTTGTATTCCTCATAATAAAATTGTGAGTGACTATTAACTGACAGCTTTGTTTTATTTAAAAATAATAAAATAAAACAGAGTTTGTCTATTTTTGTTACTAGGTCAACTAGGAATGTTGCAAGAATCACTAGAAATTGGAAAACCTGTTTGTATAGTAATAAAAGACATAAAACGTAATTTCTGTAAAATAAATTTCGTTTCTTTAATTTATGTTCAAAACATAAATAACAGTTTAATAGGACATCTAATAGAGGATATGAAATTAGATAATCCATTCTTCTAATTTAAATGGTTACTAAACAAGATTTAGAAGAAAACTTCTAAAAATCTTTCAAATTTATTGTTAGATTCATTAGTTTTAAATATTGATTCATAAACATATTTTTACCTGCCCAAAAATATTTTTTAATTTGTTATATTATACATATAGATTATGCATGTTTTTTATGGCTGTGTCGAAGGAATTCAAAGCTCATACAATTTTCAAAGTTCATATTTAAGCTCATACAAGCTCGTCTGCAAAATGCTCTTTTTTCCGGTAAGTGATGTAATGGTTACATATTATATGGTTTGAAACAGCATAATTATAGTCGTCTACTTTAATTGTCTTTTGTGTACGCTTTATATCATTTAACTATTTTTACTTAAGTGAAAGAAAACAGCTCTCAGAATAAACTTTTTTACATTTCCTTTTATATTTTCGTTAATTTATTTAGACTTCAGAATGTCTTTTATCGTCACTTTTGGCTATTTCTTTGATGAGAAAAGTTGACACACCATCAGATCAATCAAATTATTTTCCAATTATAAAAGTAAGGTTCATTTACATCATTTGTTTAAAGACATACATTTTTGATGGATGCTTAGTTGTTTACATTAATCATCATCGTTTGCCCCTACTGGCAGATTTCGAGACGAGAGAAGTTTTCTTTTTACGGGGTAAGGATTGTTAGCTCTATGCCCAAAGGTCTTAAAGTCATAGCAGATTGGGACCTATGATTAAAAGTGAATTCCGAACCACTACAAACATCCATGGCATCGCCGGGACTCGAACCCGAAACTTGTGGCTCCGAGCGCCAGAGCTCTAGTTACTCGGCCATCAGGCCCCTGGAGAATTTGGTTTGTCACTCTGCAGTCATTTTTTGCACACTTTAGGCTAATTAGACCGGTACCTACAGTTTGACGTGGATTCAAATCTACTAACAAATCATACATGTCACTGCCAGGTTTCGAACCTGAAACCTGTGGTACAAAATGCCAGAGCGCTAGCAAATTGACCATCAGGTTGTTTACATTAGTGTACGGAAATAATTTAATGAATAATATTTATATAGAGCAAACCGCTTTCTGCATCAAGGGTATAAAATGTAAGATTTATATAAAATCGAAAATTCTATTTTTTTGCTTTTTGAAGTTTCCGTTAATTTTTGCTGGCAAATTTTCTTATATGGTAAAAAATTCTGGTAATTCTTATATGGTTATATGGTAAATTGCCATTTGTTTCTTATATGGTAAAAAATTTGAAATTTTTTAATATTTGTCGACATATGATTACAATCATATTATAATCCTATTACATTTAAATATCTATAAAGTGTAAGCATTAAAGGTGGTTAGATGTTAATAATGCAGAATATAAATTCTTGTACATCAGTATATTCTCAGTAATATTTTGATTTTATCTAAGAATTTTATAAAAAATATTCAAATATCATTCAAATATCCTATTGAATATCATATTGAAGGCTGAAAATCGAACGTTTCAAACTAAAATCGTGATTTTAAAGTTTATTTACAGATTTGAATTGTTAAGAACAAAATTGGACGCTTTTTTATTTCTTGAGTTGTTATACTGTTGATTTCTTACTATACGTGCATGTATACATTCTCTGAATGTGTCTAAAAGACGTCTCGGATCGCTATCTACGAGTATAGTGAAGGTTCTCAAGCTGGTAATGAGCTTGAAGACCTCAAGACATACAATCAATAATCCAAATTTTATACCTTTTTAGTTGACTTGTCTGCGGGGGTGACGCTTCTGGATTTCGCTAAAACTCTGAAAGACGTTTTTATTGTCAGTCATTCTATACTATCAATTTTATAAATTCTATATACTCTCTATTGTCAGTTATTCTAGTATACTCTATATTTGTTTTTAATGACAGTTTTTTTGTACTCTCTGTCGTAGAATTTTATCAAGAACATTTAAAAAAATTTAATCTCCTTAAAGTTCGAAGTTTTTTTTTATTATATAATTAAAAATGCTACGTATCGATTTATTTTATAAACATATTGGCAAAACATTGATTTCTAGCAAAAAGAAAAAGATGTTTTCTATACGGTAGTCGTGAAAATTATTTTTTAAGGTTTTGGGGGACTGCATTATGGCATTATCGTTGTATGAGAATCAATTGCATATTTTTATCAATATATTTCCTAAACCGTAATAACAGCACGATTATTTCAAGCTAAGTAACGAAAAAAGGTAATATGAATGAGAATGTTTATTACTGTCATGATAATGTGTGAAATAATTAATGCCATTGTAATTATCTTTTAGATGCCAGTTTTGATATTAATTTTGAAACCAAAATTTATTTTGTAAGATAAGCCATTTTTATAAAATATATATATTTGCTACATATAAATAAAATATAATATATATACAATTAATTTTTTCAGAGACGATTTTTATGGCGAAAAAAAAAGGGCTTAATTCGTTTTTTATTACGATTTATTCATTTTATATTGATAGGAATTCAAAAAATAGAAAACGGAGAAACAATAAAAATACACAAAAAAACCCATAACGTTCACATTTGTGGTCACTGAGCATTAATATTAAGTGATATATAAGTGAAATGATTTCATACATTCCGGTCATAAATTAATCATTATTCCAGCCATTAATTATTAAAATTAAGTATATTAATATAACTAGTATTATTTTCATCAAATATTAACGATTTGTTCAGATATCCAAAAACACTGACAGTCGAAACACTACTTTACTCTATTTTCCTATTCTTAAGTGTACATAGTAAATACCGTTATCAGTACAGCCAAACCATAAGATTTGTATTTTTCTTATTGAGATAGTCTGTATTTGATAATTTATTGTCAAATTTTTGTTCTTTTTATGAAGGACAGTAATTATAATTATAAAAAAACTAAATGTCCGCAATTGTTGTCAAGCGCAAAAGAGGTTAAATATTGAAACTTTCTTAAAGAAAACAAATAACTTAAGATATTAATAATAATTTTTCTTTATGTTTGCCCATTAATTACAAAAAATCCTTATTAATAAAAATCACTCATTTTAACAACAATCAAAACTAGCAAATACAAATCTTGATAACAAAATTTAAAAAAAAGTAATTTAAAATATTTTCTGAAAACACTAACCAACAACAAAACTTCAATTTTTCTGGATTCGATTCAAAGATTCTGAAACCCTAGTAATTTAAAACAAACTTCTTTTAGGATCAACTGAAATTAATTTGTGGAAGTTATCACAGGTTTGTTATAATAGATCAGAAGAGAATGAAAGTGTTTTTCATTACATTTCTCTCTCGAACAATTTTTAGAAAATGCTGATTATACTTTTTAAAATCTGGGCCTGAATGACCGTGTGACTTGCGCTTTGGCGCTCGATACGACAGGTTTCAGGTTCGTGTCCGGCGGTGCCATGGATGTTTGCAGTGATTCGGAATCCACTTTAAACAGTAGATCCCTGTCTAACATGATCGTAGAGCGTTGTGGGGACATTGTTACTCCACGTCCGTAGCTTATCCTAAAGCTACACGCACCTCCTGGGTAGTGCTAAGTGAGTAACGTCGGTGCAGCGCTTGCCTTAAGGCATCAAAGACAATTGTCTAAGTATTTGCCAGCATTAGAACAAAAAAATCATTTATAACAATTTTTTTCCTTAGGCTGGGTTATTTTTTTGTCAAAGACCACACCATTCATTCATACATTCCACACCATTCAACTGTCTGAGTGCATTAGAATAAAAAAAAAATTCTTTTTTTTACATCTTTAAATATTTGCTCTTGAGCTTCTTCAGATAGTTTCCAACTGAGTAAGTAGAAAGGGAGATGAAATTATTGTTTTTCCATGTTTTGACAATTTGCGCATTGTCAGAAGTTAAAGAACAATTTTTGAATGTATCAGTACAAATAGCATAACACCTAATATAATGAAAAGAATGGTACGTATTCGTTTAATAACTTCTCAAATATCTCTTCATTTCATTTGTGTTGCAAACGCAATTTAGGAGGAATTCCTTTCTTTAGAGTTAATGTTTTACACCATTTGTTAGGGTCAGAACATCAAAGGAGGTCCTTGGACGATCTTTCGCAACGGAGAAGTTAGTTCGTACCTAATAAATCAAACGGTTGCATTTAACTAATTATTACTTTTTTAACAAAAATCATTTTTCTATTCTTTTGCAATAATCTGATTCATTTTTAAATTTTGTAGGACATTGGTTCAACTTTCGACTAAAATGCCTACATTTCCAATTCCTTGTTTGTTGTCCTGATTTTATGTATGAATATGCCAAAACATTTTTTTCTTACTCTGAGATAACTCTCTCTCTCATCAGAATCTAAAAGAAACAATTAGTTTTACGTAACATTTTAAAAGAAATCGATGTTAATATAAAACTGGCAATACTTCAAAAAGGAACAATTATTAGTAAGATTTTTTCAACAGTTTTGTTAACATATTTTAAATTATAGAGAATTTTTGCATACCGTTAAAATATTTTTATCACGCATTCCGTTATTTTTCTCCCTAGCGAGCATGCATATCGGGTACATTCTACCTACTGTCCTTTAATTGAAGCAAATTCATATTGGGCAAATTCTTTAACTAACTTAAGATGTGGAGGTATTGTGGTTCTTAAAACCACCTAGGAACTCCGTAACAGGTACGCCCGTTGCCCTCTACCTACTGCGCATGCGTTTAAATAACGGAGTGATACGGAACATTCCGTTATGTAAAAAAACTAAGTTGGCGGCAAAACGATGAGGATGTCGATTAATTATGAAACGTGGAAACCTAAATTAAAACCTACAAGATTACTTTGATGTATCATAAGATTATTTCAATCTCAAGTTTGTATAAAATAAAATGTCGAAGAAAGATGTTATTGAATGTTGTCAACGAATGCTCATGTGTGATCTTCTATGAGTCAAGAAAGTAAGATTTTTAGTCCACTTTCTTGTATTAAAAATATTCTATCGTATAGATTTGTTTCTTTACATAACTGCATTCAATGTTAATTAATTCTAAAATTCCAATGATAATCTGTTTCATAATCTGTAAATTTATATTAATGCAGTATAGTAAATTTTGTTTATAATGATATTTGAGAATCAAACTAACTACAGTATTACAATCTAGTGATTCTGAATTTTGTTCATTTATATTGATTTATAAATATTAAGCTTTAATTTGTTTAAATCCCTTCCCTCCCCCTTTAGTTATTTTATGGTACCAGATTCAGGTACAATTGGATAATTTTAAACTGATATTGGTATGTATAGTAAGTTTTAAGTTCATTTTCATTTCAGAAATTTGGGAGAAATCAGTTTTCAATGAGAAAATGATAATTGGAATATGAAATAAAGTAATCAAAATGTGAAAAAATACTACTAATATTCCCTCAACAAACCTTCAGGAATAAAAATAATTCAGAATGATGAATTAAATAATGTGATAAGTGCTTATGAATTTATGTTAATCACATAGATGGTAAATTGAGCCAGTTAATAAGTCAACATGATGCAGTTGTACCATAAAATAATCGTGTGACAATAAAAAAAAAGTTCTTCCTTACAACCTTATTTTACACTAAAAACATTTCAACACAAAACAAATGACAATATGATTTTTCTTTAAAACGATTTACAGATTTCTGTGAAATGTTTTAATTTTTGATTGTGTTACTTATTATTTATACACAATTTTGTTCTAGTTTCATACATTAAAACAATTCGGGTTATAAAAAACAACATTTTGAAAATGAACATTTGTTGTAATGTACGATAATTCTGAAAAAAAGATTTAAAAAAAATATCTGAATTAATAATGAGTATAAAGAAAAAGAACGAGGATTTGAGAATATTATTTGCTAAGCTTTATTTTAATTTAAAATGTTAATTAGTTTTATAAAATACATTTGTCTATATTTTTTACAAACAATTCAATGCATTGAAAAATAATATTCCACAGAATATGAAGGAATTAATACTAGTGAAAATATAATAAGCACAATTACTTATTGTATAGATTATAATTTTTTTGAAACATTAGTTATACAAATAAATAATAAAGGACGCTTTTAAAAGATTATAAAAAAAAAAATTGCATTTAAAAATTTCTAATTTTTTTAAGTGTTATAATATCCATAAAGATAACAGATTAAACTGTTTGTGTATGTAGTATTTACTGGCTCCTCTTCATCTAAAATTATTATTGAACGTATTTATTTTATTATTATTAAAATTAAACTGCAACAATAACACATAAAAAATAACTGATTATTTATCATCATTATTTGTTTACTGAAAGGAGAAACCGAACCGAAAAAAATCAGAAATGCAAACAAAAGGCAAAATAAACAGATTAATTTCTTTAAAAATAACAGATTAACGATGGAAATTTTAAAATTGGTTCACTACAATATGCTGCATATTTAAATAAAGAACTATGTACTAAGAACACAAATATTTATTAAGCAGCAAAGTAAAAGTAAATATCGTAAATCCATCTACACTTCCACTTTATTATAAAGGTGTACAAAAAAGAATAATTAAACAAATATAATTCACATGAAGCATGCCAAGAAAAAATGTCACTGGTTTATTTATATATTTTTACTTTACTTTTAATTTGCGCCATTGTATATAGGGGGTCATTCTACCAAAAGGGTACATTTTCAGAGAGAAAATTACCTATAATTAAGATTTATTTTTTCAAGACAGTTGTTATTGTGCTTAGAAACTTACTACTTTTTGCAAGTTAATATCAACAATGTTTCAAATACATTTTATTTATTTTCCTCAGAAATGCCATTTTTCTAGTAACATCATTCACTGAAGTGAGAATAGTGCCACGGAGAAGAGCTTTATGCTCTAGTTAACTTATGTTATAGTTAGCTTGTATATCTATAAATGCTACAGTTAGTTTATTCATAGTTAATTTATATATCTATAGAATCCAATAGTTAGTTTGCATAGAATAAAAGACCTATTATTCTGTTAGAAATATAGCAAGCAGAATATAGGAGCAAAGCTAATTAACATTGCTCAAGGAATTTATTAAGATTATTATTTGCATTTAATCATTTTCTTCTTTTATACTAATATTAAGTTCAACAATATGTTGAAAAAGAATTGATATTATATTTCAAGTATATAAGTTTAAAAAATATGTCTAATTTTTTGGCACAATATCTTTCATTAAAAATCATACCTCTGTGATTTACCCTCACCTTCGTGAATTGACAGAGTAATAATTGATAATTTACAGAAAAAAGCTCTACATTTAATCCTAAGTATTAATATTTTACGAAAAAATATTATTGTTTTAATTATCATCTGCGCATGTAGTTGGTTAAGTAATATATAAGCACTTATTTTATTGCTACTTTAGTCACCTTTAATTAGTATTCACGCAGGTGAGGATCTACAATAACCGTGATGACTTCTGAGAACAAAACCTTATACCTGAACATAAGAATCAACTTTTCCCTTTCGAATCCATTACAATTCTACGCAAAGGTTATTTTTAGCATCATGAAAACAAATTTTCTACCTGTGTTGTCATCTGTTAATATAATAATGCCATATAATAGAGAGTTTTTGCATACCGTACGTTAGTTACCGTAGGACGTCCGTTAGCTTTTTCTCCCTAGCGCGCATGCTCATAGGAAATTATGTTTCCTATGAGCATGCGCGCTAGGGAGAAAAAGCTAACGGACGTCCTACGGCAAGTAACGTACGGTATGCAAAAACTCTCTTTGGTTAATGGAACAGAGAATTTATTGTAGGACATGACGTACCATGATCTAAAAACAAACAAATAAGTGTTGAAAAAATTATCTATGCCAAATTACTTAGTTAATTTTAGCAATTTAACTACTTTTTTCAATTAAATAAGTAATCGAACAATCTTTAGAGTACCATTGGGCTTGGGCCGTGACACGGATACGAGTTTCAAAATTACTGTATTATTTATGCATAAATAACCGAGATTAAGGGCCGGAATGGCCGAGTGGCTAACGCTCTGGCGCTCGGTATTACAGGTTTCGGGTTCGAGTCCCGGCGGTGCCATGGTTGTTTGTAGTGGTTCGGAATCCACTTTAAAAAGTAGGTCCCGGTCCTAATAGGATCGTAGAGCGTTGCTGGGGCATTGTTACTCCGCGTCCGTGGCTTATCTTCAAGTTACACGAGCCCCCTGGGTAATGCAAAGCGAGTACGTCTCTGCAGCACTTGCCTTAAGGCATCCAAAGACCAAGCTGTCTGTGTTTGCCAGCTGCATTAGAAAGAAAAAAAAATAACCGAGATTAAATAAATAAAAGATTAAAATTAAATAAGTCCTTGTAAGTAATTGATATTTCATTCAATAAAGATATATTATACTGAAAAAAGGTAATCGGAATTGTAAATCATAGCAACAATTCAAGCATTCAGATTTTATTGTAAAAGAAAATCAAAGAAAAAGCAGCGTAGAATAAAAGTCTTGCAAGATCGAAAAAAATGAGAACGAAAAAAAGAATCTTCCAATAACCTCCGCAGCCAACAATAATAATGTGGAATCGAACTTCATATTCATCTATAATTTATCGTTGAGATGTAAGAGATAGATCGGCATTATTTTTTACGCGGCCTTTTCTTTCGCTCCATCAGTCAAATCTACGAGAGTGTTCAGATAAAAGTTGACTGCGATCAACTTAAAAACAATGACGCTGAAATCTCGAGAGTTGATTATTGTTTAATGTTACGAGATTTTCTTTTTATTTATTTCTTCGGAACCTTTGAACATTTTTGAACTCGAGATACTTATGGGGATCAAACAATCTCCCTCTAATATTTGGAATGCCGTCTTCTGGTTTTGGGATCAAGAAAAGCAATTAAGAAATTGGTTTCCAAGACGATGTTTTTTTTATTTTTTATTTAATTTTACTTGATTGTTTTGAAGATTTATTTTCTAGTTGAAGAATTTTTGCACGGAAAGTTTCCTACTTGGATGTACTGTGGTGTTGATTTTTTTTTTTTTTTTTTTGGTTTTAAATCACAATTATGTAAGATACACCACTTGCTGATGAATGTAAATGCATTCATTTTGTAAAAACGCTGTTTATTTATCTTGTTTTAATAGCAAATGAAGCAGAATTTCTATAATAAATTCTTTTTATTTTCTTAATAGAAGGGAATTATTTTTAATGTTCTTTTAGAAAAGTTAATTTGCTTGGAAACTCTTTTATAAGTCGGTTGATTTTCATTTTAAATTAATAAGTTACTTAATCTTTATGTTCCATTAAGATACCTTTTTTACTCAAAGTTCATGATGTTTTATTAAAAATTCATAAGAATATTCTTTGCAAGGAATTTGGGCACAATGTATTTTGTTTGGTGAATTTAAAGATTAAATTTTAAACATATTTTTAAATAGAAACTAATATGAAATTAAGTCAGTTAATTTAATATTTTGTACCATTAAAGAATATTAGAAATTAAATTTTTATTAACTTAACACAAATGAATTAATATAAAATTATTTTTAATAGTCATTTTTTTGATAAAATCATTAAAGAACATCAGTAATTGTGTTAAAGAGTTTTTATAGTTATTTTTTTCAAAGTCATGTGTTGGTTTTCAAAGATTGGGGACATTTTATTTTGTATGGGTTAATTTAAAGATAAATTTTTAAACGTAGTTATAAATAGAAACTAATATGGAATTAAGTCAAATAATTTTATATTTTGTATGTCACGATTAAATACCCATTAAAGAACATCAGTAATTAAGTGTTTATTAATTTACCGTAAATGAATTAATTTAAAATTAGTTTTTATAGTTATTTTTTTGACAAAATCATGTGTTAAAGGTCATCTGTTTTCAAATTGATTGGACACAATGAGGACATTTTATTTTGTATGGGTTAATTTAAAGATAAATTTTTAAACGTAGTTATAAATAGAAACTAATATGGAATTAAGTCAAATAATTTTATATTTTGTATGTCACGATTAAATACCCATTAAAGAACATCAATAATTAAGTGTTTATTAATTTACCGTAAATGAATTAATTTAAAATTAGTTTTTAAAGTCATTTTTCTGATAAAATCATGTGTTAAAGATGATCTATTTTCAAAGTGATAAAATATGTAAGTTATTTTTTCAAATAATTTTCCAATGCAGAAAAAAAAATCCGAAAGGGCTCATTTAACAGCGAAAAGAGTAGAAAATGCTGAAGTCAGTAAAAAAATACCGAGTAATTGAATAAATTGCAGTAACAGTAATGTTAAAATAGTTAACAATTAAAAGGTACAAGGAAAATAAATTATCTTGAAGTTACACAGTGTAACTTCTTTTTAATTAATTGAGTTAGTAATGTATGCAAATTATTGGGCGTAAAACGGAGCTATTTATAGACGTTCATGAACTGCGAAAAGTGTATAATTAACTTATTGCTAATTTGAGAAACATCTAGAGACATGGTTTTCTTATTGAAAATAAATAAATACTGTATTGTTCCGTTTTTTCAGGGCTGATGCCTAATAATGTTTGTTGCGGAACATATGACGCACTACTTTTGTGTCCAGGTACTTCCGAATAATTACGCCCTCATGTAAAATAGGTTAAAATATCTAATTAAATTTTGTAAACATGATATGATGACGATTGAGGTTTTTTTTTATATAGTTACTTTAGGGTATGTGTACAAATGAAAAGTTTATCATTTCCCCTGGATGCTACGTTGAAAACTACTTTTTTCCTAAATCTGTCTTACAGATTAAACCTGGTTATTTAATCTTACTACTGTGCCCAATAAGTAAGACCAATTATTTTTTTTTCAAAAACTCTTTATTTATTCTTCTAAATTTATTTCCTCGCCTTCAAAGTAATCCCCCTCGGACACATTGCACTTATGCCAACCAATCTTGCGTTTATGCACTTTCCAATTCTCAATTCATGCTAAAAAGGCATCGACATGGATGGCTTTTAAAGCTCTCGGCGATTCACGTTGAATCTCTTCAATCGACTCAAAACGGTGTCCCCGGAGTGGTCTTTTGAGTTTAGGGAATAGCCAGAAGTCACACGGTGTGAATACAGTGGTTGTGGAACGATATGGGTTTCATTTTTGGCGAAAATGTCACGACGAATCAATCATTCCCAAAATGGAACTGACCCATCCTTTTGAAATTTTAACATCTTCAGCAAGGTCTCTAAAGGTAAATCGACGGTTTGCAAGCACCAAATCTTTAATTTTTTGGTCGTTGAGGTTACCGGTCGGCCAGAGGGATTTTCGTCTTCATTGCGTTCTCTGCCTTCTTTGAACTGTTTATACCACTTGTAAACATTTCTCTCCGATATGGGAATGCTTACCGAATGCCTTCTGCAACATTCTATAAGTTTCCGCAAACAAAATTGAATGTAAGTTCTTTGCTCAATTAATTCAGGCATTTCAAAAATCGCCGGAATAAGTTTTAGCGTCTCACAAAGCCAACCGTACCTCAAACACTAATGAATATTTTGAATTGAAATTCCCTAAGCCACGGGGATTTTATATTGAAAATTGGTCTTACTTTTTGGACACAATAGTAATCTTGGTTGTTTAATCTTACATTATGAAATCTGTACTAATTGTAATCACTAACGAAAAATAAGTGCTAATAATTTTAACCCAATTTATTTATTATATTTTATTTTGTCTTCTACTAAGAGTTATGTTTACCAATAAGTGCGAGCTATGAAAACCATTTCCTACATAAGTTATTTATTTTATGTATTAATGTATTAATGACTACACATTCTTTCTTTATCAGACTGCATAATACAAAATAAAGAAAGATACATAGTATGCAAGTAATTTCTTATTCAGTATTTTGACATATGGTAATAATTATTAATGGTATGATCAAAATCTTATCTCCCTTTTTTACATGGTTCGGGTTAAGAATAAATAACCCTTCATATGATCAACGGATTACATAATCCCGTCTTGGGAACGATAAATAAAATATAAGACCTTGGTGAATGGCATGCAGTAAGGAATGGTGTGGTATATGGCCAGAAAATATGGCCTGATATGACTATCAGACTGCATCTAAATTCAATCGATCTAGAGTGGTCAATATACATTTACGACATGTATAAAAGAAAATGTTGTATAACTCAAAAGATAATTTTAAAGTGTTTTTTTTATTAATTTTAGTATTTTAATCTAAAAAGATTAATGATTATGTACCTATAAATTTTAATACCATTCAAAAATTTGAAAAGAGATTTTCTATTTTTATATATTCAGTTTTTAGAGAATTGAAGTATTTTTATGTTTTATGATCATGTATAGAATATAGCAAATTTATACATTTTATAATTAAATTGTAAAAATATTTATGCAAAAAAAAAAAAAAAAAAAAAAAATCAAATATTAGAGAAAGTTTGAAATTTTATACACAATATATAATTTTTTTTTATAGAAAATTATGATAAATTTCTATTTATGTGAAAAATTCTAGTATCAAATTTTGACGTTAGAAATGAATAATGCAGTAAGATGTGCATATTTTATATATTATTTTCCGAAGTAAATTTATAATGATGATACTTATATCTTATTCCTATTGCATATCACATGACAATAAAATATTAAAAACTTAGAAGTAGCATAGGAAAATTCTATAACTTTTTTCATTCCTTTTTTAAAGATAGAAAAAAGACATGGATTTCCTTTCTTAAAATGAAATTGAATTGAATTTTATATTCGAACATTTGAAATAGTTTCATTCACATACCTGAAAGAAGAATACTTAGATAGTCATCTTGGTATATAGCGTTTTCCAAACACTATATGATTTTAACCAGTTTTAATAGTCACAATTCATACATACATTAATTAGTACGGTACTTTAATTTGATTCTATGCTTTTATTAATTATCAGTAATAATTTGATTTCAAAACTGGAATAAAATGTTTGTTGAGTTGATTTGGAGCTACTGTTTAAAAGTATTTGTATTGCAGTGCTATTTTTATTTAAATGAAAATTTTCTAGGTTATGCTTACTAAAACAAAATGATAAGGTAATTTAATTATGTTTAATTTTAAATTGATCTACTTGTTATGATTTTTAAGAGTAATTAAACATATTTTATCCAAAGTTGTAAACTGAAATTGAAATAGAAGAACATTTATAAAGAATATATTGTATTGTAAATTGTAAAACAGATTGTATTATTTCTAGTGTACGAAAAAATCAAGGAATGCATAACTATAGTTTGGAATAGAGGACTAAATGTTTGCAATTATTTTATGGGATATAAGTAAAAATTTGAATTATAAGCATTTATCCTAATGTATTCGATATGGAAATGATTTGTGTTAAAGCATTACCATCATGCATCTGTGCCAGATTAACAAAAATATAACAGTCATTTAAAGAAGAGACATAAAATATTATAAAGACTTTCAAATATTTCCAAAATTGACAAAGTTTACTTCTTCTCAGAATAATTGAAAGCTTGTAAAGATAAAGGAGTTGAAGATTGTCATTTGCTGCGAAATACTCACTAACGTATGGAGACAAGGTGTTACATACCATGCTTGCCGTCGTCATTTCATCTGACACATTAGAGTAATTGATGGAGGCATAGTATTTATCTCTTTTACTTAGTTCATAATTATTACTTTTTAAATGTCAACATAACCAATTTTGAAGCAGTTTTTAATACTATATATTTTAACAATATTGTTAGAGATATTGTTATAAGACAAAGTATAATACTTAGAAAAGTTTCTTACAGGAATTTTATTTTTTATTTGATTTGCTTTATTAATCTTTGTATCTCTTATTCCGTTTTTGTAATTCTAATCATTTATAGCAAATTTTAATTATTCTCAACCCGAATAGGTATCACAACACCATACGAATGTCATTATATATATCATTACAATTGCTGATTATCATTTATATAATTATAGTATATATATATATATATCATTATATATACTGCAATTACGTTGTTTTAAAATAACATGCACTATGACCTGTGATATTCCACTAAAACGGATATACTACAAGAGGGCAGTGCTACAAGCAAATCATAAAAAGTTTAGACAGTATTTGAATATAATGCATTTTTTAATTAACTGTAAATATCGTTAAACTTTTTTTTAAATCAGATGTTATCCGTGAATAAATTATTTGTAAATTATTATTTTCTCTGGCTTTTAAATACATTAGGCCTATTTACTTTAATTTCTTATAAATGATATTTTGCAAAACAAACTATATCTAAATAAAAACACATTTGTATAAAAATACTAACCAATCTATTGATGGCTTATACTTTATTATCTATCATCCTCTAGGTATTACAATTCTTATTTTGATTCGAAGAAAGACAACAAATCCTTTTAACTCGGCTTTCGTCAGTTACCACAATAAACAAAAATAATTCCCCATTGTAAATGATTGGAAAGGTACATTGATTATAAGGTTAGACATGTCGCTAGCAGCTGAATTCAATCTCGTCGTGGTTAAAGCAACGGTGAGATTGGATGTCGTTCTCCAGACAAAAGGATTCGGTTTTTTTTTTGTTCGGCGTTGTTTCATCTTCAGCCGATGTAATGCAGCAGAAAGAAAATTCAAGAAGGAAAACAATTGAATAAAAGACACTCGCACAGAAAAAATTGTCCAATTGAATTTTAGTTTGCGGATGCAAATGCAGTATGCCGTCAAATCTTGAACAAAGATTACATAGCGTTTGTGGAGTTGTGTGCTCCTCGCTTCTGTTTAAAAAAGCATGAAAGTCAAGGAAAAAGTAATAAAATTGTTATCATAATAGTGGATCAAAGCTATATAAGGTAAAGAGAGTATAGCCAATGGGCTTAGAAAATTTAATCTTGTTATATATTTAAGAATTTCAATAACAATGTTTGCCGTTTCAACTCATGAGAATAGGAATTATTACGCAGCTTTAAATCTCGACATAAATTGCTTTTATTATATCTTTTGATAGTGCAATAACATAACTAAAGGAACTTTTTAAAAATATTTTATTAATTTCACCGAAGTCGGAAAAAAATGGTTACTATATATTTAATATTTAGCAGATATTCGAACCTTAAATCCAATACATAAAACATTGTTTCTGTAGTAATCTTTCTATTCCTTACAAAAGTTGAAAACTCTAAGTATTTAATTTTTAAATACTTTTTGATAACTTTTAGTGTATCACTATAATGATGTAATGATATTAATACAGAAAATTGGTTTTAAATCAATCTTAAATTAAATAGTTTCTACTCACAAATGTTTTAATTGTGTGTGAGTAATACATTTAATTAAAATTTTCTTAATTATTATTAATTGATTAGAGAACTAAATGAGGTATTTTAATTAATTTATTATTTTTTTTCTTTCAGGTTAAATACATGAATAAAGGAGATATATGATCACAGTCTGAAAGGTTTTTCCACTCAAAAATGCTTCACAAGCATTTTGTTGAAAATTCGTAATCGAAATTTTAATTGTATTATTTAATTAATGCAAAAATTTTCAAGCGGATTTTGTTTTGACTGATTGGCTTATCGTCTTATTTTTGATGATTTCTAAACAGACAACACATTTTAAAGCATGAAAGGGAAGTAGAGAAAAAGTGAAGAATCATATTATAAATAAAGAGTCTTTGAAAAAAAAATTGGTCTTACATTTTGGGCACAGTCGTATTTTTTTATTAATAGTTAGCGTTTCTTATAGTATTCGAATGCATGAAAATCGATAAAAAGATTAATGCATTAAATCTTTGTAAAATAAATTTGGAATTTTAACAGAAATATAGTGATTTGTTGAAATATTTTAGTTTTTGTCATTTATTCTAGATATCAGACAATTTTTATAAACAACAAAGATTGTGTTGTATTTATAAAAACATTAAAACTAAAATTAGCATACTTTCTAAGTAATACTAGGTGATTATTAAAAAAAATAATAATAATGCAGTTTTGTTAATATTTCCTTTTATGAATGTGAAATATGGATTTTAATTCATAATGCTAACTGAAAATGTAAAAATTATTATTAAATACATATAACAAATTACAAATGATTTAAAGACTTTATTTGCTTTCTATTATTAACATAAAATAATTTAGCTTAGTTTCTATTCTCTAATTGAAAACAGAATTGTATCAAAATTTATTTTCATGATTCAAAAACAGTTTACAAAATCACTGGTAAAAAAGGAGACAAATTTTTTTTAAAAAAATGTCTTGTTCAAAGAAGTTCCCCACCTAAAAAAAGAACATCGTTTGAAAGACTTAAGAACATAATGCTTGTGTCCACTATACAAGATATTTTTTTTCTACTTTTTTTAGCCCTTTTGAAACATTATAAAGCACTCTAAAAAGCTCTCTCTTCTTCTATCATCCAAAAAGTAATAGTATTTGCTATAAAAGAAATAACCTCCTGACATCCAACTGATCACTGACATACGTGCTAAAGCTGTTGGAAATGAGAACTATCCGTCTTCTTGTCGTTAAACTGTTGCTGGCAGTTTCCCTCCGATCAAAATCAGGACTAGCCATCAATTTTGCTTCCTATCTCTTGTAGTTCAGTGTGTCTTTTTACACACCATAAATTATTACAAGACGCTCATTGGTTAGTTTTCAGGAAACAGTTTTTGAAAGCATCCCTTCAGGCCTGATACCTTTTATTTTCTTCATTTTTGTTTCTTTCCTAGTCCTCCATCTTTCCATATTTCAAAATCAACTATCCTCGCGAGCCCTAGGGCAGGACAACCAGACGACAGCAACTCGCTTCTCGGAATTGAGGACGATAGTCTGGACGGTCTTATTTTTCGTACCTCGAGTTGGCGACAGAGAATCAAAATATATTAGGATTTTATATTTTGTTGTTTTACTTGTATGGAGATACCTGCGTTTTAAGTAATCGCAACATTAGATCATTTTATTTTATTTGTCTTAAGAGTATATGAGAAATTATGAAAATAATTAAAGAAATGCTAAAATTTTAGCACTGTAGAGGATATTTATAATAAAATAATATAGAGTAAGCTTACTTGAAAATTTTTGTTAAGAATATAGTAGTATGCGCATTAAAAAAATTCTCAAAAATTCGGACGGGCAATACTGTTAAAATCTTGTTTACATAGTAGCAGTCGCTTATCTATTGCTCACAGTCTACATGACAATCGTCAGTTTAGTAACTTGGGATAATTGCTGCCATAATAAAAAAATTGCGAGGTGAGGTGATTTATTTTCTAAGCAAAAGGAAATAATTCTACAGAAACCCATAGAGAATTTTGAGGCATTTATGGATTCAAAATAATTAGTAACGAAAAGATAATGGTACATATTTCGTACTTGTCCAGACGATTAAAAAATTAAAATCGGAACTGTTTGGTCACTTCTGTACCGTACGTTAAAGTTTGACTTGTTTATAATGTTTTGCCGACAATTAAATGTTTTGGTTTGATTTGACGATCTACAGTAATTTTGTGCACACTTTAGACTGGGACCTACGGTTTAAAGTGGATTCCGAACCATGAAAAAATATCCATACCACCACCAGGATTAGAACTGGAAGCCTGTCGTACCAGTTAATCGTTTTAATCATCAGTTTTAGATTGAAAGATCTCTTTAAAACTCAGTTTTCATGGATTTTCCTGCATGTTAATTTACGGAAAAATTATCATGCTTATGATAAATAATCAAGATTTACTACGTTATAAATTTTGTTTTTAACAAATTTTATCTAAAATTCAAAGAAAATTTTTTAAAAAAATGCGAAATTTGAATTATTAAAGCTTATATTTATGTATTAATTCAATAATAATGATCGAATGCAAACTAAATATTTTTGTCATTTTATATATACTTGTTAAGAAGAATATTACTATACAATTTCTAAGCAAAACATCAGTTTATTTTGAATCCACAAAACCTCAGTCTATTTTAGAAGTTAAAATATTTCCAGTAATTGAAAGAAATCAATAACATAAAAAACATGTATTTTAGATACTTTTAACATAACTGTTAGTATAAAACATTCAATAGAAATTCAGATGTCCAAAAATTGTTTATGGGTTATTTTTCTTCATTCAATTTGCAAATACCAACGCAAGGTGAATAAATCTTTAAACAATATCCCAAATAAATCCCGAAGAAATAACAAGAACAGTCTAGACTCAATCTAGACCAACAAAAAACCCTACAAAACTATCAGAATTAGACCTCAGCTATAATTATTTTCGAGGAAGGAAGATAGCTAATCTTACAACAAAAAATAAAACTTAAAACTACCGAAAAAAGTTGTCAAATTTTAGTACAAGCTCATGGATTTAATTTAGAAGTATGATATTCTACTCCCTATAATAGAGAAAAATGATATTTTTTTGGGTGGATTTTAAAGAAAATAAAGATTAAAAAATATGTACACACCTTTAACAGTAGAGCAGATTAATTATTTTTCAAAATTTAAAAACTGATATGCACTATAACTTTTCGCATTAGAATTTTTAATTTCATTCTTGAAAATTTTATTTAAAAAAAGTTAACATAAATGATACAGAATAATAAAAATTGCCAACATGTTGTTTTTATTACCATGCTTACATATAAAAATCGATTTATCCCAAAATGTTTTAACATTTTCATCTTGTCTAATTTTCTAAAATTACTAAATTAAATAGCAAGCTAGTTAGAAGATTAAGAAAATTTATTATCCAAGTTAAATAAGTTTTTCATACTTCTCACAGAAAATAATTTTTTATCAGTGAATTTACCGCGATTCAGGATAACAGATCAGGATTATAAGATCAGTTAAAAATCACATCATCTAAATTAAATGCAATCTTTAAAGAACAGAAGCTGCACATAATAAGCAATAAAAATATTTTTTTACTTCAAATGAAATGAAAAAGTTTAGTAGTAACATAGAATTGAAAAACTAGAAAGCGAATTTGAGTATTTATTAAGTTTTCATTTGACAATTGTTTCACAAATTGCTGTAAATATTTAATAATAGAGTTTCATTGACTTTTTTTATAAATTGAATTTTCTTGGTTACGAAACATTTTACCTATATTCTTCTAAAAACATATATATAGCCCAAACTGATGCTATTTTTATTACTTAACTTTATTGTGCATTTCATCCTTGACTATATTTAAATAGGCGTAGATGAACAATAAAAACTTAAACACAAAATAAAATACAATACATAAATTAAATAAATTAACTCTTCTATTAAATTTGACAGTGGATCACTCAGCCTGTCTAATGTATTAATATGGACAGCTAACTGGCTCGTCACTTTCAATATAAGCCTATAATAAATTCAAACTCGGTTAAGTATGCATGAAGTTGACAACACAATATATATTGCAGGCAACACGATGCGCGTGTCATCTAGATCCACTTCACACAATACTGAAACATATCGTGCATCAAAGGCCCATCCAAGACCCTTACTAATAGACAAATCATTGGACGAGCGTGAAATGCTGTATTAAATTAGGTGCTCCCTGCATTCTGAACGTAACACACCACGCTTAAATGAACGTAAGTCCACCACACACAGTTATTAAATCTTCCTTGTGAAACTCTCAATTAATCAAGAAACACCTCTTGTTCCCCAACAAACGTCTAATTAGACCTATGCGGGCTGGCTCCATACACGCATCCATATAGGAGAGAAGTCGGGCGAAGATAATATATAATTATAGCCACAAGCCACGATGTCAGTCAGTGGAAAGATCATAGGTTGGATGCGTGCGTTTCAGTTGAAATGGTTAAATATTCAGTTTGCACAGGGACAGTCGGATAATTTGTGTCACATTTGCGTGTTAATCCAACAATCTGAGGGAGTCCGGACTTGCGTACAAACCTCTTGCATGCTTGTATGCTCTTTGGTGAATCACGTAGACTCACGCGTATGATGGGAGGAATTGTTTGTTGATTTCGGTGAAGGAACTCTTTAGACAAAACAGGTTAAGTCAGGCCATCTTACTTGTTCTCTGTACGCCTTTCGGAGACTACTTAATATTTATGACCATCCTACATTGGGCTGGAATGAAGAGGATGTTCAAATAAATAGTTGCATTTCTAAAAGTGGATAACATGGTATTTGAGATGGAAGGGGAGTTTTGGGATTTTAAAAGGTGAAAGTTTTAGGAAAGCTTTCAAGAAAAGGATTGATGACTGTGAACGGAGTTTCTGAATTTCATCTTTTCACTAAAAATAGATTTCAGAATGGGTTGAGACATTACGCATATGAATTCCTTTTTGCGTGTTTGTTTTTTCGTTCTTTTTCGAATGATGCGTTCCGTTTTGTTGAATTTATTTGAAATAAATATTTTCAATGTTATGAAATATTTCACTACTATAAATTTTAAATGTATTATTTTTTCAACGTAAATTTTTTATGTAACAAAAAACATAAATTCTGAACTTAAAAATTAAATTCTATGTTTGAATTCATTCTTTAAAATATTCTCAATTTTATGCATAAAAATATAATTAAAATAAAACTAAACAAAAATCTAAAAAGTATCCTATTTTTTTACCATGATATTAATTACACTTGATCCATGGAATAATTAAATTACGCTATTAATAGATAAAGTAGAGTATGAAAAGTATGTGTGGAGAGGAAAATATAATGATACATTAACCATAAATAAGGAATTATTTAAATAGTTAAACTTTATGTGGTTAAGAAATACAATTAACACTACTTTCAAAGTCCATAAATTACTAATATATGATAACTCATCTAATTAGCAGACTGAAAGAAACTTTTGCTGAGATTGATAAAATTAATACTATTAACTTTGTAAAAAGTTTGGATAGATTGCATTAAGCATAGCTGGTAATTTTTAAAGCAGAATAAAATGTTACTATAATTATTGTATGTTTTTAAAATTGACTTAATGAATTATTAATTTTAACACATTTGAAGTACCCCAAATTTATTTAACACAGTAAAAAACCAGCCATGAAAAATTTTTAATTTAAAATAATTAAATTGTCATCCATAACTTTAAATTCTAAAACCATTTAATAATCCATTAGAATTCATTTTAAATTTTTATGTCCATAAAGAAGGTTTTATTATCTTCACATTCTATTAAAAATCCAAATTATTGAAATCCCATGTTATTCAATCAATTTGTCATGTATATGTATTTCTAGGTAATATATCTCTTTTTTATTATCTGAACAATACAAACATTGATACTGGACAAAGTTATTCGATTGCAACTAATTAAGTAAATCATTGTACTCATTCAAAGGACACTGAATTCCCAGAGAAGAAGAAATGAAATAATCGTGTAACATTTCTCTATTTATTGTCATGTTTGAGTTATTTCCAATCATATTCTACATACTTGTTATCTTATTTCGGAGATATTTAAGCGCACTACCACTTACGCATAATTAAGCAATACTATCCCATTCACCATGGCCACACATGTACACCACTTTTGTTAGACTCGCTAGAAGATAACAACTACACTTGAATTCATTGTATGAGATAGCAATGTTTGCACAAGTGCTGTAGGATAATTTATGTCACATTCGCTCATTAAACTGTCTGGTTGGTCCTAAGAGATTAACATGCTTTTCCATGGTTACTTGGTGTTTGGTAAATCGCTAATTAATCCCTTGATGTTAAGTGGCACAAAACACTAGTTTTAGACATCACATTTATAAAGACATCATGAACTGTAGTACCTGTTACACTGCGTTAATATGTTTGTCTAATATTTACCCATTTTGCATTTCATATCGCTTCAACAGTGTGTGGTTTTAAAATTTAATCAGCCAGTTAAGTAAACTGCAAGAATTTCAATTAAGCATCTTATTTTGACGCTCAAAATGTTAGCAAAATATTTGCCAAACGAAGGTTTCTCTAATGTTTCTGAGATTATTTGGGTATATAGTATGAATATACTGGGACATGAAAAATCATATCTTCCTATTAAGGATAAATTTCATAACTTTATAAAATATCTGTAATCGATTTTTTGTTAGGGTTTAAATCATTTTACCTTTAGGATTTATTTTAAAATGGAATTTTAGAAAGATATTTTTTATTAAGAAAATACAAGTAATTGGGCAACGAAAAACAATAGTTTAATTGATGAATTCCACGTATATTTAAATAATATGATTCATTTTATTATTATGTGACTGTAAAAGTATTTTTTTTCAACCAAGCAGGAAATCAATCAATTTACCTTTAATAATAATGTGTTTGTAAAATAATTTTGGAATATGTAATTAAATTTCAAGTATTTTGTGTTATATAATTATTTCAAGCTTGATAACTCGTAAGTAGCTATACATCAAATTTGTTAGATATTAGTATATTATTTCAAGTACGCATTGTTAAATAATGTTTACAATAAAAGGAAATTATTGGACAACATTTATGTAAATTTTATAATAAATCTTTATTTTGAATAGTTAAATTTTTATTTTTTAAATACCTGCTTGGAATGAACTTTCAAGCTTTAGTCTGTACAAGTTCATCAAAAAGGATTTTTTAAATTAAAACTTTTACTCTTTGTACATAATTCTTTTAACTATTTTTTACATAAACATGTCTTTATTAATAAGGGGAATTAAATTAAATCGATGTATAATAAAGAAATATTGGATAACAATCTGTGCATTGGTTCTGTTATAATGAAACAATTGCTGAAATTATGTTATTATATCACTTAAAATTTTCCTTGTTTAATTCCGCCTAATAATTCCCAGTGTGCTGAGATTAAAATTAGTGATAGAATAAAATTATACGGATTTAATAAAATAACATGGTGTGTAAGTTTTATTCTTACGACTAAATCTTAATACATACATCAAACATTTATATAAATTAATTCCTGAAATATTTTATATCTTAAAAAACAATACCATTGCGGTGAAAATAGAAAATGCCAATATAAGTAGACTTCCACGCCATTTATAAAGAAAATTTTATTTTAATATTTTCTTTTAAAATTCAAACAGTTTATGTACCAAGAAATTTTTAGACGACAGGGTTATAGTTTTCGATCAAAACTTCTATTCCCACAACATAATTTAAAATGTTGTAGAAGAAAAATAAGCAGAGTAGAATGTTGAATAGAAATAGCTGTTGTTCTGGATGTGGAAATAAAATGCCGGAAAAAAAAAACATTTGTTTACATAAGATATTATCGCCAAATAATACATTTCCTTGGAGAATTATTTTTTTTCTCATATGAGTGTTTGACATTCTCATCCTTTTTCCCAAAAAAAACAGCAACTTTTAATAATAATTGATTCTCAAAAATTCTGATTTTAAACTAAAACTTGTATTGTTGCTTTTAAGCGATGATTTATGGCGTTATTTACTGTATATTGAAGAAAACGAATGGATTTAGTATTAGTTCTGATAATAAAATCTTTCTACAATTAGTGTTTCGCGATAATTTATAGTAACTTAAAATCTAATTTATGTGAGATTTATAAAAAATAGAACAGTTAAATATATAGATAATTAAAAATGTTTATATTTAAAATTATGATTAAATGCAATTTTCTTTTTATTTTGTATTAAAATACTAGGCTTACAGATTCATTAGGACTATTCTTCTCATGCATTTAAGGTATTATTAAGGATATTACTTGAAAATTCAATTTTGTAATATATTTTAGAAAACATTTCTTATTTAACTTTTATAAATAAAAGTAAAGTAAATATAATATAATAGTAATTATATTACAAGAGGAGAAATAAACCACAATGAAACATTTTTTTGGATTAGAGTAATTAGACAAAGAATATTTATTTTTTAGTATTTCGTTGAGTGGATTTATTTAATAAACTTTTGGGTATTGAAATATAAATCTGCTTATAAAACAGAAAAAAAAACAGAAAAACATTGTGTATTTTTTGCGTAGTAATAATTGAAGAGAGGCGTTAAGTATGTTATAACTATAAATTATTTAAATATATGAAAATGTTTTAATAATTAAATTAAAAAGTGTAATGAAAATGCTCTAACTGCATATTTTGATGCTGCATCTAAATATAACAAATGAAAAACTTCCTTTTCCTTTTTTGTATTGTGATATCAATTATTAAATTTAATAAGTCTGATAAAAATAATTTAAATCATAATCATATTAAATTATAATCGTCATAAAATGTAAAATAAATTGTTCTGAATACAATCAAAGTAAACTTTATGCCAAATGAGATCTCCTTACTTGTGTTCATTCATTAATGTAGGCATTTATTCAAAAACATTAAATGGGTCAATCTATTCCTTCAAATATTTCTTAACTACAACAAATATAAGTACAGTTTTTTAAAAAGCAGGCTTATTATAAAAAAATTTCTAGACATACGAGTTCCTAACTATTATACCATTCACAGAAACTAAATTAAATTTTATTTTAAGGTATTTTGAGATATTCGCTCAAAAATCATATGAAAAATAACAGTTACGGTTAATCGTGTCACTGGAACAGTTATTTTACTTTTAAATTTTATTTTTCATATGACATTTGAGCGTATATCACAAAATACCTTAAATCAAAATTTCATATAATTTCTGTGAATGATATGGTAGCTAGGGACTCATATACACTGAAGTGACAAAAGTCATGGGATACCTCTTAATATCGTGTCGGCCCTCTTTTCGCCCGGCGAAGTGCAGCAACTCGACGTGCCATGGACTCAACAAGTCGTTGGAAGTCTTCTGCAGGAATATTGAGCCATGCTGTCCCGATAGACGTCCATAATTGTGCAAGCGTTGATGGTGCAGGATTTTGGGCACGAACAGACCTCTCGATGATGTCCCATAAATGCTCGATGGGATTCATGTCGGGCGTTCTAGGTGGCCAGATCATTCGTTGGAATTGTCCAGAATGTTCTTCAAACCAATCGCGAACAGTTGTGGCCCGGTGACATGGCGCATTGTCATCCATAAAAATCCCATCGTTGTTTGGGTACATGAAGTCCATGAATGGCTGCAAGTGATCTCCAAGTAGCTGAACATAAGCATTTCCAGTCAATGTTCGGTCCAGTCGCACCAGAGGACCAAGTCCATGCCATGAAAAAACAGCCCACACCATTACGGAGCCACCACCAGCTTGAACAGTGCCTTGCTGACAGTTTGGGTCCATGGCTTCGTGGGGTCTGCGCCACACTCGAACCCTACCATCAGCTCTTACCGACTGAAATCGTGACTCATCGGACCAGGCCACGGTTTTCCATTCATTTAGGGGCCAACCGATATGCTCATGTGCCCACGAGAGTCGCTGCAAGCGATGTCATTCTGTCAGTAAAGGCACTCTAGTCGGTCTTCTGCTGGAATAGCCCAAGAAAGCCAAATTTCTCCGCACAGTTCTAACAGACAAGTCCCTTGTACGTCCCACATTGATTTCTGCGGTTATTTGACGCAGTGTTGCTTGTCTGTTAGAATTTACGACTCTTTGCAGACGTCGCCGGTCTCGGTCGTTAAGTGCAGGCGGTCGACCACTGTGCTGTCCATGGTGGGATGTTATGCCTGAAATTTCCTACTATCGGCACACTCTTGAGACAGTGGATCTGGGAATGTTGAATTCCCTAACGATTGCCGAAATGGCATGACCCATGCGTCTAGCTCCAACTAACATTCCGCGTTCAAAGTCTGTTAATTCCCGTCGTGCGGTCATCATCACGTCAAAACCTCTTCACAGGAATAACTTGAACAGAAATGAAAGCTCTGCGAAAGCACTGCGCATTTATACCTGTTCTACGCGATGCTACTGCCATCTGAAAATTTGCATATTGCTATCCCATGACTTTTGTCACTTCAGTGTAAGGATGAAGTGTTTTTTATAATCCCCCTGCATAATATCTAAATATGCTAAGAAATGCATTAATGTTAAATTAGGAAAAATTTATTCAGAAGAGTATTTTTAAGTGAAGATGCTTAGTTGGCGTAGCGATTTTAATTTGGACTTAAAAATAAATTTTCTGTATTTTACTAAAATGTTCTAAACTTTTGTTATACTCTGTAGAAACAGAGATATGGATAATTATTCCAATTTTTTTCCTTACATTTGCGACTTGTTTATCACAAATATTATGCAATAATTCTCTACTTCATAGTGACATTTTTCAAACTCTAGCAAATATATTTTGATACCACCAACTTTTTTTTACTACTTAATATCAAACTGTTCTTTATATGGGTGCTATATATCATTACCCTTTTATTCAATTTCTTCTATTAGCTCACACTATCCTTATATATATCTTGTTCAAATTTTCAATCGTTAATAAAATACTTTTTATTCATCCACTCAAGTACAAATACATTTTTTTTTGAACTTTTAGTGGATAACACTTGATGTTAATACAGTTTTTTCAGATATTAGTTCATTAATTAAATTTAATTAATTAATTTTAGTTTTTTTTTTAGATTTAAATTGCATGTATCTACCAATATATGGCGCCAGATAAACTTAAAAAAATGAATGAAAATTATTTATAAAGAAATTTCTGCAATATAGTGAAAAAAAGTGGGAATTGACTTTAAAATTTTTATTTATATTACTTGTTTTAATATTTTGGACAATCTAGAAAATTCGCTAATGATTATTCTGATCTAGAATTTATTTAGCGATCTTCTGAAATTCACTAATCTATTTTATTAATTAACATATCTTAAACAGTTTGATACCTTCAAAATACAGCGAATTTTTGTACATGGGCTAAATTGCTTTTATTCGAGGTGAAATTCAGCATTAAGCGTAATGAATTTAAAGAGGTCGTAAAGATAAAAAAAATAAAGATGTTAAATTAAATTTAAATAAAATGGAAGCGCCATTTTTAAATAAAAAGATTTTATTATAGTTTAGTTACACATGTACTAGGAAATGAAATTTATATCGATCAAGAAGTGAAATTACTTCTGAAAAGTTTTATTCTCAGTTTAATAAAGATGTCCCAAAAGTTATTTCACAAGTAATTTGACTTTCGAAGGAAGAAATTTGACAAGTTGAATTTATTTTGTTCTTGGTTTTGCACTGATCAATACTATTGTTATTTCGAATAGTTTTTATGTAAAACTTATTAATCCTTACTATGACTAGTTTAAAACTTACATTCCTTATCGGAATAGTTTTTAATAGTTTATCTACTTAATTCTTTAAATTATTTATAACAATAAAATTGTGCATCATTTCATTTTCTAAAAACTATCCCTTTTCTAACATGACATAGTTAATATAAATCGATTCCTATTTTAAACTTGTTTAACTTTGAAATTTATTAACCAATTCTTTATCTTGATGCCAGTTCTGTTAATTATTAAGACAAATATTTTTTGCAAATGAATAAACTACAGCTATGTTATTTCTTATCTTGTGCGAATTAAGAATATAACATGTCTATAAAGTCACAATTCGTACTGATTTAAGTTAATTTTTATACATCACCTTAAAATTATTAAAATATTATAGAATCACATTTATATTCAATTTTAAACAAAAACTCTGTATTTTATTTATTAAAAAGTCTAATAAATGAATTTAATAATAAAATATAAAAAAAAATCAATGTGAAATGCGAATTTGGAAGTAGTATATTCATGGCTTAGAATTATAAGAAATTAAATATTCTGTGCTGCTTTTTCATTTAGTGTTTCTCTCAAAATTCTTCGCTAAATTAATAACTATATAGAAAAATTAATTTGTAAAGTAATATTTCTTGTATAACCCGATTTTAACATTTACTGTTAAATGTTAAAGTAATAGATTAAGTATGCTATATCTAAATATAAAAATTAGACTAATGGATTTTAATTTATTCTATTCCCTCTGGATAAAGAAAGTTATTTGATGCATGATAATTTTTAATTTATATTTCAGAAACAAAATTATATATGCGAAGAATCCTTATTTAGTTGCAAAAGAATATTTCGTACTTTTCTTGCGTTAAATATATGCAACAGTTACATAATAGTACTTCAGTAAATATTATTACAAATAAGTTACGTGAAAATGCTATAATATTCGTTGGGAAAAATTATTCTCAACCGTTACTAATTAGTGATACAACTTTGTTAATTATAAATATATATACTTTTTATGTAAATAAAGATTTCATTTAATTGCAGTGCATCAAATAGTATTAATTTTGCATTTGCTTCATTTACTATTGCTTGTAAAAATAAATGTATCTGTACCAAATGGAACTTTTTCATTTTCATTTAATATATAAAAATTATTATATGACAAACTGAAACAATAATATTTATATTATAACTAACCATATATTTGCATGTTTTTAAGTCTCGTGGATTCTTAAAGTTTTATTCCTACATTCTGTAATGAAGTAATTACTTAATTTTTTTCTCTGAAAATGTAACTTTTGATAAAAAAATTTTTATCTCTAAATTAAACTTCGTTTTCTAACTACTTTAATTTTTCAGAAAATATGATTAACATCTTTAATTTTAAAATAAGATTGATCAGAAACTTTTTTTTTTTTCATTTTTGTTATAATCTGAATTTCTAATAAGTTTATCGTGAACTAAAAGTTTAATTAGTATAATGTTTTTAATTTTAAATCAAACAGAATACGACTAAAGCACATTACTTTTGATAATTATTTATTTTTGAAGAATTTTAGAATCATTGCGAACTCGAAAAATTGGCAGAACATTCTTTTATTTGTGAGATCCAAATGATTCTGCTACCCACATAATTTATGGGAAATAAATAAATATTTTAAACAACCTTTTATTACTTTGAAAAACATATTACATATTGTGGATATATTAATATTAGAAATAAACTAAAAGTTTTATGTGTATAATCAAATTTATAAATTTTAGTGAAATAGTGAAGTAATGTTTATTGAATATTTTTCCAATTTAAGATTTTTTATAGATAAAATTTTATCAGTAGCATAAAATACAACATAAATAACACCGTATTTTCGCAATTTTGCTTTGTTGACGAAATGTATTTACAGTTCCTTAACTACTCAATGCATTCCAAAATTGTGATATTCAGCTCAGAACCTTTTATCAAGTTCCACAAAGAGCTCTCACTAACCCATTAAAGGAACAGAGGAAATTTCTGAGCAAAGTCCTGGCCGGAACGTTATCGAATTTAGCCACCATATTAGTCGAGCGGCTAGAGATCTCTCCTAAATTGATTTACACCTTTCTAGTAGGAAATACACGTTCACAAGCTTCGGTAATTTTCCTAAACAATCTCCTAGTAATTGCACAACTTCAAAGTGTTCCCTCATTAATGCTGCAAGTAGGCATAGAGGTGACTAAAACCAAACCTTAGTCCTCATTAAGAACAAGCCAATAGTAAGACTGGCGATGTTTACAATTAAGGGAACGCTTAAGTCTGCAAGGATCCCATTGATAGCAAAAATTATCCTGGTGTTGAGTGATAGAGGCCCCATCATCAGTAGCGAGTCTATCTTAGACGTTCATCTTGTCGATCGTTACGTTTTGAATGAAATATGAGGCTTCCGAATCGAGACTGCCGTCATTTATAATGCATTAGATAATGTTCGCAGTAAAGCTGTCATATGCCAGAACTGGCATTGTTATTGGAATAGCGGGGAAGTTTAAACTCGCTATTATAGACTTCGTGACCTGCTAGCGTTGGGAGCTGGATGGTATACCATTGAATATCATCAACAATGCGAAGCGCCTTGATTCAGTTTCCCCTCTGCTGGTAATGTTTTAAACATTTCACTAAGGTGATGCGATCCGTTAAATGTAATCATTTGTATCTGTTACGGGTGAACCTGTAGATCTACAAATGGTATCATTACGTGTGGGATCCAAGTGACCGTGCTATTCGGAATCGCGAGTGGAAATTATTCCAAAGGCGTTTTATGGCTTCACTAAACGCAAGAGAAATCCGCCCATGTGATTAAAAATATTTGTATTGAGAATTTAATGGAAAAGGAACACAATGCGAATAAACCACAATATTGGTACTGTTAAAGCCGTTTCAGAATGAGTGAATTAATTTTTCAGTAAAATATAACTGAATTGAATTATGAAATATTGAGTCAAGTCCTTTTCAATTAAACTAAAAATAAACTGCAATGCTTTAAATTTGTTTTAAAAGCCAATGAGCATTATTTTTCAAAATTTGGCTTAATTGTAAAATACTACAGAATGTCCATTGTGAATACTAAATACACATGCTTAAAACTGAAATTTACAGATCGGACTTGTGGAAATCCTGCATGTAGATATTTATAAAATTCCCCATATAAAATGTTAAATATTTTAAGTCAAAACAATGCTGATCAATGACGACAGAATTTTCATTATGGTATGAAAACAATATCCAAATAATAAGCGAGACGAATATTTTAAAGTTTAACATTTCAGTATCTTATACGATTGGGATATATTGAACATAGCTAAGTGACTAAGTTATCAAAATGTTAATATATCCAAAACATAGCAAATTTAATTGAAAGCTCATATTTTAATTGCAAATAATTACGTGCAGTCATAGATTTGTGTTTCTGTGTCATTTTCGTTATCGTATGAAACTCACAAAAACAATAAGCAGAAATGATTACCATAAACGATGAGGATTATGTTCAAATATAAATCCGGGATGCTGTGAAAGAAATGGCAACACAACGGGGTATAGATTAGTGTAGGCGTACTGCTATGCTGGAGGGAATTCAGTTACTTATATTCCCTAAGGGAGGTCTGGCCTGTTAAGTGAAATGACACCCAGCCTATAATTTCCAGTTTTCAGTCTGTGTATCAAGCGTCAGTAACCAAGTCCTCAAAGATCACTTGGATATACCCAAAATTGTTTCGCCATTATAATTTAATTCGAAATAGGATTCATTGTTGAAAAAATTCTGTACAAATCAGAGAGATTCCAAGTCGTACGAAGCTTACATCACTACAAATACGCTTGTCGATGTACATACGTAAGGGGCATTCCGTACAATAAGTTCAAACATCGGTCTCTGAATCAATTATCAGTCCTTGTGGTCATTACTGTCCCTGTTACACGTCATATTGTTTATAATGATGAATTAGGTGATGTAAGAGTAGCTAGAGGAACATAAGGGCAGAACAATCGCCATAAGTCTATCGCTTTCGTCTACATTATTTCGTCTACTATCTTTGTTCGTCATTATTCAGTCATTCTTGCCAACATTGTCATATGGAGGCTTCGCTTTGATACAAATGTTGAGTGATTCATCGATTTGATCACTCTGCTTCCTTTATCACAATTGCACATCTTCACTTAGACCAATTTAGGAATCACGGAAGGAATAAATACAAGGATTAAAACTCAATTTTTGGTGCTTCGTATTTATATATTTTGAATGGGGAATTTTAAAACAGTTTTGTTCAACTAATTCGACATATGAGGATGCCAAAGACTCTTTTGTTGGAATTCGAGTTGTATGTTGTCCGATAGTCAGAGGTGTCTATTTCCAGATTTTATTTCTTGCGTGGAGTAAAAGAGGACACTAACGAAATATCGCCTTATTACATCAGACTATTAACACAAACAAATAAAAAATATATCAGTATAAAGAAAATTCGCTAAAGTCGTTTTGCGACAAAGAGAATGAATGTCTCAAAAAGAGGTAAGTAAAATGCTGGATTTAATTCAATTTAACATATAAGTTCATTTAGATGCCTTTTGATTATTGATAAATATATAATATAAACCCCTATTGTTAGAAGTGAAATTGAATTCAAAATATTTAATTACCTTGTAGAATTTAATTAATTATAACCATCTAAATGTAACCAATCTAGTATTTTAATATTTCATGATAATGATTACTAGTTTAATAAACGAATCTATGTAAAATATTCTATTAAATTTCTTCCATTGTTTTATGTCACATAAAAAATGCTTTGAATATTTCATGATAACCTTTACATGTGAAATGGTAACTTAAACTGGAAAAATGGGAAATAGAGAATAAAAATACACATCTTGTTACTGGGCAGCGCAGCATTCCTTATTCCCATCAATCTCTTGTAATCGATCGAGATTGGTATCAATTGGTGTGTCAAGAAAGCTTAAAGTCTTAGAAGACTGGAATGGTTAGGGAAGCGAGCATTTCAACCTTCTTGTCAATTTCTCTTTTTCTCGATGACACTTTTTGGTCTCGATTGAAAAGATTTCCCAAGGAGTATAGAGGCAGTCAAAAATGCGAGACATGTTTCATATTTTTATTTCGATGGATGATTTTTGACTATGGCTAACCATCATGAAGCTTGAATATTGATAATTCTGAAAACATTCGCTTTAAAAATATATTACTTATTATTGGCAGTAAATTTGAAATGTTATATTCATAAACTTTAAAATTTGCTAGAATAAATAAATATAAATTTGTAAGAATCTATTGCATTTCTCTAAGAGAAATAAGTAATAACAAACTGTTAGTTTTCATATTTAGTAGAGCATTATAGAAAAATCAGTAATTTCTAAATTATAGTAATTTCAATTTGCAATTTACGGTAATGATTTAAGCAATTTCTTCTTTACGTAATACAAACATCTGTCATTTCAAAGTTCATTCATGTTATTTCATAAAAATGAAGCAAATAACTATTATTTAAGTTCAAATAAAGTAGCAGGAATTAAATCTATGTTAATATACAATATATTTTTTTAATTTTTATTATTTAAATGAGAAATTAAAAAGATACCGTAAAGCAGAGCTGGATAGTCAGACCACAAGGGATGCAATTTAATGCCAATTTAAATTACCAATTTCAATACATAAATGCGTAATTTTAACTTTTTTATTTTATTACATAGAAGCAAAGTAGAAAGTAGAAAACGTAGTTTGATAAGTCCATGTTTAAAACTTTTTCACTTGCCTGAAGATTAAAGTAAACTAAAGTAAAAATAAATTTTTTTTTGTAGCATTATTTTGGTTTATTTATTATGATGGATGTCTTATAATAAACATTTAAACAATACATTTAGGAAAACTTAGTAATATTTTGTTTGCGGCAGAAGAGTTTTTTTTTAAAACAAATACGACTTATGAAAGATAAAAATGTGGACACTTTTCGTACAAAGCTGTAAGATATAATGCTATAATTACCAATATACTGTTGAAGTAATTAAAAAATTTAAAGTTTCAAAATAAATATGAAGGACTTATTTAAATACAGATTTTATTAATTATAACATTTTAACAATTATTAAAATAATACTCATAACAAGATGTATTCATAAGTCTTATAAATATTTGTAAGCTACTAATGACTGGGAAATGAAGCAATTTCCTTACTAATACATCTATTATTTCTGGAATTCTTTAATGAGTCTTATAAATAGCAGTATACAAAAATTCGTTTGAAATTATTTGGTGAATAATTATATGTTAGATGACTCCAGTAACTAACCCGAATAGTTTCTACTTATATTATACCATAAAATTCTTCCAAATGCCTCAAGACATGCAAAATCTTTAGTGACGTGTTTAATATTATGTTCTTGAAAAATAATTTAACGAAGTAGGAATATTAAAAAATTAATAAAAAGTATTCGAATAGCTTTTGTTGATAGACTAAAATTGTTTTTTTTTTCCACGCATGCTTTTAAAATACTCGTATGTTGCTTCAATTTAGTACAATTATTTAACATAGCATGAATTCCAATATTAAATTATTTTAACTATTCAAACATACTCAACTTCCATTCAAATGAAGACACTTTTATAATATAGTTTTGCTTCAAATATTTTTATTTGTTTTGCATTTCTGACAATAGGAATTTGAATGTTGAGTATTTAAGTTGAAATGCGAAGATTAAAAAGGCAGTAAAATAATTAGTTTTTAAACAATCCAATTGAAAACTTAGTAGTAGAATTTTGAAACATATTCACTGAAAAGTATTTGCATTTTAATATTTAAAATAATTTTGTCCAAAAATAATAAAGAATTCTTAAAAGAAAAGCGGTTTCAATAATGACAAAAATTTAATACGAACTTATAAAAAAAATTCCAAAAGACCTATTAAAAAGAAGATAGAAGTTAAGTGGTATTATCTAAAGTAACTAAACATGTTAGTTCAAGTATAAATTATTCATGCCGTTAGGAAAGTTTAATTATTTTTAGTTGCTGCATTTTTTTACTTTTCAATAAAATAAGTTTAATTGCACCTTTTTCCTAGAACAAACTTTTGTTTAGTACTGCTTTAAAATTCAGTGAAATTAAATTATTTTAGGATGCATCGTGTTTTCTACAACGTATTACTATAATAATCATTAGAAAAAAAATGATAGATAATTATAGTGAAATTAACATCTTGAAATGTATTAAAAGTAAATGTAATTTTTAAAACATTTTAAAATTGAATACATTAATTTTACGAATATAATAAAATATTTTATCAAAGATTTCTTCTGCTTTGTTTCTAAAATTAATATATCTGTCGTGTCTTCAGTTGTCTTGCGTATCCTTTGATTGGGTATTAAAAAAATTCTGAATAAACACCGACAAACATGTTGAAAAAACTATTTCTTTCAGATGATCATTTTAATCATTGATCATTCACACCAAGAATGACAGATATGCAGCTGATACAGCGTTACCTAGTACGTATAACGAAGGGATTGCTACATTGTACTCATATTTTGTCACTATGACGAACATCCCAAATGGTTAATGGTTAGCGTCTTGGGAGGGGGGAGGGGGGTTCTCATCCTCTTTACCGCCCCCTCGAACATAACAGAATTGTCCACTTTACAGATTTTTTATGCTCATCATTGCATAAACACGAAAACTTTTAGTTTGGTTTGAAACCCAACAAATGACATCAAGTTCTCTGGCTTGGCTTGGTTTGCCCCTTTACGGTCATTTTGTGCACACTTTAGACTAATTATACCGGGACCTACAGTTTAACGTGGATTCTGAACCGCTAACAAACATGCCACCGCCAGAATTCGAACCTAAATCCTGTGGTACCAACAAACTCCCTGAGATCAGTAGTCCAATTCAATTTGCCAGGTTATCCGCTAGCTGATAAAAATTTGTTCTATTAATTAATTAAACACAAAGCAACCTAAAAGAATGTATAATTAGCCATGTATTCATAATGTTAAGTTTTGAAAATAAATTTATTCAATAAAATCCTCCAAAGATTTATTTAAATATTGTGCTAAAGAATGTTTCACTATGTACTGTAGATTCATTAAAGCTGAATAACTTTCAGAGAATCTATTTGCTTCGACCTCAATAGACCCCTCTTTGAACAGAAAATTATGTAAGCAGCCCCTAACAGGTTTATTTAAGTTACTCATCCGTTTGCTGTATACATATGCCTTATGATTGCTCAATTGTGTAGTGATTGACTTATTCAATGTGATATCATTATTCATATTCGGTCTTTGAATATGGAAACTAATGCCAAATGGAATGACCTCAAAATATATTCATTGATTGATAGGAATCATTTTGAATTTCAAATTACAAAATTGAGGGAAGAGAGTTAAGCCACCAGAGTAGCATGAATACAGTTTGCAATGCCCAAGTGAAATTTATTAGAAGGATTATATTGATTTAAACAATGTAATTTTTGACATTTAGTGAATAGTTTTTAATAAAATATACGATTTTTTGTTTAAAATGTTTTCTTTTAAATTTCATTTTGTTCAGTTGATATAATTAGGTTTATAAAATGTGTTATACTTTTTACAGTCTACAAAACCTAAATATTACCGATTATAAATAGCCACGTTTAATTGGTTCAATTGACTTTTAAAGAATGCGTTTGTAGTTTACGAAATATATATTTTATAAATTATGTGGAATTATAATACAACTGTTGGAAATGGGAAATATTATGAAAAAAGAATATTGAAGCATAATTTCTAAATACAGAAAACATATTTCATTACTCGGAAATGAGGGATTTATAGTAAAATTACTCTTGTATGGATTTTTTTTCTAATCAAAATCGTAACAGGAATCAAAATTCCATGCCAAGAAGTTAAACTTCCAGATCTAACGTTTTTCTCTTGTTTTCATCATACTCCTTATTATTTCTGAGTTTGGTATATCATGTGAATGCCAATCTTATGGTAATAGTTTCACGTTAGTCTAACTTAAGGTATGTACTATAGGTTTTCTTTTAATTTGAATATTTTTTTAAAAATTCTTTTGTCTCATAATTATAGTTATACTACGTTTAAATGACTTTATTTTGATCACATTTTTTTGTGTTTATTCGTATAAATTTTTGCTCAATATTTTCATTTCCATTAACTAGAAATTCTTTAAACAGGACAGATGTATTATATCAAAGCAAATCAATGCATGAAATTTTATATTAAATGCGAATAAATCGGAGTTTCTGATTGTGCAAGATATTTTGTTCTCTGTCGCATTTGATTAAAATTATTCTTTTACAGCTTAAAGTTTTGCTTGAAAGACAGTCGAAGGACACATAAATAAGCAAATAAAGTGAGAAGAAAAGTCTTTGAAAGCAAAAAAAAAAAAAAAAAAAAAAAAATTGAAATCTTGAGACGGATTTGGAAAAAAAAAATCCGTTTTAATAGAAAATTCACAAAGCATTTGAAAGAATTAAACGAAAAATAAAAATCCATGAAGGCGGCAACTCAATTCCTGCGCCAGGAGCTTCTTTTGGCAAGCACAATAAGCTGACTTCTACAGCTGCGTTACAATGCATCTACGATAAGACCTTCGATGTGCCTTCTTTACTCCCTTTTTCAATGGCTTCATCATCAAAATTATCATGTGAAATGTTAGTCTTGACATTTATTCAAAAGCCCAACAAAGTGACTTTTTTTCTACCCTCCTCCGTTCCGACGCTTATTGCGAGTTTACTCTGGGGCAGCTTTCTGTTAGTCGAAATTCAGATTTGAATTGCTTTCTTGAACAAACGCTTTTATTCCGCGTCTTCTTCATTTGTTCATTTATTCACCCATTCGTTTCTTTCCCTATCCTCCGGCCAAGCTAGACAGTCTATTAGGAAGTCAATCAGTCCTAACCCTATCCGATGCTCTCTCCTCAACTGACTCTTTTGTTATACAAGCCAGTTAATTGGACGGCAGGAAAGAGGCCCGATGTAAACCACTATATCCCTCCGCCAGTACAAAGGCCCATAAACAGGGGGAACTTAATGGAAGAAATCAAGGAAACAACTTGGGATAAATAGAGTCTTTGTGAAGACATGCTTTACTTTTCTCGATAAAGCTTTGCCTGCACCAACAATTCACGGTCGCCATCAACAATGGTTTAAGGCTATCGGTACCAGTGTTTGTTATCGAGCGGAATTCTGCAGGTTATAAACGAAACCAATATAGAAGCTGTAAATGAAGGAGGGAGGTATGTATGCTGGTCGGGAGTTTTGATAGCAAAATGGATTAAGTTGGGGTTTACAACACGTGGGGGGATATTGCTAATGAGGCACCGAGGTTTGTCTATCTTTTGTAGTAATAATTACGACCGGCTTTCCATGGCTTTGCCTAATCGACCAGACGAAAATTATTTTCTTCTGGTTTCCTAATTACTAGAGAGGATTTGGGTGATTCCGTGCGGCCATCTTCATATAAAAATGGCAGAAATACACAGAATTTGGGTCTTGTAAACATATTTAAAGACATGAGAATTGTGTTGTGATAAATTTTTATGCATATTGTTAAATTGATTATAGAAAATGAATTCAAACAAATGAGTATTTGTTTTGTGGCGAATGCTATTAATTAGGTATCCAGATACGTTCAAATTAGATCAAGAATTTTTTTTATTTATGTATCAAATTAATTCAAATTAAAATAATTATTTAAGATCTACTGTATCACACAGGAATTATTTATATATCAGATGTAAATATTCGAAGATAAAATATATATGAAATTTTTTTTTAAATTATTTTTATCTTAATAAAAAGATCTATTTTAGTTTTATGTATTATTACTAATTAACATTTTTTTATTTTTTAAAAATAATGAAGAAAAGACAATAAAATTGATTTTAGTTGATGATTTTTCATATTACTGAAAAATAATTACGATGCTTTTTCTCTCATAAAAGAATTATGCTTTATTACAATAATGAGTTTTCGATATTAAATTTACTGCACTAATGTTAATGTTTTTTTCTGTACATTTATGATAAATTATTGTATAATATAAGCAAACAATGTATTTCAAATAATACATATTGATCAAAGGCTATCAGATAAATAAATATATATTAATACGATGAGAGAATGTAAAGATTTCAAAATATTCATAAAATATTTGAGTATAAATATTTGAGTGCAAGTGTGTACTAAAATTAAATTCATCTGAAATTTTATGAAAACTCCTTATCGATTAACTTAATTGATATGATGTCGTATTTAAAAACTTTATTTGGATTTAAATAAACTGATGATAAATGTGCTAGTTATTTTGTAAATAACAATGAATGGTTTAATCTTGAAGATTTTTTTACAGAATACAACATGTCAAAATTTAAAATTAAAAAAAAAATATATAAATTTTTACTAAAGAAAATTAAAAAAAGAGCTAAAAATATGACAAAACAGAAATTGTAGCTTAATATTTAAAATGTTTATTAGAAATTATATATTTTATATTAAAGGAGTAATTAATACTTGTAAATATATGATATAACTATATTTTTATAATAAGAAGAAACATTCGATGTTATGAAAAACAGTAGGGATACTTTAATACTCTACAAGAATTATTCCGTTAAGAGAAGTTAAGTCTTTTTGTATTAAATAAATGGAGGCAAAAGAAACTTAAGTTATTGAATATGATTATATTTCTTTCTTAAGTGAACGTAGCCAAACATTGTTTTTCTTAGTCTTCTTTCTTATAGGATAAATACAAATAATTTATATTTCTTATTCATAGATATTTTTATACATATCAAAAAGTAGATTGAATCTAACTTCCAATTGATGAAATTAAAATGTTTTCTTGAAGAAGAAATTTATTTCAGTGGAATATATTGTCTTAAGGAATTCATTCATATACTTGACCTTTTATCAATATTTAATAATTCCTAATAAAACCATTTCAACAATCATGCTTTTCTACTAATGAATTTTTACTTCAGCATCTCGCTACACCTACGTTCAAAAGATGACTTAATTTTTGTATGTAGTTTTAATCAAAATATAAAAGCACAAATTATTTGATAAACTACTGTGTTTTATTTACATAAAGAATATGCAATGACATTTTTATATTAGAATTTTAAATAAAATTAATAAACATATATAAGATTCGATATCTTTTGTACGAGGAAAAAATATCGTGAAAATCTTTAAATATGCACATAAATTAATTACAGTTCATACGTTTTAAACATTATTATAAAACTTTGACGTATATTATATAAATTGGATGGCTTCAATAACTAAATTTTAGCTTCAATACACTTTCTTATTAGCTTTTTTTCACAGTTATACTGCCTTTTGATTTTCTAAAATTTTTATTTTTCCTTAATTGAATGATTTAACTGAAATGATTACTCACGAAAAAATTGCATTTCTTTAAATCAATACAAATTTATTTAATAGACTTTAGTTTATATTGTTTATTTAGTGAATTGTGAGAATTTCCATTAATTATAAATCGATATTTGATATGAGAATTCATACTCAAAACAGCATATGAATTATAGCAGCTTTTTAAAATAAATATTGCAGTTTTCTTACAAAAGTGGGGAAGCTTCTGTTGTGATGGAGCATCCGTAGGTAGAAGTCTGATTTGGCTCTATGACGCTTTACAGTCATACGAGACAGGGATCTACTGCTTAAAATGGATTCCGAACCACTAAAAACATCCAGGCATCACCGGGACTCGAAACCGAAACCTGTGTCACCAAGCGCCATACACTCGGCCATTCAGGGCCAATTTACAATACCGTTACGAATCAAAATCTATTTTCATTGTTCTTTTTATATCATTATTTATATTTTTAACAAATCTTGCTTTAAACAAATTTGGAAACTATACAAATAATTTAAACGAAGACAAGGACCCAAAATATTCACGACTATATTCCTTGCTAATTCATGAATTCTTCTAGTAATTTCTATCACTTGAAATAGGGTCTGAAGGTAACGATAAGTAGGAATTTTTAATTGTGAATTACTATGTCACATGCACTTGTTGCATTTTCTTTTATTCTTCATTGTTTATGTGTCGTTAATTTATTTCCCAACTTTATAAGGATTAAACATGCTTTACATTCAGAAGCAGTTGTAAATCAGATTGTTTTATATATTGCTTTGATTGTTTTTGGAATTAATTACAAAAGATCCAATATTTTGTTTGAAAGAAATAACCCTTTGTTTACTCATAGGTTTTTTTTTCGATAAACTCTGAACAAAGATTTCAATTTTCTCTATAAAGGATGTAAAAGAAACTAGAAAAGAAATGTTTTAATACAGATCACTTTTATTGAATTCAATTCGCTCGATTAATAAAATATTTTTCTTCGTCTGGATCAAGTTTAAAACAATGAGACAAGCAAAGGAACATATATCAAAATGTTCCAAATAATTGAAAGGTTTTTAAATCATTCCCTTCTTTTGAAAGAAAAAAATGAATGTCATAAAATGAACTTCAAATGGAACAAAAATAGTTGAAATGTTTGTTTAATTATCTATTTATTATGGGGTATTTATGTAAACTGGAAATAATTACTTCTGGAAACCAATAACTGCATAGAGAATTATTATTGCTCCCAGATCTGCAAAAGAAACAAGATTTTTACTCGGATATGTTAGATTACCTCAAACAAAATTTCTAATTATACCTTGGTTCTGTTACTCGTTTTTTCTCCCTTCCATTCATTCTTTTGGGTTTTCCTCTCCTTTCTCCAGTTTCGCACTCCCTTAAAACTCTTGAGAGCTCCTTTCTTTTTCAAACAGCCATTTGTTGCGAGATTCGGTAATTTATTTTTTCCGAGAGATTTGGCCGTTTATCATTTTCTCCGCTCTAATTGGGTGGCGAGAGTAAATTACAGAGCGTTGTGAAGATTTGATTTTCGAGTGGGTTTACGAAAGTTTTCCGAAGAAAGGACTGAAATTCACACACATTTTTTAATTTTGGAAAAATCAAGCAAAAATATCTCTTAATGGGCTTTTGTTGATCAATTAAAATTTTGCTCCCATTATTATTTTGATCCCCATTAATTATGTGGTATTTATGAAAACTGGAAATAATTACTTCTGTAAACCAATAAATGAACGAAGAATTATTATTGCTCCTAGATCTGGAGAAGAAACAAGATCTTTAGTGGGATATGTTCGATTTCCTAAAACAAAATTTCTAATTACACCTCGGTTCTGTTACTCGTTTTTTTCGCTCCCATTCATTCTTTTGAGATTTCCTTCCCTTTCTCCAGTTTCGCACCACACGAAAACTCTTGAGATCTCCTTTCTTTTTCAAACAGCCATTTGTTGCGAAATTCAGCAATTTATTTTTTCCGAGAGATTTGGCCGTTTATCATTTTCTCCGGTCTAATTGGGTGGCGAGAGTAAATTACACAGTTTTGATTTTCGAGTGGGTTTACGAAAGTTTTCCCAAGAAAGGAAATTTATACACATTTTTTAATTTTAATCTTTTAAAAATTAAGCAAAAATCTAATGTGCTTTTGCTAATCAATTAATATTTTTTTACTGATAATCGGAAGCATTTGTTTTTCCTTATCTATTTATTATGGGGTATTCATGTAAACTGGAAATAATTACTATACTTCTGGAAACCAATAAATGAATAGAGAATTAATATTGCTCCTACCACACCTACAGAAGAAACAAGATCTTTATTCGGATATGTTGGATTTCCTAAAACAAAATTTCTAATTACACCTCGGTTCTGTTACTCGTTTTTTTCCCTCCTATTCATTCTTTTGGGATTACCTGCCCTTTCTCCAATTTTGCACTACATGAAAACTCTTGAGATTTCCTTTCTTTTCCAAACAGCCATTTGTTGAGAGATTCGGCAATTTATTTTTTCCGAGAGATTTGGCCGTTTATCATTTTCTCCGATCTAATTGGGTGGCGAGAGTAAATCACACAGCGTTGTGAAGCTTTGATTTCCGAGTGGGCTTACGAAAGTTTTCCCAAGAAAGGACTGAAATTCATACACATTTTTTAATTTCAATCTTTGAAAAATTAAGCAAAAATCTTTTAATGTGCTTTTGCTGATCAATTAAGATTTTTTACCGATAATAGGAGGTATTTGTTTTTCCTTATCTATTTAATATAGGGTATTAATGTAAACTGGAACTAATTACTTCTGCAAATTAATAAATTAATAGAGAATTATTATTACTCTTAGATCTAGAAAGAAAACAGGTCTTTATTCGAATATGTTAAATTTCCTATAACAAAATTTCTAATTATACCTTGGTTCTGTTACTCGTTTTTTTTCTCACCCATTCATTCTTTTGGGATTTCCTCGCCTTTCTTGAGTTTCGACCTGCATGAAAATTCTTGAGAGCTCCTTTCTTTTCCAAACAGCCATTTGTTACGAGATTCAGCAATTTATCATTTTCTCCGGTCTAATTGGGTGGCGAGAGTAAATTACATATCGTTGTTTAAGGTTTAATTTTCGATTGTTTTACGAAACTTTTCCCCAGAAAAGACTGAAATTTATACACATTTTTTAATTTTAATCTTGGAAAAATTAGGCAAAAATCTTTTAATGTGCTTTTGCTGATCAATTAAGATTTTTTACCGATAACAGGAGACAATTATTTTTCCGTATCTATTTATTATGGGGTATTCATTTAAACTGGAAATAATTACTTCTGTATACCAATAAATGGATAGAGAATTATTATTGCTCCTAGATCTGGAGAAGAAACAAGATCTTTATTCGGATAAGTTAGATGTCCTAAAACAAAATTTGTAATTATACCTTGGTTCTGTTACTCGGTTTTTTTCTCCCATTCATTCTTTTGGGATTTCCTCCCCTTTCTCCAGTTTCCACGACATGAAAACTCCTGAGAGCTCCTTTCTTTTTCAAACAGCCATTTGTTGCGAGATTCAGCAATTTATTTTTTCCGAGAGATTTGGCCGTTTATCATTTTCTCCGGTCTAATTGGGTGGCGAGAGTAAATTACACAGCGTTGTGAACCTTTGATTTTCGAGTGGGTTTACGAAAGGTTTCCCCAAGAAAAGACTGAAATTCACACAGATTTTTTATTTTTAATCTTGGAAAAATTAAACAAAACTCTTTTAATGTGCTTTTGCTGATTAATTAATATTTTTTATAGATAGCAGGATGTATTTGCTTTAATAAAAGTAAAGCTTCGAAAAGATATGGCTAAAGTAACAAAAAAATAAATATATATATATATATATATATACGTGAAGAGTTATCAATCGGTTTTATAAATTTTAAAATACGAAACTATTAAACTCTGATTATTAAAAAATTGTATAAAAATTCATTATTTAATATAGGTTAATTTAAATTTATATTGTCCTTTGGCAAAATGTTAATAATATTTTTTTTAAATTTAATAACAGAGAACAAATTAACAAATTTGTCTCAAAAATTGAATTATATAATTGAACACATTGTGTATGATTGCTAGACGAGTAAAATGTTCAATTTCTTTGCTTTTTTTTTAAAGAAATTAATTTATAAACTATTTTTCTGTAGTAAAATTTATCGTTGAAACTAATTTTTTATAACTAAAAAAGTTGTTTCAGTACTAATCATTATATATGCATGTACGTATATCTATTTGCCATTGATTCCTTAACAATATTCAAATAAATTAACAAAACATTTTATCAATTTTAATGAAAATTACTGATCATTTATTGAAATACAAATAAAATAGTTTATCCGAATATATTCTTTACAAAAATTATTAAGTTTTTACTGTAACAAAAATTATAAATGAAAGTTTTAATACGCTTTTAATAAAATAATAGTTTTAATAAAATTTAATACGCGTTTATTTTTAATCTAAGTGTATCTACTAGTACAGATAGTTTGAGCTAAAAACTGAAAAATTGTTTGCAGTCATATATTCTATAATTAATATAAAATTACTCAGTTTGAAAAAAATTATAAATATACAATCTTTATTTGTTGAAAAGATGTCGACAATATAATAAGCTTTTATAAAAAAAAAGTCTAGAATAATATTTGTCAAAATGGAATAATTCATCGAATATTTATTGACAAAGTTAAATGCTTTGTATTATTTTAGTTCTAACCATTTACAAAATTATATCTAATAACATATTTTAAATTTAAAAAAAAAAAAAAATCTAATTAAATTTTATAAGACTTGAAAAAGGAAATAAATGCATCAATATCGAAATCAAAATGTCAAGTTGTTTTATTTCTATCATGAAATGTTTTCCTTTTCATAATTTAGCTTTTGAATAATATTTCATGTTTTATAAATTTAAATTCAATATTGTACTATTTCCTTAAAAGTATCTATAAATTGGATTATAATCTATTCAAAGTTGGAGCAAATGAACATCATAGAGTATATATGGTTTGGTTTGTCGCTCTATGGTAATTTTGTGCACATTTTAGGCTAATTAGACCGGAACCTACAGTTTAACGTGAATTCCGAACCACTAACGAACATCCTGCCACTGCTGTGGTACCAAAGGTCAGAGTACTATCCAATTGGTCATCAGGCCGTTAAAGTATATATGTTATATTAGAAAATGTAAATCTATGAAATTGATTGCAATGTGAAATCATATTGAGTTTTAAACCATGCAATCAATGAAATTGGAACTTAAGTTTATGAGAAACATGTATGTTTATAAATTATAAAAAAACGTTTTAAGAGATCATTCATTTATTACCGCTTCTGTATTTTTAACTCTCTCAAGTTTTAAGACTATTAAGGATAGTTGACGATAATCAAGAAATTGAAATTAGTTCATGAAATAAAAGTAAATGCATAATTTATAATCTTAGAACTAATTTTTAAGCATACCCGAAATATTTGATTAAAATCAGAATACATGTTTCATACTTTATTTAAAAAGAAATTGTAACAATTTCGTGGATAATATATAACTGTATAAAATGAGACAATTTGTTTAATACTATTATAAATCTTTCGTATTTTTCCCTATTTTTTAAAAAGAAAGTTAACATGACAATGAAAATTCAAAAAGTTTAATATTTTACGAAATTAATAAAAACATGTTATAATAAAATGTCAAAATATAAACAATCATGATATGAACGAAGTAACAATGCTTTTGGTTCAGCAGTTTTATGTATTACGAGACTAAGGTCTTGCATTTATTCATTATAGAATTTTGATGCCAACAACTTTTGTTATAACACACTATTAAGGGTACAGGAAAGTAACGCTCTTTTTACAATAAATTCAAACAAATAAATTTTAACATGTTTTTATTTTAAAACAATGATGTAGTCACACTCGTTATGAATAACCTTTTGCCATTTATTTTAGATTTTCAATGTCAAATCGATAAAAATTAAATAGGCTTTTGAGCAAAATATCTGGAGATAAAAATTTTAAATATCATTCACGTTTTCAAATTTTTCTGTGATATAGAAAGTTTTGTATAGCGATCGGAATAAATTGAAATCCGATGGTGCAATGTAGGAAAATTATAATGGCGAGGCAGCATCTCCGATCCTAATACATTAATTTTTTCCCGTGTTCGTCGTGCGGAGTGCAGTCTTCATTATCAAGTAGCAGAATAACACCTTTTCTGTGGATAATCGTTGGACATTTTTGAATTAAAGATTAATTTACTCGATTCAATTATTCCCATTAAATTTCTGCATTTACAGTTTGTCCAGGTTTCAGCCCTTGGAAATCAAGGATTCCGCGATTATTCCATCAAAAAACACAAAATGAATCTTTTGAGGAAGTAAACCTGGCTTATTATTCCTGGAGCTATTACATTTTGCGTGTTGGATTATCAAAGAGAACTCATTTTTTTACGTCCAGTGATAAAAAAAAACCTTTTTATTGTGCCATTGAAACAATAAGTTGCATGTGGTGTATCGGTTAGCTTTGTTTCATTTGGATAGATTATGCGGGACCCAATCACCTCTTCTGTAAACTTAACCAATCTGCTGTAAATGTTTTTGGATGGTCGAGCAAAGTTGGTTAAGAGTGTTTGACAGTTCCTCGATTGTCCGACACGGATTTGCTTTCACTTCCGCCCTTTACATGTTATTGTTTAAAGTTGGTGGTGTTCCTGATCGATGCTGGATCTGAACTCAGAAAACCACCTTTGGCATTTACGAAAATCTAATGCACTTGGATAAACAATGCAAATGTTTTTAGTAGCAACTGGTGCATTACTACCCTTGTGAAATTCAAAAAGCATAGAAAGCCGGGATATATCTCTTCTTGGCTTTCCACTTCACCAAAAATTGCAAAAACAAAATAATATATCATTAATAATAATGATATTTAATTATGTACAAGAAGGCAAGTCACTTTAACCTTAAATGTCTTTAGTATGTCAGAAGTACACAATGAGCTGATAAATGAGGAATATTGAAATGCACAGAAACGACATTACATTTTAATCCCCAAATATAAATGATAACGAAATAAACATATATATCTCTTCATTTAACTAAAATGAGTAGAAATTTCTTCATTATTTTAACTTTAATAGTGATAAACATTTAGAAGACACTATCAAAAGACTTTATTTTAGCAGACAGTAAAATACAAGATATTTTCCATTCTAAAACAACAATCGGCTGTAAATAAATGCTTTAATAATGAAAATCAATTAAAATATTATTTAATAGTAAACAAATGCATTACTTACAGGAAAAGAAAAGGCTTAGAAGAAAGATTTTGCTGTCTATTGCAGAAACAAGGATCATTCATCATGCATGTAATTGTCAAACTCCCTACCTAAATAGTATGAGATGGTCAATCAAGAAGGTCAAGGCTTGGAATCGATACCTTAACCCTAACTGTCACCAAAATAATTAATAGCTGCTATCAGTGTCTCATGTCTTCTGATTGGATAAGGAGCTGCATCCGCCTGGCAGGAAAAATGAGTATGAAAGTACATCGATAAGCACTCTGAAAGATAACATTGCCCTTTTGTCTTAACATATCCTAGTAATGAAAAGAGTTTGATACGCTGTTCTCATACAAAGAGGCCACCTTTCAATAGAGCAAGATATATGCATTTGGAGTAAATTATTATTGAAGAGAAGGATAGTGTAAAAAATAGCTTAAAAAGCATTAAATGTGACCTTTAAAAATAACATTTATTATAAGAAAGGCTCTGAAAGCAGTGATACATCAAAATCTCTCTGTAACAATTATAAAAAGGTTTTTGCAATCTTAAAAAGCAAATAAATTATAAAGGAGTATTCAATTAACTAGATTGTATTAATTTGCGAAAAACGTGCGGTTTTTATAAATCATGTATTTTATATAATAAGACAATTTAGGTTCAAAATATTCTGATATTTTTTATATGAAACTATTATTTCAATAAGCATAATAAAAAGAATTAAGTTATAAAAAAAATTCTAAAAATAGATGTTACGTGTAAGGAATTTTAAGAGAAATTTCATTTCAGAGTATTTCTTAATAAAAAAAATGCTTAATTTAAATTAATTGAGAATAATTTGAAAAAGAAAGGTATAACAAATAAAACATTCACTATCGAATAAAGAATAATTTTTCTGATTTGAGGATGCTTCTCTAAACACTTGACAGTTAAATTTACAAATTTATTAATTTCTCAATGGAATATAATTTTAGTTTACCAACATAGTCTTCTATGAGATATATACATCTTTGTGAGGACCGTTTTTAAGAAAGCTCTCTTATATTTGTGTTAATATTAAGAAATATATCTAGATAAACAACTCAACAACATCTTATCTAATTTTTTAATTCGAAAATCAGCTAACTATTTAAGTAGGACTAACTAAACGTTAATGAATACCTAACTTTCAACCATGACTCAACTTCAGCAGAACAAATCATGTCTAAATAAATTTAAAATTAATAAATGGGATTTACTAAAGAACAATGAGCACTATTCTACAGTAAATCAAACTATATAAAGGGTAAAAAAATTGACTTAGTATTATTTTTAGTTTTTATCACAAGATAAAATGAATTTTCTAATATGGATAATATAAGTAAAAGAGAATGATTATTTTTAAATAAGTAAATGCTTTTCTTGCATATAAAGTTATTCCTAGCGATATATATTTAGAGTAGTTTTATGCACTTATATTAATAGAATTGAAATTAAATTATAGAAATTAATGATTTATACTAAAATTGCGTATTCTTTTAAACATTATTGAAACAATTCTTTATAAATTAAACAGTTTTGATTTAGTATATTCTAGAAATTAGTATCTGCTTTATCTTCTGCGATTCTAAAGACAAATGGGGAGAAAAATGGTACAACAAGGACACTTCAATTATTCCACACGATATGTGGACTCAAACTAGTCACTTATTTGATTCAACCACAAGCATGTCCCGGAGCATAGCTGCGTTAACGATACCTTAAAAGCAAATAATTCACTACAAAGCAGCATGTTCACAGAAGATAAGCACAAATATACGACGAACAATTTAGCTAACAAGTCGAGAAAATTAGAAACTACGTGGATGCTCCAAACGAATTCTCATTCGTTAAGTTCCGCGCTCCAGTGCAAATTTCCAAACAGGAACCTTCCCACTTGTAACTCGATAGTATTAAACAACTCGACGTGTGAAACGAAACGTAGGACCAAATTGAATACAGTAGCTGCATAAATGTACTTCTCTCAAAGTACTAACGATTCCTGTCTGCTAGGCTTTTAAACGTCCAACGATAAAGATATTATTTATTCGGACCAGATTTCAAATCCTTGTCAAACGCAGAAGCTCCTAATGAAGTATAGCTGCGCTAATATCGGGTGCTCAATGTTAATGCTATCGACATTGTGGTGGACATAGTAATTAGGAAGGTTCGTATTTCTCTCTAATGAGCCTTAGTGGAGATTCTAATCTTGAACAAGTTATGACGTACGCGTTGTAACAGTTTCCCATTTGCCATTTGTAAAGCGACATGACACCCATTGTCAGAACGTACAAACGAAATGCAACGGCCGGCCATGTTATTAAAATGCCTCGACGTGGGCTCGTTTATAATGCCGAGTTGATTTACTATGATATTAAGGATCGCATTATTAACATATGTTCGAGATAAGAAAGCTGGGGGTTTAATAATGTAATGTCGTCTTTTCTAAGAAATTAGGAGAGGGGTGTAGATTGAATTACTATTACGGATTTAATTCAAAAGACTTTTCGGTGAAATGGTATTAGTCTTAAATAAGATGTGGTCCTTGCGTTCAAATATTTATTCTTTGAGCTAATATATGTAGTTTTATTTTAGAAAATTCTGAAAGTAAACACTATTTTTTGGGTTTTATTGCATAGAAAAAAGGACATAAAATTGTCAAGACTATCATTTTATAAAACTTATTAATGGATATTTTAAGGCTTTTTTCTTGGTAAGTTTGGAATTTTAGGCAAAATGGTTTCTTAGATCGTATTCAAGAAATAGTCATAAACCAAAACAGTTTATAAAGCCTTTTTTTAAATGAATAAATGTATTGTATTAGATTCCCTTTACAAATTATATATTAAATATTCTGTGTAAATAACTTTTGTTTATTTAATATAATTTTTTATAAATTTAATAAATGAAATTAGCTCCGTTTGATATTCAAAGCTCATGTGTGCTAATAATGTTCCAGAATTCAAATGTGATTTCAACTTACTGTACTGTCACTGCTTTGAAAAATAAAAAGGTAAAGAGATTTTTATTTCGCATAATTGGGTAGGTTGCAATTTTATATATATATTTTTTATTAATCAAATATGACACACCAAATCTGTGGAGTTATTTCTGAAAATTTTCCTATTATTTCATACATCTTGATTTCTTCTTAAAATTAAAAAATACCGCAGATTAATTTACAGCTTTAATTACTGCTAGAAAGGCACCAGTAAATTAATATACGGCTTATGCATTAAACCTGTATTAATTAGAAACAATATTCTCTACAAGTTTAAACAGATAACTACAGTTAAAAATATAAAACTCTGGAATTATAACGCATTATATTATTTATAGTATTCTCTTCTATTTAATTTGATTCCCATAACAATAAACTAGTTGGTTTCTTGGATACCTGAAAACCTTAACTTTAGCTACGTAGCTTTAACGACAGTGTTTAATGATCCTTTAAAACTGGATAGCGTCCTAGTCGTTAAAACGGAAAACGTAAGCAATATTTTTGGGTAGCTATTAAGTTAACGAAAGGTAATTTTATTTGTTCTTGTATTTTTTTCTCCTACTAAAGACGTGGAATTCAGCTTGATTTATGATAACCGATGCAATGGATCAGACTCTTTTACTCGATATTTAACAACGCTTTTCGAGCTTTAAAAAGACAAACGTTGAAATAATGCAGGAGAGGTTTATTTTGGATAAAGCCTCGTTAACATCTGAAACTCATTACTGCATTAGTGATTTCACAAGCTGTGTTTCGCGCAGATTTTTGCGTTTTTTCCCTTGTAAAGTACCAGTAACGGATATGTCTAGCGTTTATCACGGCTAAACTCTGGCTGGCTTCCAGATATTTTTCCCTGTTTATCAGTCTGGTGTAGTTTAAAGGGTTAGATTTTTATTATTAGTTTCAAACAGCCCCGTGTGCAATGGTTTTGGTGAAAACACCTACCATAAGTTGGTGCAACGATCAATGGTGGAATAACTGAAACATGTGTCAACTTTACTGATTATCTATAAAAGTATATTTCTAAATTTTTAAGCAAGTACATTTCCTTATCTTCGATAGAATTTTTATTTTCTTTGTCAGTTTTGCTCATTCATTTGCTTTTCTTTTTTATGATTCTAAGAATTTTTCTTGATTTTAGAGACGTTTAAAACAAATAAGAGAATCATTAGAAATGAAATTAGCTGTGAACAATGGATATTTAAGAAAATATCATTATATATAATATTGCAAATTGAATAAATATATCTTAAGATTAATAATTTTCGTAAAATTATTTTACATTGCATATCTGATCATTATACTTAGAATTTAGTGGAACTATTTTGGTAGATAACGTTTGGTAGATAACGTGTTGTTTAATATACCTGTTGAGAAATTCAGAAAGAAAATTTAAAAAAAAATATATAGAATAGTTATTTTGGAATAAATATTTAAACTAAATCTAATTGCAAAAACGGAATGGGTGGATTTTAAAACCGGTGGATCAGTGGATCTTACGCATTGAATGTAAAGATATATTCAGTCATTTTTTCAATTACTAAACATCGAAGAGCTCGTGTTCCACCCATGAATAGCCCATAGGTGGGAGAGGAAAGTAATGCTTTTCGGGGGGGAGGCTTTCAAGGCTAAATGCCACTCCCCCGTTCATGTCGTATAAGAGAAGATATTTTTAAACTTCCACCGGACAGTCCTACAATTGTGAGATGCTTAATATTTGTTAGATATTGCAGCAGCATGCTTATCATTTCAGAATAGCAATGGCTCTCTATTTTCTGTGCATTGCTGTCTCTTCTTTCTCTGTGTTAAGTTTTGTATTTTTTTTAAAAATTAAAAAATTCTCTTTTATTACATGAATTACAAAAAGAGAAATAAATGGAACTAATTTACACATATTGTTAATCTTTAGTATTCTTATTTATCTATAAACAAATGTACTTAGGAAAAACTAAAGCGTCTATTAAGAAATATATAATTCTTATTATTTATCCTATGGTCTATATAAAAGAATGAATCTTATTGAAATAAATAAAAGGCTTACTATAAACATGCGATGAAAATAACCATATTTATTTTATGCCAATTAGTAATTTTAGAAATGTATCTTTAAGCATTGAATTAAATAACACTGCTAATAAGACAATCTGCTTGTTTAACTAATTGAATCTGCTTGTTTATTTTTTTATTATGAATAATATAAATATTAGAAATGCATCCTTTGGAATCCCTTATTCAGAAAAAGGAATATGAAATCGGTGTTAGATATTTTTGATACATAAAAGATACATTTTTGATATTGAAATTCTAATACAGCTCAATTAATTAATTATTAATTAATTAACTATTTAATAACAGTGCTTAAGCATTTTAGATATTACATATATTTAAATTAATGGTATATATTATCAATTTATCAAAAGCCCTGTTTACAGGCGCATATAGACTCTTTGTTTCATATATATTATTATATTGGATTCGTTACTTTTATATTTCAAAACACTAATTTTTCATTTAAAAAGAGAATGAATAATGTTGAGGGTGAAATAAGTGTATTTTTAGATGAAATTCAACCTCTCTAGAGAAATTGTTTTTTGTTTGTAATAAAAATTTCTTGTATATTTCTCATATTTTCCATATGATGGATTGAACGTCAGTTTACCCAGCAAATTTTTCTTCATCTTGTTTGAAACCGTATATATACGCCTATAACTCCTAAAACTACTATTTATAAAAAAGTTTTTGGCATCTTAAATTTAGAAAAACAGAACAAAATTAAAGTATAAATAACGCAGTAAGGGCTTATTATATTAATTAATAAAATACTAAGTGTGTAATTTTATTGTGAATTAATCATTTATTACTAAAACACTAAATCAAAAACTAATAACAAAGAAATGATAAAACTAATATAAATTTCAGCGCAATCTTTTTTTCTTTGAGTGAAAACACAGTGGAGTAATAGTGTATTCGATATTCAAATATATCTCGCAATTTTATTTTTAATATTTTAAAATGGGAATGATATTTACAAATTATGTGAATGATGTTACAAATAATTTTTTTGTACTCTGTTTTTATTACATATTTTTACAATTTTTTAAAATTTGATAAAATGTTTTGTGCTTTTTTTAAAAGACACTAACACTGTTAAAGTTTTTATTTAAAGAATAAAATTAAAGTATCTCACCTCGTGAAAGTGAGATACTTGAAAAAAGTAAAAGGAATAAGATAAATGCAAAAAAACTATTCCATAGTCTTCAATTACAACCAAGTATTTCAATAAAACTTAGCTGTTGATTTAACTAATGGAATATACTGCAGATATTTTTCCCAATAATAAAGAAATTGGCAATAGAACAATAAAATAATTAAAAACTAGTGAGATGAATGTATATAAAAAAAAAAAAAAAAAAAAAAAATGGAGAATTTGTTAAGTTATCCTATTTTAAATAAAATACAATCAAATTAATCAATAATTAATCAAATTATAATTTATTTAATTATAAATTCAAAGTGATCGAAAGAAAAGATTAAGATCTTCTATAACCACTATATTTTTTGAAAAATTAAAGTGAGTTACAAAACTTAAATTTAAATAAATTTCTTTTTCAGATATTATTTCCCATACTAGAAAAATTTAATGTATTACTTAAATGCATAGAGTTTTAAATTTAATAATTACAAATCAAATTCATTGCACGTTTTTCTTCAGATTTTAAATTTTATTATAAATTATTAGGTATGCAAGAGTCGAGCCACATTTATATACAAACAGCATTTAGGTACATTTAACTAATCTCTGAAAGACATTCAGATCAATGAGCCTAAGGGCACAAAGTTTCCTTTTTTTTGGACTTCTTTTTATGTAATCAATAAATAACATTTGGTATTTAAGAAGAGCTTATTTTTTTATTTATCCTTTATTTTGTATAAGCAGTATAATAAGTGAATGATTTATTTTATCAAGCCTTATTTTTAATGATTAATTAACGATTTGTTTACTTTTTTAGTGTCAACAACTTGAAATAGAACGGAAGCTAAGCCTTAATGCTTCATATAATCTTCAAGTGTTTTTGGACGACATTAAAAGTATAAAATAAACAACTATAAAGTAGCTAAAAAAATTAAAACAGCATGAAAACTATTCGACTTTATTATTAGTCCACATTTTCATGATAATTTACTGTTTTTTTTTTAATCTCTTAAGAAAATTAATTTGCTTTTGCTAACTAATCATTATTTTTTTTTTTTCGTTTACTGTAATGAATGCATCGATGAAAAATTTAGCAATTTTTTTTTTTATTAAAATCAAAAGCAAAGCCATTTCAACTGACTTCTAAAGTAAATTCTAATTAAAATGATTTATTTTTCCCTTTTCCAATCATTAAGCTAAATTGTCGATTATAAAATAATAAAAAAATATGTAGACTATTCCAGATTTCTTAAGAAGATAATGGTTTTAAACTGGTGAATCCCAATGTGAAATTTTTTTCCCATTTGATAATTAGGCGGCTTTTGAGTTTAATTCGGTGTTTTCCGAGAAGTTAATGTGCGAGTTAACCTTTCCCGACGTTTTATCATTTGTCGTATGATTTAGTGAGTTCAAATAAAGTAAAATGCTTTTACCACTACAATAAGATATTTTTTTTATCAAATCATTTAAGTTTAAAGCAGTTATTTCTGTTGTAATTTTGAAGGATCAAACTTTTACGAATTCAGAATTTTTTTTACTGTGGCTCAAATGAAAAACAGTTCGTTTTATATTGCTTGAATAAAACGACTTGTATATTTATAGTACCAAAATTAGACTGAATTTTATTTATGTGCAAATATTCATTAACAAACCAAAGTTCTTTGCCTTAGAAAATATAAAGTTCACTTAAATTAAATGCTAGTAACTTAATCAAAGAAGTATAGGAAAGATTAAAGTAATAAAAATATTAGTTTTATAAGACAGTAATTTGTTCTTTATAAAAAAAAAATAGTCGTCATATCATTTATTTCGTTTAAATAAGCATACAAAGATTTCACACAAGTAATTCTCTTTATAATAAATATTAAATGCCGTTTTCTGATCTGTTAGCTTGGTGTAAATAATAAATTTTTAACGCGAAACTTTCTTCTGTAAATAAACAAAAGGATAAATTGCTTTTTCAAAGGATAAATAAAATTAATTGTAGTTTTTTTTTTTGATTGAGACTAATTGAGAAAAACAAAGTCAATTTAAAAGTAATTTTCCTATGAAATAAATTTTTTTTATCAATCAGACAAGAATTTTAATAATAGATTATCAAAAAAGAAACTAATTTTACTTAACCATATAACTCTAAATTTGAGGAGCTTTATACGTGTTTCAAGTTAAAATGTTATAAAAATGTGTAAGCCTATTTTAAATGTTGCACGATAAAAAAAGGTAACCAATCAATGTTACTTTGTAGGAGTTCCAATGCATTCTGATATCAAGCAATTTCTAAAGAGTTTGGGAATTATAATAGCATTCTCATACACTGTATTGTTAATATTTTCCTATTAAAATATAAAGTGGGATAAAATAGACTTTGAGAAGACTAGGAAATGTAATCATCTTTGCAATCTAGGCCTTTGAAAAACTCATTTAATGCTTCTTTTACATATAATATGAAATGAGAAATAACGCATAAATATAACATGATCCACATTTTGACATACCGACACTTCAAAAGTTGAGAAAATACTCAAGTTGAAGCAGAATCCGATAAATATTTCTAGTAATGATGCTCTCCATAGAAAAAATATCATGGTCGTATACCAGCCCATAGCAAACATTTACTTTTGAGAAAATTATTTTTAATCTTGACTTAAATTCCTAAACTATATTGTAAAATTCAGAATCATACACGTAAATTAATCCATTCTTAAAGTACATGTTTAAAATTCTGAAAATCGTTTTCAATGACCTTATATTTTAATATTGGATGCATACTCAACACTTTCAACGACCTTATATTTTAATATTGGATACATACTCAACACTTTCAACGACCTTATATTTTAATATTGGATACATACTCAACACTTTCAACGACCTTATATTTTTTAATATTGGATACATACTCAACACTTTCAACGACCTTATATTTTAATATTGGATGCATATTTTCAACGAATATTTTTGGATACATACTCAACACTTTCAACGACCTTATATTTTAATATTGGATACAAAGACTCAATACTTTCAATGACCTTATATTTTAATATTGGATACAGATATTCAATACTTTCAAATGACCTTATATTTTAATATTGGATACAGACTCAATACCTTCAACGACCTTATATTTTAATATTGGATGCAGACTCAATACCTTCAAAAAACTTATATTTTAATATTGGATATAGATTCAATACCTTCAACCACCTTATATTTTAAAATCAGATATAAACTCAATACCTTCAACGACCTTATATTTTAATATTGGATACGAACTTAATACTTTCAATGACCTTATATTTTAATATTGAATACAGAAAATATATTGAAAATATATTCATATAATAGTCAATTATTATAGGGGGTTAATTGTAAGCCAACCTTAGTCTAATTCTGCAATAGTGACTCGATAAGTCATGTGATCGAAAGTGACTTCTAAATCAGTTAATTCGGGGAAATGTTACGATTATAAAGTTCTGGAAGTCTAATTCGATTTGTGATTAGTTCCTCTGCAGAAATGCATGCATAAAATATTTCTTTCAGAAAGTTGAAGTTGTATGGTGATCAAAACAGGCCCGTTTAAAGTTCTACTAAAGTGATACATTATCTAAGGTTAATGATTTAAATTACTTGCTTAATTTCTATAATTAGTCATCGGGGCTTAATTTGCAGTCAGAAAGGAAAATTAAATGAGGAAAATTTCAGAGCCTTAGCGAGTTCCGTGATGCTTAACGCCATTCTGTGCCGTCACTACAAAACATTAAGGAACAGTGACTTAAAGATTAAAACTTTTCATGCCATTTACGATACTTTGTAATAATATTAGTTTATAACCTTTAAAATGATTGAGTCTCCCAATATTCCTTAACAGATTATTGAAAGTATTAAGAGTCTATTAGCATTTCCCATATGTTGCACTTATAATAATTATTCTACGGGTTTACTTTTATTCGTTTTGCTTAAAATATTCTACACCCAGTAGGAAAGGAAACTTTAATAAATGATAAATAATATAGACTATGAAAGTATATTGAGTTGTATCATTAATGGTATAGTTATAATAATTTAAGAAATTTTAGTTAATGATGTCTAGAGACCGTATTCCATTTCTTAAGAGAAAAAAAGATTGTTTATTTTTAGTTGAACATACTAATTCATCACTTTTTTAATTTTATATATGTAAAATGACAATTATTTTTAATCTTAAATAACTACGTTGGTTAGGTAAATATTAATAAATGTCCGGAGTTGCATGTATATTAAAATTAGAAATTTTTGATATGTTAATTAGATGCAACGAAAATACCAGAGCAATTGTTTAATACTGAGTTGGCAAGAAAATATGTTCGATTTTTACCATGTACTTAAATTGAGAAAACTGAAATTATTTCCGTTCCAACCGACCAATTCAATTTCTCTGTTTCCAATTAAGAAAAGCAATTTTGACACGATTGATAAAAATTATGCAATTGTTTTTCATAAGTAAATATTAAAATTTGAAAGTTACTATGAAGTACGTAATTATTTCATAAAATTTTACTTAAAAATTCAAAAATTCATTTTTTAACTTAAAAAATAATTGTATACAGCAGAATAAATTCAAAATCAGTATTTATAATTCCTCGATAAAAAGATGAAGAAATTATGCCAATTAATACAATGAAGCGCATACATACAAGCTAATAAGTAAACACTGTGTTTAATTTAATTTATCAGTTCTAATACATTATATATCGAAATATATGATAAAAGTTATAAAAAGCCATAAATACTTTTTACTTGCATATCTAAATTTTAAAAATAGATTACGAAAAACAGAAATTTCATAAACAATTGTCCTTATAATATATCTATAAGGAATAAATTGCGAGTTTTAATTTATTTTCAATCGTGTTTGTATTTTAAAATAGTTGTCAGATATTAATAGTATATAGTGATCAAAATTTTAATGAAATTTTGTTTGCAATAAAAATCCTTCTTTTAAAAAAGGATTGTTTTAATCCTATTTAAAACAAGGATGCACGAATTACATCCATCTAGACTACGAGACCGCAGGTCGGATGTATTTATGATAACTTGACGGCAAACAGTATAAAAAAAACGAGTTGTCTATTAGATTTTTTTTTTTTTCTTCATAACATAAATTAATGTAAGTATGAAAAAATTTATATCAATTTATGAAAGATAACCAAGCAAAAAAAAAAAAAAAAAAAAAAAAAAAAAAAAAAAATACAGTTAAAAGGTTTCCATTTCTTTTAATTGTTTTCATTCATGAATGTAAAATGCTTTATAAAACACATTGGCTATATAGGTTTACCCATCCTAATGCATTATCTGAAAAGATCAGAACTACTTTAAAATGAAGTATTTCATTAGCAAACCTATAAGATGTAATAACTTGAGATCAACTGTTGACGATAACTGATTTCTTGATAGTCAGCAGAAATGAAACTCTTATATAAGGGTAAGAAAAGAAAAATAAAACAGAGATTAAGGTCTGTAACGAAATTGATATATTAATAACAAAAGCCGATTTGTTTTCCCTAAACTTTCAATAAATTAAACAAAAACATTAAAATATATTTAAATATTTACTTTTTTATTAAACTAGACCAGAATCACGTTCCATATTGAATTTTTTTTCTACTTTATATCACTATTTAGAAATTCTTCCGCAATAAATGATCTACAATATAACTTTAAAATAAAAATTACTTGATGGATATGGTGGACAACAATATGGCATCCTTGATTTTAAAGAATGCAATGGTATTAAATCTAAAAATTGTTACTATAAGCAGGCTGGTCACATGTGTTTATTCAAAAACAGAAAGCGGAAGTTACCGGAATTTCAGAATGTTGCACGATTAGTTTGCTAGACACAACATAGGCATTTGCCAATGTCTGGGTGTTGCTCTGTAAAAGGCAACTCAGCGATTTGTTAATCCAAAGTAAAGAGAAAAAGGGAGATTAAGGATTATTTTGGAAAATAATTTCTGACTATATAGAAAAAGAAGCAACGAATACAACACGAATAACAACAGTTTACAAATATTATTTAACTTTTATTTTACACTTAATTTATATACATTATTTTTGCATTTTATTTTAGTCCTATATATTTTATTAACTATAAAATGTTTCTTTAAATACAATATTTAAAATCTACATTCTCTATCACACAAATATTTTTCGTAGAAGTACAATAGTATCAATATACAATAGTACAATTTACAATAGTATCATTTATAAGTATAAATTTATCAACGTTCAATGTGCATAAAAGAGTCCTAAAATACACCAGAATTTAATTTTAATTAAAAAAAGTTCAATAGTAATTTGCCAATATATTTGAAATCCTATGCCTTTTATATACTTTTCCCATACTTGAAGTATTATGAATATTCAGTACTACAGCTTCCAATTTTTTTAAGGAGAGAAATTCAAGTATGAGTGAAGGAACCCGAGTTTTCATATCATTGTGCATGTATTGGTATTAAATTAAATTATTAGGCATTGAACTTAATTCCTGTAATTGTTATCTTTAAAAGGTCATGTCTATATTAATTTTTCTAATGAGATATGTCAAAGTATTGTCCTACGTAACCCACGCCATCTTTTGTCAGAGGGATGGGTAAAAATTCCTCGTTGAAAGAATGCCTCGTGTTTTGTATCTACGAATCAAGCCATGATTTGAGTTTTTCAAACGAAAGGAACTGCTTCTCACAAGTCTCAACTATCGAAACAAGTGGTAATCAGAAAGACCAATGTAAGGAGAATATGGAGGAAAGGGTATATTACCGTTTCCATATAGTTTTTAACTTGTTCCTTAATATGTGGCAGAACATTGTCAAGTAAAAAAAATGACCTTGTCGTGTCTTGCCTCATATTCTGATCGTTTTTCTATTAATGCTCTGCTTAAATGCATCAATTGAAATCGATAACGTTTATCAGCAGTGATTTCGCAGTTTTTTTTTAAAGGTAATGATTTTTTCCAATTGAACAGGTCACTTTTGGTCTTCCACATAAAAAAATAATCATTAAAACTCTTTTTGACAAGTTATTTTAGCTAATTCATGCTTCACTTAAGTTTCAATCAGAAAGCAATGCTCGTCATCTGCATTTTTCTTCCAAGTTAAACAGAAAGTAAAATTTTCCGCAAATGTTCCTTTTTTTCGGTGAAACATTCAACATGTTTGTAGTTAAAATAAGCTATGTTATTCATGTTTTAATAAAATAATATATATGAAACATCAAAGAGTAATGACATTGTTTGACATAACGTGGTTACCAGTTTGATCATTCGATAAAAAATATTAGTTACGTTATCTGTTAAAAATTGCATGAATTAAGTTAATAACACTAAATACTTAAAGCTGTCAACCTTCGATCCTAAAATGTTTTTCACAACATTCTCAAAAAATGGAAAAAAACCCTGTTTCTTTCAAATTGCTTTCATAAGGTTATATTTCATTAGTTCTCTAATTTGTGATCCAATTAAAATTACTTCAATTTCTGCTTCACTAATCTGGAGAACTCAAATTAGTCAATTTTTGCTCGCTAATTTGGGGACAATTCATTGTGGAAGATTTTTTGTACTTTCTGTCCATGCATTTCACAAAATTTTATATCAAATTGAATTTGATTTGAAGCGGTTTAAAAGATTGGGATCAATTAAGGAATTATCCACAACAATGTTTTCAACAGGCACAAGAGATTTACGTAGATTATACCTTCAATTTGTAATTTTTACGCACCTCTATTCAACAATATAAAAGATAACTAAATTTTGTGTATATAAAATTTTAAATTGAATATCTTACCGAATACTTTGACGTCTCCACATATATATTACACTAATTTTTATACTACCCAAATTAATGTGCATATTTTCATAGATTTTTCTCTTACGTGGTACGGATATTAGTTTTGACTGAACAAAAAGACAGCTTCAACGGAGGAATAAACAAATGTACTACTGATAAATGAACCTGTCCTAAAGGCATTGATCCATCACAGAGGAAATAATACATTACGCTATAGCACCCTTTTAGAATATGTACTTAAACTAAATAAGGTGAATTAGAGTAAAATTGCTTTATGTTATCCAAAATTTAACGATATATTACTAATGAATAACACGAAATCTAAAATAATGTTTCAACTCCTGAATATTTGTGTAGATTATTTAGGTGGTGTCTTTCTTACTTTAAATCCCTTCGTTGCTCCAAATCTCTGTATCCGTAAATTGTTATTTAACATATAGAGATTCAAAATAATAATCCTTTAATGGATAAATGATTGCGTTGTCTAATTGAACAAAATATTTTATATTAAAAGCAAAAGTATTAAATACAATAGCAATTTTTTCTAAGTAACTGCGTTTTATTTTTTAATAGAGTGACAAAAATCTTCAGATTTTAAAGTAGCATTGCAACAGAAAAATATATATTTCGGGAAAAAAATATTTTGTAAAAGCTTTTGGCAAAACATAATCCAGCGTAGGATGAAAATTTGGGAATATTTCAAATTTTAATATTTTTAAATACAGCTGAGTTGTATCTATCTAAAGAAAAGACAGTAATGGATCAGTATAAGTACAGAATATTTCAAATGGCAAATAGCTTCAGATAAGTAGAAATTCGAAAATTGATTTCTGGAAAAATATGCGTAGTCGGGAACTTTTATTGGGATATTAGTCATAATTTATTGTCTGTTGCTAAAGATACATTTACATAAAGGTTTTATCAGATAGGTTTCCGAATATAAAATGTGCTCAAATCTGTAAAAGAATCTGAAAATTTTACCGCATAAACATTGAAATAAATGATCTTTTTGTATTTTTTTATGAAAACAAAAAATATACAAAATATATAGAATGGATATACCTTTTTCCCACTAAGTATTCTAAATTTCTTATCATACTATTCCTCTAAGAAATTTCATTAAATTTTTATGTATGAATACATTGATACATAAACTTTTTATTATGTTTTAATACGGTTTGCATTGTTTGCGTAGAATATATCAAATAATATTTTCTTAGTTTTAATTGGATAAGAAAAAATTTAAATAAATTGTAATTAACAATTCTCGCACTTCGTTGGCGCAACAGCCCCATGGTTGGCCAAGGCCGTCTGCCTACTGGCAGAGTTCGAGACATGTGATGTTTTGATTTGATTTGACAGTGTAGGGTTGTCAGCCCTATGATCTACAATCATATTAGATCGGAATCTACGGTTTAAAGTGGATTCCGAACCACTACAAACATCCATGGCACCAACGTGTCTCGAACCCTAAACCTGTGGCACCGAGATCCAGAGCGCTGGTCACACGGCTGTCTGGCCCCGATTTTCGTACTGCCCGATTAAAATGATAAAAATATCAATGCAATCTACTTCTTTTAAGAGGAGTGAAAAAAAAATCTGTATACTTTAGAAACTTTTAACATTTCATGAACGTACATAATGAGCTTTAAAACATCCACACACACCATTCAATTTATAAAAAACCTTTTGATTCATCAATTCGTTCGATTCCTCTTTTAAAATGCAATTATTCATGTTTTTACTCTGCCCTTATTTAAGCGGTTTTATTGTGCAGTTTTTATGTGCAATTTTTTTTATGGTTAAATAAAAAAAAAACGTTTAAATGTATATAATGAATACAAATTAAAAAATTTAAATCAAAAGAAAACTTGCAAATTAAAAAACCCCAACAGATAGTCCACCTCATAGTATCATCCCATTACCACGACTGTTATTAGATGAGATGTAGTATTACATCGTGAGTTTTTTTTATTTACATGTTTTCTATACGGTACTTTTTTTAGGGTCCCTATTTACCTCATAAAATCTTTCTTCAATGTTTTGCAAACAATATATTTTACAGCTACTTATGAAGTTTCAAGATATTTTAATGTGGTCCTTATCTTCAACACAAAAGCAAGTTTGACTACTCCGAGTTTTGAACCCAGATTTAATATGGTTCGATTTCGGAAACTACGCTACGAAGTATTTTTACTGCATCGAAATCATTCTCAGTAACCATCTCTTATTTCATGAGGCGATTCTGAGGTGATATCTGTACCTTAGCTAAAATTACTATTTGGTTCGGTTGCACACAAATCTAGCCCATTGTTGTTTTCTAAGTTCGGCATACTTCAGTAATTTCCACAATAAAATCAAAAAAAATTTAAATCTATATCCTTCTCATGGCTGTGTAACATGCCACATGAAAATTTAAAATTAATCAATCTCACTAGTAAATGACTTAGAATCCTGAAGTGTAACTTAATAACTTAGTCAATATAACATACAGTGGGTAAAAAAAGTATTGGCAATTGCCTTAATTTATTCATATTGACAAATAAATAAAATGTTATGCAATTTTAGCTGTCGTAATTAAATACAAGACATCTTAGATATATAAAAATAGTAAAAATTTTATTTTAATTTCCATTTTCTACGATTTTTTTCTTTCAAAAACGAAAATTTGCATGTCAAAAAAGTATTGGCAAAGTTTTAACTGCTATGCAAATTTTGTTACATTGAAGTCACGTGTTTCGACTGATAAGAAACTCTACCGGTATAAAGTCTGCAAAACCAAAAATGCAACTGCAGTGAATGCAGTAAAATGACTTCGAAATCGAAGGAGTTGGACGTTAGTGTTAAAAACACGATTATTAGGCTCAGAAATGAAGGTTTAACTTATCGTGCTATAGGAGTGCAGTTCAATATAAGTTTATTTACTGTCAGAAGTGTTGTAAAAAAATTCAAGGAAACAGGATCAACGGAAAGTAAGACTAGAAGTGGACGACCTCAAATATTTTCTATAAGAGAAGAACGTGTCATTATTAACAAGGTTAAGAAAAACCCTAAAATAAGTGCACCCCAGACAGCTAGAGATGTTGCTTTCACTTCGCAAAAGACTTTCAGCGTACAGACTGTACGGAATGTTTTACACGAGAGAAGTTATTATGGAAGGGCAGCTAGAAAGAAACCATTCATCTCGGAAATAAATAAGAGAAAGAGGTTAGATTTCGCAAAATCCCGCGTTGATTTATCTGAAGAGTTTTGGAACACAGTTATTTTTTCCGACGAATCAAAGTTTAACATTTTCAGCAGTGATGGACGACGATATGTGTGGAGGAGGCCAAATACTGAATTGGAAAAGCAACATTTAACTGCTACTGTAAAACATGGTGGAGGCAGCGTCTTAGTTTGGGGCTGTATGGCAACTAATAGAATTGGCAACCTGCATTTTATTAATGGTATTATGACAGCACGTACATACATCGACATTTTGCGCCATAACTTAAAAATCAGTGCCCAAAATCCTTGCTTGGGAACATCTTTATTTCTTCAACAAAGCAATGACCCCAAGCATACAGCGAATCTCACCTGTGAATGGCTACTCTACAAGGATCCTCGCCAATTAAAAAGCCAACCTCATTCGCCTGACATCAATCCAATTGAAAATTTATGGCACTTGCTGGATCTAGAAATCAAGAAACATAAAATTTCAAGTAAAGACGACCTCAAACGTTTACTCTTGCAAGAGTGGCACAAAATTCCCAACAGTACAACGAAGACCTTAGTTTCCTCTATGAGAAATAGATTACAAGCTGTTATAGATGCAGAAGGTATGCATACAAAATACTAAACATATACTGATTTTGTTTTCGCTCATAATTTTGTCAATTTCATAATTTTGCCAATACTTTTTTTATCATGTAAATTTTGGATTTTCTCGTAGATTTTTACTAAAAAAATATTTAAATGCTTTTCTCCTTCTGTAAACATACTTTGTTAGCAAATATGATCATTTATAGGCAATTGCCAATACTTTTTTTATCCACTGTAACTAACATTTAATTAACTTTTAATATAACTGAACGTTAAGTGTTAATTGAACATTAAAATTAACATTTAATCTAAGTGAATAACTTAGTCTCAAATGTAACTAACATTATATTTATTACTCAAACATTAACTTTTATGTCTTTTGTTTTGTAACAATTTGAGAAAAGCGATTTATGCTACTAGATTTTGCAGAGCATATCATTCAAATTTCCTGACAGAGTATCATTTCCTTAAATAAAAGCAGTTTCTGAAATGAAACAATTTTTTAAGTAGGAAGAAATTTAAATACTTCTAAGGATTTATTAATTTCTTCAACTTGTTAATAGTTAGAAAAAGCAGTTTTAAATAGATGCGTAACATAAGAAAATATTCTTCCTTAAAAGCTATGCAATTTTAATTTTGTATTATGAATTAAAATATATTAAACAATTAGAAAATCAATATAAAATTTCAATGTTACACAATACACAATAGCAGTTTTAAATAATATGCAACACAAGAAAATATTCTTCTTCAAAAGCTATGCAATTTTAATTTTGCATCATGAATTAAAATATACAAGACTATCAAAAAAAGCACTGTAAAAATTCAGTGTTACACGATACTCTATTTTTAAGATATTTTTTAAATAATTTTCATCTAAACGCCACTAAGTTTCGATTTAATAACTAAAATCCATGATTTACAGAAATTGCTTCAAATTTTTGCATAACCATGAATCAATGACAGTTTCGGATTCAGATTTTCCATTAGCGAGGACATGGTCATTAATAAAAAAGATTAAAAAAAGGAAATAAAAGCGTCAAAAATTAACTGCAAAATAACAGTTCCATTTGGATGCCGGGTAAAGGAAATAAAAGAAGTCTTCCAATCTCGTAACAGTGCCAAAAAATAAAACAGTTTTTCATCCTGAAGCCTTTTCTAACAGAAAATGACTCTCTCTCAGAATTCGCTTTCATCGTTCAAAGGGTAGTTACTTGTAGATGTCACTCTAAGAAACTAGACCAGTCCTTTTTGCAGTAGAAGATAATTTTCTTGAGTAAAATGGAATGGAATAAAAGCTCCAGATACAGTAAGCGCACTTAAATCAGGAAATCGACAACCCTTAGTGTAGAGTAGAGGAAAAGTAGAAAAACTGGGTGCGAAAAAATTGAATTGTTTAGTACCAAGTCAATATAAGTATTTATGTAAATTGTATACAATTTGTATGCAATTTAAATTTATAGTAGTATATTATATACATATATATAGTATATTTTCTCTACGTATATAGTAGTGTTATTTTGCTATTAAATAAATATATTAATCTTCTATTGAATACAGATTTATTTTTTATGTTCACAAATTTGTAATAATTTTGGATATTCTGCTAATCATTAAACTTTTATTGTAAAAGTATGCATGATTAACTCTAGCTTAAAAACATTTTAACGTGGATTTAGTTTTTTAATATACACCAGATGTATTAATTGGAAATGGATTAAGTAAATGAATGAACTGAAAGTTTTTAAAGATTAAAATGAATAAATTTTTTTTGAGTCCTAAATACTAAATATACGAGTCTTCTCTAAAATACAGATTTCTACTTTTATGTTCACGAATAAATTGCTGTATTAATTAATTTTGGATATTTTATTAATTATTAAACTTCTATTGTGAAAGAATGCATAATTAACTCTTGCTTAAAAATTTTAACACGGCATTATTTAATGCACACCAAATGTATTAATTGGAAATGAAATATTTCTACAAAATCTATCGCAAAAGAACTAAATTTTTTTTAAATTTAAATAAATAACTAAATTGTTTTTGGATCCTAAATATGTATCACATTTTAATTCGGCTTAACACAGAATACTGAAACGTTTTATTTTGAGTTAAATATATAAAGAGCGAATGCACTAGAAGATAATTTTCTTCAGTAAAATGGAATGGAATAAAAGCTCCAGATACAGTAAGTGCACTTAAATCAGGAAATCGACAACCCTTAGTAAAGTAGAAAAACTGGCTGTGAAAAAATTGAATTGTTTAGCAGTACCTAGACAATTTAAATATTTATGTAAATTGTATACAATTTGTAGGCAATTTAAATTTATAGTATATATATTTTCTCTACATATATAGTAGTATTATTTTGTTAAATAAATATATGAATCTCTTAATTGCAGATTTTTTCATGTTCACGAATAATTACTGTATTAATTAGTTTATATTTTGTTAATTATTAAACTATGCATCATTAAATCTTGCTTAAAAATATTTTTAACATGGATTTATTTTACGTACACCATTTGTATTAATTGGAAATGAATTAAATTAATGAAATATTTTTCCAGGAGAAATTTTTCTAAATTAAAATTAATAAAAAAATTGGTTTGGGGTCCTAAATATTAAATAAGTATATGAATCTTCTCTTAAATGTAGATTTCTATTTTCATGTTCACGAATAAATTGTATTAATTAGTTTTGGATAATTATTAAACTTTTATTGCAAAAATATGCATCATTAACTATTGCTTAAAAACATTTTAAAATTGAATTTCATGCACACCAACTTTATTAATTGGAAAAGAATTAAATAAATGAAATATTTCTAAAAAATAACACTTCCACGAAAGGACTAAATTTTTCTTAATTAAAATTAATGACTAAATTATTTTTGGATTCTAAATATATATCACATTCTAATTCGATTTAACATAGAATAATGAATTTTTATCTTGAGTTAAATTTAATCTTGAGTTAAGTACGATTGCAGTAGAAGATAATTTTCTTGGGTAAACTGGCATGGAATAAAAGCTGTAGATACAGTAAGTCAAGAGTAGAGGAAAAGTAAAAAAACTGGGTGCGAAAAATTATTTAGCAGTACAAAGTCAATTGATGTATTTATGCAACTCGTATACAATTTGAATGTAATTTAAATAAAATTTGAAATAATATTAATATTTCTCTACATATATAGTATTGCTTTGCTATTAAATAAACATATGAAATCTTCTCTTAAATATAAATTTCTATTTTTACGTTCAGGAACAATCTGCATTAATCAGTTTTGGACATTTCGTTAATGATGCATGCTTTTATTTTAAAAGTTTAATAATTAACTATTGCTTAAAAACATTTTAACATGGAATTATTTAATGTACACCAAGTGTATTACTTGGAAATGAATTAAATGAAATATTTCTACAAAAGCTATCACAAAATAACTAAATTTTTCTAAATTAAAATTAATAATTAAATTGTTTTTGGATTCCAAATATTTATCACATTTTAATTCGATTTAAGATAGAATAAAGAAAATTTTTATCTTCAGTCAAACATATAAAATAACGATTTATGTATATTTCATAATTTACAAATAAATCTTTATACGAGTTATTAACGAAGTTTAGCAATTACATCAAATAAAATATATAAACTACACAAAAATTTATATTTTCATGAAGAATAGTCAGGAAAGAACTTAAAAAGTCAAAATTAAACAACTAAAAATTGCTTGTAAATCCATAAGTAATAACAGAATACGATTATTTTTCTTTGATTATAGTACTCCTGCTGTTTAACATTAGAAATATGGCAATGTTTGTTATAAGCGATGTTGAGAATTGCAGTTTAAGAACTCAAAAATAATCTGATAAAAAATACCATTCATTTGTACACAGCTTGATATTTCAAATTATTTAAATAATTGATGTAGTATTTGGTTTACAGTTAATATTCAAAAAGCATTATCATCACTTTATAAAAATATATATTATTACCCCTATATTGGAATAATATTATAGAAAATATACATAATTTCGAAGTTTTAAAAATTGATCGTATTAAATAATCCATTTTTATACTCATATCAATATTGTTAATTATTAAAAAAACTCACCTTTCTTTTTAATCAATAGGTGTTTCTCATAATGCTCTGACATCTTTAAATTTTTGCATAGTTGAATATTATATTTGATTCGGATAGGTCCATTTTTAAGGGAAGTGGATTGAATCATAATTACAACATAATAACTTAAGATTTGAGCTTATTTTTCAATAGAAGAGTATTTAAAATTCATTTGACAGTAATTTGGTTTTTCGCTGTACTATCATTTGCTTCACACTTTGGGCTAATTAGACCGACAGTTACAGTTTATCGTGCATTCTGAATCACTAACACACATCCATGTCACTATTCATTTGAATTAGCAAGAATATTTTGAATTCAAAAATGAAAACAAATAATTACAAAAGGTTTTGTCGCCAATCATTGGAAAGTATCTTTCATTTTGTGTGTAAAATGCAATGACGTGCTTGTAGTAAGAATATACTACTTAAACAAATATTAGATTGCTTAGTATATATATTTCAGTATAGAATTTTAATAAATGGTTGTTGTCAAAATTATTCATAATTATAAATGTAAAGAAAAATTTTGCTATGAATAATTGGATATTTTCATTACAATTATAACACTATAATTTGTAACATCTGCACAAATCAACCTATAGCATAACAGTTAATAAGCAAAATTGGAGTAATATAGGAGCCTGCTTATTGCTTGACAGATTTAAGAAGATTACTTTTCAGCAGGATCAAAAGTTTCAAATCCAGTTAAATAGCTTGCACAATCTTTTCCTTTATGTAGACCAATGGCCATAATATAAGTTTATCGGATGGAAATTCAAAGATTTGATTAACGTATTCATATGATCCAATTAAATTATAGGATCAGTGAATTGTAAATATTTTATTAGATTGTTTAAATGTCATGGATTCAAAGTATAGATATTTATCAGTTTTACCCAGATCCACACTATTAACCAATTCCGTAGTCTAATAGTATGAACTAAAGTTAAAAGGACATTATAATAATTAAAAAATAAACATGTTTTCAGATTTTATTAAATAGCTTCTCGTAGATGTAGTCATGAATATTTTATAATTAGCTAAAAACAATACATAAACACATTTAAGTTAAGCATTCTTTATTTAACACATTAAAGAAATAAAATAAAAGGATTTATTTAACAGATGTTACATAATCTGCATAATACCTATCAAAATATGTAAAATTTAAAACACCTTTGTTTTACTTCTCTTAATGTATAAGAGATTTCATCAACAAAAGATCTAAAAGTATAGGAACACTTGGTTGGCATCAATAACATTCAACCAATAGAATTCTTCTGTTGATTGATCATCTTGTAAAGCCTCATTCTGAATCAATTACGGCTCATTAAGGATTGATTCACATCAGAAGCTAAGTTGTGCATTGCTTGTTCATGCGAGATAATTGCCTTTAATTTGTTCTGTACTTGAAGAAATAAATGGTTTCACTGAACCATTCTTCGGATTAATTCTTCTAAGACAGCGAATTTATCTATCTTTCACAAACGCCAAAGTTACATGTATTTTTTATAAAAATGATTCTTATTCCCCCTTTATACTAAGCGTGGTATTAGGATTAGTCTAGTTAATAAATGTTATTAAATTACTGTCCCACATCGGTTCTCAAATTCTTTTATATGCAAACCTTTCAAGATATAATACTTTTCTTGTCCCATTTTGATCTCAAAAAAAAAATCTTAAGTAAAATGTGTATTTTATGCTTCACTTAACGTTTTAACACCTAACTCGTAGCCCAGAGATATATGTAGCTAAATTGCTCGAGGGATTCGCTAGCATAGTCTTTTGCAGCGCCAGATTTATGAAACAAATGTATTTGATGTCAATTGTGATAAAATGCGTAAGTAACTAGCATCAAAAATTAGTTTGACATGTGAAAATTATTAGAATTTCTCCAAATTGACACGTAAAATTGGGGGAACAATCATGTCTTCTTTGCATGTTAGTGGTTTTGTTTGTCGCTCTACTGTCAGCTTGTGCACACGAGAGCTACACAGACCAGGACCTACATTTTAAAGTGGATTCCGAACCACTCAAAAACATCCATGCCACCGCCAAGATTCGAACCTGAAATCTGTGATACCAAAGGCCAGAGAGCTAGCCACTAGGCCATTTGCCCGTCGATGAGCTGTTCGTGGTATACAGAAATCGAACACGAAGCTGACGGGTGTCTAAGAAAGCACATGCCTTTCACTATTTGGGCATTATCACTTTGAGGGTTCTCGACCCTAATTAAAATTTTTTATTGCTTATATAATTTTTGATCAATAATTATTAGCAGGAACACATAATGATAATGGGCAAAAAAAAAACAACCAAGAAAATTGTCATGGTAAATGAGGATCTGTAAAGGAATTAACAACTGTCCCATATAAAACACGTTACCTGATTATGAAAAATTTATCACTCTTAAAAATTAATTAACTTCGAAATCCACTGTAAGACCGTAAATGAATTTAATTAAATTATTAAATATATATCGCTAAAAATCCTTCCAAAAAGGAAACCTTCCCCTAAAACTATTGATTATATCTGATTAAAAGCATTTATTAATCTATATATCTTATTAAATTACGATTATTTATATTTAAATTATTAAAAGTATAAATCAATAAATAAACAAGATTAATAATGCAATTGTATTATATAATATAAATCGAGATAGAATATCTATTAACTTAGAGTATTTTTTACAGTTTATTAAAATTATTCTCGTATACATACATTATAATTATTTTTATCAAGTTCTAAGAAGATTAAAAAATGTTATACATCATGAAAAATGATTGTTACAACGAATGCAATTTAAATTATTAATTTTAGAAGGAATAATCGATAAACAACGAGCATTTTTGAATTTTCCTTTGAAGGTAATATTTCGCATAATTTAGATTTAAAATATGTTGGGGCATAATTCTTATAATAACTATTCACGAAATCAAAATTATATTCAAAAGTTTGGTTGACATATCATAAAAATAGTATATAATAAATACAGAAATACTGAATTTTCAAATATGTTTAAAATAACGCATTCTTCTCGTTTGCGCCGTAATAGCCCAATTTTTCATATTAATATACAAAGTTTGGCTCTGAATAGATGTTGAATAATTTATTTTGAACTACTTCAATAATTATTGTTTGTAGACACCATGCACATTAGGGATGAATTATAATCTCTTACCTGGTAATTCCTATCCCCAAATTTACAAAATTTAGTGTTGTTCGGCATTGTTCAGGTAAAGTTTAAAATTTTTTTTCTTGTATAAAATGTTTTAAAATTCCGAAACATGCAACCTGCCGTGATTGATAGCAAAGGTTTTGTAACGAGTGTCTATTTAAAAAAAGAACTCATTGTAACTTCGAGAGCCCAATTGCACCAGACCCGAATGGTGCTTAAAGATCCTTAAATGGATCATCAATTCTGGTATTGTGTTAAGATCATAATTATCTCACTAGTTTGGTTTGAAAAGTTAGGTAATTTATTTGAAGACAAGTTTTTATTTCTTACAGAATGTTTTCCTTTACCTAATAATTCTTATAAGTACTACTTACCATGACATTCAGGGTAATGATGACCAACATCGTAATTTATGCCGCAAGTAAAGAAATTTTGTGTTTCTCAAAACACTTAAAAGATCCATTTAGTGGCATAGAGAAGAGATAAAAGTTAATAAATTTTTCTTAAAGAAAAAGCTTTACAAATCTTTAATTTACTTTCAAAAACTTAACCATCATTTATGGTAGACTTACAGGTAGTTTTTCTGAGCCATAACTATTGGAGTTAAATTAGGCAAAAACATTATTTTTCATTTTCTGTTTTTAAACTTAATGTGTTCATGTATAGATTTTTTTTCCTTTCGCAGTAAAAATTTTAATAAAACATGTAAAGTTTTTTTTTCTTGTTACATGAAAAATAAAACTTACGTTAAGTAATTCATTTAATGCATACTTTCTTGCTTTTAAGTATAATTTCCATCAGTTAATAAATAACGTAATGCAATAATGATATAAAATACTTTGAAATGACTCTTGTCACAACATCTAACTGTTTAAAAAGGCTGAATTTATTTTTAACGCGACATTACTGAAATTAATGGGTAAGTGATTGTATCTCATAAAATAAATGTTTTGAAATAATTGCAAAATGCAATGCTATAAATCTAAAGTTAGCATGCTGAGATAGAAATATATGTTTAAAAAGATTTATAATTTAATACTGTTAATAATATATGTTTTATGTTTATTTGAAAAAGAAATAAAATGATTCAATGGCATTGATTTGAAAAATGTTGTAGAAAAAGTGATTTTATTTTATTCAGATATTATTATATGACAGAAGAAATATGTTTTTTAAGACCATGTAGACTATTATAGGTTGCATTGAAGGTTTTCAATATGAAATTATGAATACGAGAACAATTGCTGATTAATTGAGCCTGATAAAACATCATTATTTCATTTATATGTTTCAGAAAAATAATTTTTTCAGAATCTGTATAATTTGTAATTTAATGTTTATAATACTGTTTGTTTTATGTATTTTAGAAAAAATAAAATGATTCAAATGTATTGATTTGAATGTTACAGAAAAGAATCAATTTTATTCTGTTCGGATATTATTATGTGACTGAAGAAATTTGTTTTTGTAAAAATATATAGACTATTATAGTTGGATTGTAGGTTTCCAACATGAAAATATGAATATCAGAACAATTTCTGATTAATTGAGCCTGATAAAACATTATTAATTATTTCATTTATATGTTTCAGAAAAATAACTTTTTCAGAATCTGTATAATTTGTAATTTAATACTGTTTATAATACTGTTTGTTTTATGTATTTTAGAAAAAATAAAATGATTCAAAAGTATAGATTTAAACAATGTTAAAGAAAAAAAGCAATTTTATTCTATTGAGATATTATTATATGACTGAATATGTTTGATTATATGAAGAAATATGTTTTTTTAAACCACATAGGCTACTATAATTGCATTGTAGGTTTTCAACATCAAATTATGAATTTGAGAACTATTTATGATTAATTGAGCGTGATAAGATATTATTAATATTTCATTTGTGTGTTTCAAAAAATAATTATTTCAGAATCTGTATAATTTGTAATTTAATACTACTTGTAATATTGTTTGTTTTATGTTTATTAGAAAGAATAAAATGATACAAAAGTATAGATTTAAATAATGTTAAAAAAAAAAACAACTTTTATTCTATTGAGATATTATTATATGACTAAATATGTTTGACTATTGTTATATGAAGAAATATACATTTTTTAAAACTATATAGACGATTATAGTTGCATTGTTGATTTTCGATATGAAATTATGAATTTGAGAACGATTTATGATTAATTGAGCGTGATAAAATATTATTAATTATTTCATTCATATGTTTCAGAAGAAATAATTATTTCAGAATTTGTATAATTTGTTCTTTATTCTTGGAATAATTATATAACTCGTCTCTTTTTCCTTTTTCCAGATGATTCGGATTCAATCAACAGTAAAATGTGGTCAAAGACGAAATAATAGAAATCCCAAACGAACTCTGAAGGAACTTTTAAAATTGACTTTTTTTTAATTTTCTTATTTTTTCAAAGGTTTAAAAAGAAAAATTCCAAAATGACAGCCTAATTTTCAAGCTGACTGACCAGGATTTTGTTTTTGCATGCGAGGTTTCATCATTAACAATCTTAGCCTCAATTTGTTTTTTGAAACTGCCAACTTTCCGATAGAGTCAAAGAAATATTGATTTAAAAATACGGAAGAAGGAAATCTAAAAGTTTGACTTGTTTTTAGAACATTTAATTAGTGACTTTGTTTAATAAATTAAATTTAGTAAAAAATCACATTACAAAATTAAACCCTCTCAGAAATAAATTTATTAAATATGTAACAAATTCTCCTTAAAGAAATACTGAGTTATAAGAATTTAAGAATATGATCCATGTAAATTAAATGCTTCGATTTTCTGTCATTAATTTTCAATGAAATAGCATTTTTTTGTAATTTGAAATATATTAAACAGATGAAAATCAAAATTAAATAGTATTTTGTTTTATATTAAATATTAAATATTTTTAATTAGTATAAAAATTGTACTGAAGAAACAAATTATTTCATAACTAACTTTATTTATTTTTTGTAATTAAATATTATTTTACCGTTTAATCGTTATGTCGATGGAAATTATTTTTGAGCTTTTTTTAGTAATTTTATAACTGATAGTGCATTTTAACAGGTTACATTTAGAAAATTATGTTCTCTATGCACTTATGTTTCATATTATTACAATTGAACAGCAGTTAACCTCATTTAAACCCATAGAGTATATGTGAAATACTTTGGGGACATGTTTTTCGGTACTGATATATCCACCTGAGAACAGCTAACAACTAAAACAGTTGCTCATTAATAAATTACACTTTTACCTCAACAACTAGTTAAATAATCTGTTTTCCATTATGGTGGTAAAGAAATGTTGCAGTTGAGCGAAGTCATGTTGTTTGTTGTTTCTTATCCCACTTGGCTGGCCAAGCCCACGAGCCCATACGTACTCATGATTGAAGGGGAAGGAAGCAGCTTCTGTTGTGATGGAGCACCCGTAGGTAGAAGTCTGACTTTGGCTCCGTGACGCTCTTACAGTCATAGGAGACCGGGACCTACGGCTTAAAGTGGATTCCGAACCACTGCAAACATCCATGGCACCGCCGGGATTCGAACCCGAAACATGTGGCACCGAGCGCCAGAGCGCTAGACACTCGGCCATTCAGGTCCCAAATTTGTGAATGCCAACGCCACGCGGTGTTCCCAGGTGGTCACCCACCCAATTACTGACCGCGCCCAATGATGCTTGACTTCGGTGATCTAACGAGAACCGGTATATTCAGCATGGTATGGCCGTTGGCTTAAAAGTAAGTTTTCCGACACCGGGAATTGAACCCGGGCCTCCTGGGTGAGAGCCAGGTAACCTAGCCACTAGACCATGCCGGATTCAAAAAGTCATATATCCCCCCTTCATGCGAAGTCATATATCCCTTAATAAGGGACACGTGTTCCCCTTGTATAGGCAAGCATTTGCACCAATGTGCTAAAAAAAGGTTGCTTCTCAATGGATATGGCACAAAACATTTAATTGTACAGTTTAAACTTAGTGAAGCTAAAAATTTTCTATACATGTTGGTGAATTGACAGATTTTAGCAAATGTTGTGATGTATCCTCGTGAAAAGCATGAAAAGCCTTGAAAGAGCATGTGAAAAAAATGAGCAAAAACGTGATAACTTTCCTGTTCAAATAATAAACTTTTTATTATAGAGAAGGTATTCTTATAAATGAGTTACTTCTTTAATTTAAGATCACACTTAAGTACAATATAAAATTGGTGAATGTGGTCAAATGTAGAAAGTTTCATTTGATGATTTCTTATTCAATTTTATGGAATGAAATGGAAACAATCTTTCATCTTTCATATTCCACCCAGAACATCAATCTTTCATATTCTATACTGAAATTTGCTGGTTGTCGAGAAAGAGAATTGTGTCCAAAGTTCATGAGTTGAAAGAAGAATTAAAAGTGTTTTTGACAGTAATTCACAATATACGATTAATTTGGAAGATAACTATAGGTTGCAAAATGTGCCCAGCTAAGCTGAAATATGTGATATACTATTAAGTTACTGACAAAGTTTCTAATCTTCAAGTTTGCAATAAATAAGATAACATTGAATTAAATATATTTCTAACATTTAAATGCTCACTGTTTTAATCGTTCATCAAAATATGAAAATCTTTAAATAAAATTTGCCAAATATATTTTTTGAGAACGGACATGTGATGAGGTAAACATCAAGAAACGCAACAATGAGCTGCATGCGATTATATTCATCTCTTAGCTTTCAAGGACTATTTAGTTCATCACTGCAAAGATCTTGAACTGTAGTTTTTTTATATCTAGAACCAGAAAGATGCGTTTTTAGGCACTAGGGTATTTATTCCTCTTTGATATTTGATAAATTTGAAAGAAAGTGGTAAACCTCTTTAAATTGTAGAGGGTTGTTTGAATAATTCTGTATGTTTAGTGATAAGAATATGGGTATTTGAATGTGGCTCTTAAAAATCTGAAATATTCAGATAGATGAATCTTTATGATGCGGGTTTATACATATGTAAAAAAACGTATATGTAAAAAACGTATTATTTTAATGATGTATTTTATATATCTTGCAATACCCTAATTTTCTACTAGATTATTTAAAACTTTTGAACCTAATTAAATTAAAATAATCTTTTACATTTAGTTTTCAATAAGTTTCAATATTTTCTATCCTTTTAAATAAGTGTATTAGATAAAGCTTCCCTGTTATTTTTGGCGAATAATGTATACAACAAGATTTGTAAAACTATTTTACTTTAAAAATTTATTCTAATCTTTGTGATTTGCAATTTTAAAGCCATTAGATGTATATTTGTGTGCATTAGTAAAGCTCATAGCAATATTTAAATGTAATATAATCTAGACTAAAAGATAAAAATTTTAACCATGAAATGAATATAATATACAATTATATTGAAATTTAAAAAGTTAAATATTATACTTAATATTTTAAGTATTTTTAGTGACTCAATTTAAAACAAAAATATAAGCAAACAGGCTCTATCAAGATCATCTAAATGTAAGAACAAAAATGAATGCCATGTTTTGAGTGAATAGAATGACATTTAACTAATTTCATTCCTTTAAAAGTAAATGAAAATGAAAATGATTGAAAACAATATCTTATTAACAAAAACAAATCTTGATAACTAATTTCTGTCAGATTAGTTTAATTGTCTGTAGTATTGAATATTAATGATAAAGAATAATTTAGAAAATGTCACCTAAAATGGAAAAATGGAGTGAAAATTTTTATGTTATAACTCTTCTGCAAATACATAAGTAAGTCTTTAATTTTTTACTGGGGGTAATAAGTCTTTAATTTTTTTAATGTGAGTAATAACTCTTTAATTTTTTTGGTGGGAAGTAATTACAATTATAAGTTAATTAAGTCTAATTCTTTCATGTTCGTTCGCCAAATCTGTGATTAATCACCAAATGTGTTTTATCTGGGACAGCAAAAAGGAAACCAACCCGAACATCTGCCCAAGGAGAACAGCTGAAGATGTCAAATTGAATTTCTTCTTCTCAAAGCAGATAAAGCTGAAGACCGTTGAAAAGAAAATTTACATCTCTACAGACAATCCTGTCTTTCGCACGCTTTTTTCCCCAGAACTATAAGCGACGAAGAAGACTGTTCGATTTAAAATTTCAGTTTAACTTTTCTTTTTGTTATAGCGTTTTATTTTCTATCTCCCTCGCTTCGCCAATTCCTCCAGAGATATAGATATATTCGTGAATATCTATATCTATTTCTTCTCTCCTTTTTACTTCTTTTTTTCCTTTTCTTATTTCACTATATTTTATTTCTCATTCCTATGACACACAAAGGCATTGAAGCGCGCAATTCCACGTAAAGGAGACTCGTCAAATTTTGAGACAAGCTTCCTTACTTTTTTTCCTTTTTTTTGACAGGCATCTCATAGCTATGAAATTGCAGCAAATCGGTTGTTCCCAACGATACTAACTTGATGCTGAAAGCAGATGTCACTCTTCAGGCCTTTCTCTCCAAGATTTGCCTTTTTTTTTCCCCTCGCTGTTTTGTTCCTTTGTCATTAAACTGTAGCAATCTCATTTTTCCTTCTGTAATATGTCACTTGTAGGAACTATTTAAAGTGAAATCTAATTTCTAAGCTTCGGGGAGAATAAAGAATTCCTCTCCAATTGTTACCGTCAAGCTTATATTTATAATAAATTTAGGAAATGGAAGTTAAACTGAAGCGAAAAAGATTACGTAATCGGATTTATTTTCTTCCACTTTATCATTAGCTGTTTTTTTTTAGATATTCAATATAGAAGTGTGTCATCCTTGTTGTTAAGTCTGTTATTTATGTTTTCAAATATTTAAAAAAGATTTCTTTATTTATGATACTAATAAATAATTTACTTTATTTATTTCTAAAATACTTTTTATAAGGCAATTTCCATTTTATGAAGCAAAATTTATGAAAAAGTGTTGATTCGATACATATTATATGTTAATTTGTATTTCAAAAAAAAATAAACTATTCCTAATGAATGATATCCATTTCTTACCGTTTAATATATAATAAATTTATCTGGATAAATACGGTTTTCCATAAAGTAAAGGAAAATCACGATAAACAGATAAAGAGGAAATTAAGATAAATTTTGTTGTTGTTGTTGTCGTATCCCTCATTGAAGGAGGGAAGAGGAGGAAGCTTCTGAATTAAGATAAATACGACAGATAATAAGATGTTTGTAACATGAAAACAAATTACCGGAAAATTAATGTATTTAAGAAATTATCACGTATATGAAATTCAAAATTTAGATATTAGTTTGGTATAGGAAATGTTTCTTCAGTATGTAGTATAATGACTACGACCATTATACAACGCATACAGCGATATGGGATGTTATCAATAATGAAGTCCATGTGGTCATTTAGAAGCATGAGTAGTTGCTGTACGCATCAAATTGCAGCAAATCGGTTTTTCCCAACGATACTAAGTAGATGCTGAAAGCAGATGTCACTCTTCAGGCCTTTCTCTCCAAGATTTGCCTTTTTTTCCCCTCGCTGTTTTGTTCCTTTGTCATTAAACTGTAGCAATCTCATTTTTCCTTCTGTAATATGTCACTTGTAGGAACTATTTAAAGTGAAATCTAATTTCTAAGTTTCGGGGAGAATAAAGAATTCCTCTCCAATTGTTACCGTCAAGCTTATATTTATAATAAATTTAGGAAATGGAAGTTAAACTGAAACGAAAAAGATTACGTAATCGGATTTCTTTTCTTCCACTTTATCATTAGCTATTTTTTAGATATCCAATATAGAAATGTGTCATCATTGTTATTTATGTTTTCAAATATTTAAAAAAAGATTTCTTTATTTATGATAGTGATAAATAATTCAGTATATTCATTTCTAAAATATTTTTATAAGGCAATTTTCTTTATATGAAGAGAACTTAGTGAAAAAATGTTGATTAGATACATATATATGTTAATTTGTATTTTCAGCACAAAAAATAAAAACTGTTCCTAATGAATAATATCCGTTTCTTACCGTTTAATAAATAATAAATTTATCTGAATAAATGCAGTTTTCCATAAAATAACGAAAAATCACGAAAAATAGAAAAAGAGGAAATTAAGATAAATACTGCACATAATAAGATGTTTGTAATATGAAAACAAATCACCGGAAAATTAATGTAATTAAGAAATTAGCATAGGTATGAAATTCAAAATTTAGATGTTAATTTGGTATAGAAATACCGTGACCAGCAATACAACACATAAAGCGATATGCGATGTTATCAATAATGAAGTCCATGTGGTCATTTGGAAGTTTCTGGTTTACGCGTCTCAAGAGTTCCGAGGAGGGAGATCGAGAGAACTAACAAGTACTACTTAGAGCATCCCAAATAGGATGGAAGAGATTCAAGTTTTGAGATGAGATGGGCAGTCCAAAATGGTTACTCTCATTATAATCCTCCATCTCCATGTTACGAATTCTGTGTTGTCTAGCTTGATAGTCTTGTAGTATGAAATTATCAGTTATTGCAACCGCATTAGGACACACATAGGTAACAATAATGCTATAGATTTGAGCAGTAATGCTTCTATGTGGCAAATTAATGAAGATGCGTGCGACCACTCAAAGAGAGGGCTCTACACGCACATTGCCTTCTACTCATGATGCCAGATAATGATTTCTATGTAACAATTCAAATAAAGTAAACTATGCTATAATTTTGTAAACTAAATCTGAACTCATACATAAAAATAAGAACTTAATTTTTTATATCTTTACATGTATATTTTCGACCGGAGCAACCTGATGTATAAGAGGTGAGGTTTTCGTATTTATATCTCGTGATATATAATTATTTAAACATTAAAGTCAGTAATGTTGATTAATTTGGGATTTAGATGCTTTCCAGTATATTTGCTGAAATAAAAATTCAATTTGAAATTTGTGTTTTTGACAAGAAGTGGGGAGGAAACATTTTGAGACTTGGGAGATTATTTGGAAAAAAGAAATGAATTTTATAATTTCGTAAAGAATGTAAAATATTAAATATAATTTAATTTTTAATTAGCAAACTTCGTTCAACCATATAGTCGATAATTTAATAAATTGAATACTTTTTCAATGTTATTTAACAAAGCACGCAGTGATCGACAACCCCTCCTCAGCTTTGATGATCGCTGATTTATTGTTTGTCAAATGAAATAAAATACTAAGGATTTCTAAAGTAGCAATTCCCTTTCAAAACACTCGACTTCATGTATCAATAAGTACAGTGCGAAATTCACGCAGAGACGTTTGTTTTCACAACTAAGTTTCTAGAAGAAAATAATTCGTGACCGAAAAGAATCGTAAGCTATGCTTAGCTTTTGAAAACAAAAAATCTATACCAGGTTCCTGAATTTAAAAAAAAAAACTTATCTTCTTGGACGAGAATTAGTTCAATATTTTTTTTTATCTAAAGAAGGATTTTTAGAGCTTCTCGACACTTTTCTAAGTGTGGAGAAACTCAAACACAAAAATGCATCCAAAGGAACTTCTCCCAACAGTGACGTATTAAAGTTGTTAGGGATTGCATGTTTGCCTCTGGTGTAGGAAATTTAGTTATTATTGATAGGATTATGAATCATGATATGTGCATTGATATATTAAATGATAGTTTATTATCAAATACTGCAAAAGTGGTACTCAATCGAGATTACATATCTATACACGATAATGAGCCTAAACATGAAAAGTTATGCTAGGCTTTGGGTGCTATATAACATACCAATGTTTCTTCAACTTTCCTCCACAGTCAATGGATATCATTTTATTGAGCATTAGTGGGATATTTTAGATAAAAAAGTAAGATTAAGGTCCATTTCTATGAAAGAGATCTAAAAATTGCTCTTCAAGAAGAATAGAATTTCGAATTGAATTATTTCAAAACTTGTGGAATCCCTAATCGAAAACTGCGGGCTACGGAAAAGATATCCAACTGACTAAGAATTGTAAATTATTTGTAACAATCTGAATGTTATTTTGACCGTCAGAATATTTTCACACTGTTAGATAAAAAGATAATTTTATTTTTTGTTCTAAATATGTGAACGCTTCGTTTGATTAATTGAAATAAAATATAAAATAAATTAAACTTAAAACTTTTACTTCAAGGCATTTCAGGTACTTTTTAAACACAAAAAAAGTACGAATACTTTCTATAGTATACTCATTGTACACTCACATTCAAAATAACAGATTTGTACAAAAAATTTAAAACTACCATAATATTATAATGAAATTATGTATTAAAATTTTAATATTTTAAAATATAAAACTACCATATTAATATAATGAAATTATGTATTACAATTTTAATATTATAAAGTTTAAACACATATTAATATAATGAAATTACGCATTTCAATTTTAATATTTTAAAATTTAAAATACCATATTAATATAATGAAATGAAATATTTTAAATTACACGAAATACGTCATTTTTGTAAAAAAAAATATTGATTCCTAACCTGCGTTTTTCAATTTGTAATTTTGATAATTAAAATTAAAAACAGAACCAGAAGCAAAATGAATAATTATAATAATTGATCCCATTTCTTGAGGCCTTTTTATTTTACTTAACCGCAATGTCATGATATACGTGCTTATCGCAAATCGGTTCCTATCCATTCCTGCCATACTTATAATTAAAAGACACTTGAAATAAAATTTTGAAGAAGAAAACTAAATTGTCGACTAAACCTATCCCCGATTTCAGGTGTTTTCAATCAACATATCAAATCTAAATAAACAGGCCACTTATTATCGCAAAATCATAAACAATACCTCGAGCAATGCGAAGTAAAAATTAACATGTGACATTGTCTCAAGCACTGTGCAACAGTATCTCATTAGAGACCATTGGTTTTTATTTGATTCGTAATTTACTGACGCGATACAAATCTCAGAGCTGGAATTATTTATTTGCTTTCTATTTTCACTGCAATAGCCCCTAGGGCAAATAATCGTTGTTACAACTGTTGAAGAAAACAGTCAGGGCGGGACTACTACTTTACTCGGCACTACCAAACCAATTAAAATCGATTCCTACAGTTTTCTAGTACCAGGTCTAATTAAGTACGAGTTAGATCTTCACCTAACAGCCTAGTAATTAGATGAAATTAAAACTTCAGCTCTGCTTGTCTTCGATTTTTACTCAGCAGCATTTAGACACGACCGCAGTCCCTTCAAATAAAATGAGGAGGATTCTCCAGGAGACATTTGGCGATTTGTGTGGAACGTTACAGTTACTAAAGCATCCAACACTGTTTCATTAAATGAAAAGTTTTAGTACTGGAGAAATTAAAAGATTCTCTTTTTCTAATATAGTGTGCCCTTGTGAAGCATTGATGTTTATTGGAAATAGAGAAATAAATTTCTGTATGAGGATATGTTTGTGGGCTTGTTTTGGAGGTTATGGATAAATTATAAAAAGTGGTTTTGAATAAATTAAAAAAAGGGGTTCTGAATAAATTATAAAAAGGGGTTCTAAATAAATTATAAAAAGGGTTTCTGAATAAATTATAAAAAGTGGTTCTGAATAAATTATAAAAAGGGGTTCTGAATAAATTATAAAATTAAAGAAGATTTATGTGTCGTTTAAAAGAAGTTATTTAACAGTTCAATTTCGAATTCGCAAATTTATGATAAATTGTCGTTTCTCAACTTTTATAACTGAAATTAACGAGGCCTGATCGCCGAGTGGCTGGCGCTCTGGCACTCGGTGCCACAGGTTTCGGGCTTGAGTCCCAGCGCTACCATGGATGCTTGTAGTGGTTCGGAATCCATATTAAACCGTAGGTCCCTGTCTAATATGAGTGTTGCGGGAGTATTGTTACTCCGCGTGCGTAGCTTATCTTCAAGTTACACGCACCGCCTGGGTAGTACAAAGTGATTAAAGTAGGTGCAGCGCTTGCCTTAAGACATCAAAGACAATTGTGTAAGTGTTTGCCAGCTGTATTAAAACAAAAAATAAAATTACCATAATAATGTAATGAAATTATGTATTACAATTTTAATATTTTAAAATACCATATTAATACAATGAATTAAATATTTTAAATTGTACAAAATATGTCTTTTTTTATTAAAAAATATTGATTCCTAACCTGCGTTTTTCAATTTGTAATTTTGATAATTAAAAATCCAAAAGAGAACCAGAATCAAGATGAATAATTATAATAATTGATCCTGTTTCTTAGGGCTTTTTTATTTTACTTAACCGCAATATCATCATATATGTGCTTATCGCAAATCATTTCGTATCCATTCCGCCGGGAGCATACGTATAATTAAAAGACACTTGAAATAAAATTTTGAAGAAGAAAACTAAATTGCCGACTAAACCTTTCCCTAGATTCAGGTGTCTCCAATCAACATATCAAATCCAAATAAACAGACCACTTATTATCGCAAAATCATAAGCAATACCTCGAGCAATTCGAAGCAAAATTTAACATTTGACATTATCTGAAGGACTGTGCAACAGTATCTCATTCGAGACCATTGGTTTTTATTTGATTCGTAATTTACTAACGTGATACAAATCTCAGAGCTGGAATTATTTATTTGCTTTCTATTTTCACTGCCATAGCCCTTAGGGCAAATAATCGTTGTTACAACTGTTGAAGAAAACAGTCAGGGCGGGACTACTACATTGCTCGGCACTACCAAACCAATTAAAATGGATTCCTACAGTTTTCTAGTACCAGGTCTAATCAAGTACGAGTTAGATCTTCACCTAACAGCCTAGTAATTAGATGAAATTAAAACTTCAGCTCTGCTTGTCTTCGATTTTTACTCAACAGCATTTAGACACGACCCCAGTCCCTTAAAATGAAACGAGGAGGATTCTCCAGGAGACATTTGGCGATCTGTGTGGAACATTACAGTTACTAAAGGCTCCAACACTGCTTCATTAAATGAAAAGTTTTAGTACTGGAGAAATTAAAAGATTCTCTTTTTCTAATATAGTGTGCCCTTGTGAAGCATTGAAGTTTATTGGAAATAGAGAAATAAATTTCTGTATGAGGATATGTTTGCGGGCTTGTTTTGGAGGTTATGAATAAATTATAAAAAGTGGTTTTGAATAAATTATAAAAAGTGGTTCTGAATAAATTATAAAAAGGGGTTCTGAATAAATTATAAAAAGGTTCTGAATAAAAATTATAAAATTAAAGAAGATTTATGTGTCGTTTAAAAGAAGTTATTTAACAATTCAATTTCGAATTCGCAAATTTATGATAAATTGTCTTTTCTCAACTTTTATAACTGAAATTAACGAGGCCTGATCACCGAGTGGCTGGCGCTCTGGCACTTGGTGCCGCAGGTTTCGGGTTTGAGTCCCGGCGCTACCATGGATGCTTGTAGTGGTTCGGAATCCACATTAAACCGTAGGTCCCTGTCTAATATGAGTGTTGCGGGAGTATTGTTACTCCGCGTGCGTAGCTTATCTTCAAGTTACACGCACCGCCTGGGGAGAGCAAAATGATTAACGTCGGTGCAGCGCTTGCCTTAAGACATCAAAGACAATTGTCTAAGTGTTTGCCAGCTGTATTAAAACAAAAAATAAAATTACCATAATAATGTAATGAAATTATCTATTACAATTTTAATATTTTAAAATACCATATTAATATAATGAATTAAATATTTTAAATTGTACAAAATATGTCTTTTTTTATTAAAAAATATTGATTCCTAACCTGCGTTTTTCAATTTGTAATTTTGATAATTAAAAATTCAAAACAGAACCGGAACCAAAATGAATAATTATAATAATTCATCCCACTTCTTGAGGACTTTTTATTTTACTTAACCGCAATATCATCCTGTATGTGCTTATCTCAAATCGTTTCGTATCCATTCCGCCTGGAGCATACGTATAATTAAAAGACACTTGAAATAAATTTTTGCAGGAGAAAACTAAATTGTCGACTAAACCTTTCCCTACTTTCAGGTGTCTCCAATCAACATATCAAATCCAAATAAACAGACCACTTATTATCTCAAAATCATAAGCAATACCTCGATCAATTCGAAGCAAAAATTAACATTTGACATTGTCTCAAGCACTGTGCAACAGTATCTCATTAGAGACCATTGGTTTTTATTTGATTCGTAATTTACTGACGCGATACAAATCTCAGAGCTGGAATTATTTATTTGCTTTCTATTTTCACTGCAATAGCCCCGAGGGCAAATAATCGTTGTTACAACTGTTGAAGAAAACAGTCAGGGCGGGACTACTACATTGCTCGGCACTACCAAACCAATTAAAATGGATTCCTACAGTTTTCTAGTACCAGGTCTAATTAAGTACGAGTTAGATCTTCACCTAACAGCCTAGTAATTAGATGAAATTAAAACTTCAGCTCTGCTTGTCTTCGATTTTTACTCAACAGCATTTAGACACGACCCTAGTTCCTTAAAATGAAATGAGGAGGATTCTCCAGGAGACATTTGGCGATCTGTGGGGAACATTACAGTTACTAAAGGCTCGAACACTGTTTCACTAAATGAAAAGTTTTAGTGCAGGGGAAATTAAAAGATTCTCTTTTCTAATATAGTGTGCCCTTTGGAAGCAGTGAAGTTTGTTGGAAATCTAACAACAAACTTTTGCATTAGGGTATGTTTGTGGGCTTGTTTTGGTGGTTATGAATAAATTTTAAAATTAAAAGATGATTTATGTGTAGTTTTGTTTAATTTCGAATTCGCAAATTTATGCCAAATTATCCTTTCTTAATTTTATAACTGAAATTGCAGGGGCCTGATGGCCAGGTGGGTAGCACTCTGGTGATGTGTGCCTCAGGTTTCGGTTCGAGTCCCGGCAGTAACATGGATATTTGTAGTGGTTCGGAATCCATTTTAAACCGTAGGTCCCGGTCTAACGTGATCGAAGATCGTTGCGGGTGTATTGTTACTCCGCGTCCGTAGTTATCTTCAAGCTACACACACAGCCTGGGTAGTGCTAAGTGAATAACGTCTGTGCAGTTCTTGCCTTACGGCATCAAAGGCAATTGTCTAAGTGTTTGCCAGCTGTATTAGAAAGAAAAATTAAAACTACCATAATAATGTAATGAAAATTTATATTAAAATTTAAAATACGCTTTTAATATATTAAATTAAATATTTTAATTGTACAAAATATGTCTTTTTTTATTAAAAAATATTGATTCCTAACCTGCGTTTTCCAATTTGTAATATTGATAATTAAAAATTCAAAACAGAACCGGAACCAAAATGAATAATTATAATAATTGATTCCGTTTCTTTAGGCCTTTTTATTTTGCTTAACCGCAATGCCATCATATATGTGCTTATCGCAAATTGTTTCCTATGCATTCCGCCTGCAGCATACATATAATTAAAAGACACTTGAAATAAAATTTTGAAGAAGAAAACTAAATTGTCGACTAAACCTTTCCCCAATTCCAGGTGTTTCCAATCAACATATCAAATCCAAATAAACAGACCACTTATTATCGCAAAATCATAAACAATACCTCGAGCAATTCGAAGCAAAAATTAACATTTGACATTATCTGAAGGACTGTGCAACAGTATCTCATTAGAGACCATTGGTTTTTATTTGATTCGTAATTTACTAACGCGATACAAATCTCAGAGCTGGAATTATTTATTTGCTTTCTATTTTCACTGCAATAGCCCCTAGGGCAAATAATCGTTGTTACAACTGTTGAAGAAAACAGTCAGGGCGGGACTACTACTTTGCTCGGCACTACCAAACCAATTAAAATCGATTCCTACAGTTTTCCAGTACCAGGTCTAATTAAGTACGAGTTAGATCTTCACCTAACAGCCTAGTAATTAGATGAAATTAAAACTTCAGCTCTGCTTGTCTTCGATTTTTACTCAACAGCATTTAGACACGACCCTAGTTCCTTAAAATGAAATGAGGAGGATTCTCCAGGAGACATTTGGCGATCTGTGTGGAACATTACAGTTACTAAAGGATCCAACACTTTTTCATTAAATGAAAAGTTTTAGTGCAGGAGAAATGAAAAGATTCTCTTTTTCTAATATATTGTGCCCTTTGAAAGCCGTGAAGTTTGTTGGAAATCGGGAAGCAAACTTCTGCAGGAGGTATGTTTGTGGGATTGTTTTGGTGGTTATGAATAAATTAAGAGATGATTTATGTGTAGTTTAACAGTTATTTAACAGTATAACTTTGAATTGGCGAATTAATGTCAAACTGTCGTTTTTTAACTTTTATAACTGCAATTGTTCATAAGAAAAATTTAAAAAATATTAACTTTTTTCGACGTACTTAAAATACTGAAAAAATTCCTAGATCTGAAATTTTTTTTTTGAATCTTAAATAGGGTCATCCTTAAATGAAATGATTTATGAACTGTAAAGCTATAGAATAAAAATTAATTATTTTGTTTTATAGTGAAAAATATAGGAAGGCAAGGATTTTTAAGGATAAAGAAAATACAAAAACACTTTAAAATATAGAAAATTTTGTTGCTGTTGTACATTGGCAAGCTCCTTGTTCCACTTATAAGTACCATAAACTGTGCACCGAAAGTAGATGAAGGGAAAAAACTACTTTCCGGGAGGAATTTTAGGGGTTGTCCCCCACATTTGCTCGTTGAATGGAGAAAACTTGAAAAACTGAAGCTTTCTGGTTTTTATTCTATGTGTGTGTATGTATGTGTACTCTACTCGTATGAACAATCGCCCATTAAGGTGGCTCAGATAGCTATCTTCTCCTTTCATCATCCGTGGGTGGGCTGATCGTGATATACATAAGTGCGAACGAGGATCATGGATGCTCTCACATATAAAAAGATGTATTTTTCTATTCGTACTAATGTATTTCTTAAAAATTAAAATAAATTTTAAAAGATAATAAATACTGATGGTCGGTATTGCTTATGCTGGAAAAAGTTCCAAATGAAGCATGTATAATGCTTATGTTTACTAAAACTTTAATGGCTAAATTTTAATTTTATCAAGAAAAATTAATTGTTTTAACTGAAAATGAATTCAATTAACGGATGTGCAGCAGATAGCAAAATAAAAACTAGGAAATTAGAAACTGATTTGATTATATCTACTTTATTGGGCACTCTATAATACAAAACAAATATTTTACATATTAAAGATATATTTTTGAATTTAAATAATTACTGACTTTTTATGTTAAAATAACTTTTTTATGTTATTCAACATTAAAAGAGCATTATGTTATATTGTGTAGGTCAATTTTATATAACTTAGCTTAAGGATAATAGAAAGTTGCTTTTCACTGTAAGTTGATGCAAGTTTATTAAAATAATAATCGTAGAAGTAAAAATACACGAAAGCAAATATGTTACTTTCAAAGCAAAAGAAATGGTATTCAATTATAGATACTATAAATTGATCAATTAAATTTTTTTATGATAATTTTATAATTCGGGCTATTATTACCACCATGATGCAAAAAATTTCTGATTATTTTTAACAATGAAAATGCTGAGAATGTAATAAGATTTTAACAAATGAGAAATAAAAAAATAAATATGTTCATTAAAATTATTTTTCATAGATAAATTTTCACTTCAATATAAAATTATGAAATATAATATAAATATTTAATATAAAATTGGAAATTTAATATAAATATTTAATATAAACTTGTGAAATTTAATATGATATTTAATATAAAATTGGGAAATTATTTTCACTTTAATATAAAAGTGCTGAAAATTGTGTATAATTTATTTAAAATTGATTTAGATTGCAAACAAGAAAACTCTACTTTTCATTTTTCAAAGTTTCAATTCCATATTCTCCTTGGTATAAACAAAAAATATTTTAAATCCTTTATAAAAGTACTTTACTATTTCAAGTTCTTTCATCTTTGAATATTGTTATCGACTGATTTAAAAATTCTTAATTCCTTTTTGTCTAGACAAAAATACTACCATTGATTTATAAGGACTATATTTTTCTGAAAATACTTTATTTTAATTCCAATAAACCGATTTCGTAAATAAAATAGAATACATTGACACAAGAAACCCTTTAGTGGCATATTTACGTCAGATTTTGAACTCGGATTAGTGAAAGTTGAAGGTATTGTTGAAATATCGCAGATTTATTTATTCCTTATCCTAATTTATGAAATTTTCTATTATGTGTGAGTCTGAGCTTATATTAATAAAATAAAATACAAAAGTTTTTGTTTCATTTTAGGAGTTTACGTTAATGGAATAAAAACTTAAAATCTACTGAATTAAATGTCTCTATCATTATCTAGTCATGAATAAGATGGTAGACTTTTGTTCTGTACTGTACGGCAATCTAATTGAATATATTGGTGTCTTTATACACTTCATTAAGAAGTACGAAAACGATTTAAACTTTATTTTAGAATACATTTATTTGAAAAAAAAACTTTTTTAAATTTGATTCTTTACGAACAATTAATTGACTTGTAATAAATACAGAATAAAAAAAAGCTCTTGTATCTTGTATTTTAGTACACAAAATTTTTGAGAAACTGAAAGCTAGAAAGAAGATTAAATCTGGATGTGGTATTTTTTTATATTGATGCTATATATATTGATACAATTATATTTAATATTGATATAATACAGATCACATATAAATTGACTCAACATTGACATTCGATCTTGCAAAGAGTACACGATTTGAAACTGCCATATTTTTCCTAAAGATGATATTAAACAGAATGTTTTAAAAAAATTCTATACAATTGCTTTTTTATTATTGTTGTAGTCTAAAATATTTCTAATTTCCTATGAGGAAATGTTCAACACAGTTGACTCTTTTACTTAGTTGAAATGATTAGATTGGATACTATGATTATAGCTAACACATAACTCATTAAATTCAATCGATTTGAAACATAAACTTCTAATCACAAGGTGGTTTATACATAAACAGGGAAAATGCATCTATAAATATTTACCATTTTCTTATCTTTTAAAACGTTTCATTATATTTAATGTTTGAGTGGTAAGAGTCTATTTGGGTCTAAGTTATAAAATACATCTCTAAACTTTAAATATATTGTTTTTTAATTCTATTATCTATTAATTTTTTAAACATTTTATGCATCTACAGAAAACAAGCAAAAAAAAAAAATGTATTTATTTTGCATATCAATCAATATTTTAGCAAGGATTATTCACAACTAAAAAATTTAAGAGTTTGTATAAATTCGAGACAAAACCGTTAACAATTCGATCGTAACTTCTTCTGATCTACCGAAAATATTTAATGTAAATAAACAATTTGATTTTATATCCATTCAGCTATTTGAATATGACAAATGCTTTTAAGGTAGTGTGGTAAATGTTGCAGAGAGACCATCAGTTTACTGCCTACAATTTCATCAAAAAGCATCATTTTCATGCTTGTATATCAGCGATGTCTTCCTATGAAAGAAATATCATACTGGTCTTAAGAGGAATTAAGCCCCATATGTTAAATTAACCAAGAAATATGTCATTCAACCGGAAAGAAGAGGACATAATTAGTTAGTAAGCGTAAGTAGTGCCAATTAAGTTATGAAGTGATCCGAAATTGGTATATTCTACATACGAAGTAGATGCACCTTTATTTACGCCATTGTTTTAGCTGAAAAGTCAATGGAACAGATATAAGGGTTTTTTTGTATCTATATAAATGACCGTAGAATATTCAAATTTACTCTACAGTTGGAAATGTTTTTGGAGTAAATTTGAGAACATTTATAGTTTTAAATAACAAAAAGTTCCACTTGATCAATTATGAAGTATTTATATGACTGTTTAAAAAACATTACAAAAAACATATTTTTATTTCTTACATTTTTACTACACTCATGTCCATAAATTAAGGATAATGAAGTTCAGGCAAAGAAAGAGACAGAAGCAAAACAAATTTGACTTATTTGTAAAGTCTATTTATTAAACAAAAGGTAAAGAGCAAAAAAGATGCTATATGTTTGATATAATTAATAAAAATTGCGATTTTTACTCCCTGGAGCAAATTTCAAAAAAAACCTATTTACAAAAAACAGTATAACATGGTTAGTATGATGGTTAATATGGAGTATGTCTCCCGGACGATGCAATATAGGCCTTACAACGCCTAGGCATGCTGAGTATCAAATTATCAATCTGATCTTGGGGAATATTACACCACTCATCAAGCAATGCCCTCCGAAGTTCCGGTTGACGAGATGAGAAGGGGTTGAAGGTGACCAGGTGAGAAGGGGTTGACGGGCTGTAATTCGTCGGCCAAGCATATCCCACACATGCTCTATTGGATTAAAGTCCGGTGAGTATGCTGGCCAATCCATACGGGGGATATCCTCCAATTGAAGGCATTCGTCTACAATGTTTGCACGGTGAGAACGGGCATTGTCATCCATAAACAGAAATTCAGCACCCATGGCGCCCCGAAACAAACGTACATGTTGTTCCAGAATGACATCCCGATAGATGTGGTCTGTCATCGTTACACTCTGAACATGCAGGTCAGTTCTGGAACCAAGAACTCCCCAAACGAGCATCCTGCACCACCGTAACGGTGTCGTTCAATGGTGTTCTCTTGATGGTAACGGGTACCTGACGCTCTCCATATGAAAGTCCGGTGAGAATCAGACTGCAAACTAAACCTGGACTCGTCGGAAAACATCACACAAGACCACTGTTGCGGTGTCCACAATGCATGCTCTCTACTCCAGGTTAACCGCAGGCGACAGTGAGTCTGCCTGTGGAACACATCTGACAGGCCTACGAGCATATAGACCAATGTGCCCTAAGCGTCTGTACACGGTCTGCCTTGAAACTGTCGTACCGGTAGCTGAAGAGATCTGACGAGACAGGTCTGATGCTGTGCTCCGTCTGTTTCTTTTGGCAGTAACTGCTAAATACCGGTCCTCATTCGGCGTTGTAACTCGGGAACGACCTGTGCTGTAACATCTACTCACATTACCATCATCTTGGAATCTTGCCAAAGCCTGGAGATGACACTCTGGGCGATTCCAAGTTCTCGGATACTTCCAGCTGGGTACGTCCACATTCCAGTCGTCCGATAATTCTACCACGTTAAAAATCATCCAAATGCTTCCTTTGTGCCATAACTATGCGGTTATTGCACTGAAAGGCTTTTAAAGCTCTTGTGAACAATTTTACTTCTTTTGCCACCATTCCTTATATACCCCTCTCTTACACTCGTCATTGTGATGTACTATCCGCGCCATCTGGTGGTTTCCTGTAATTTGCATATTCTTCTTCAAGATGTGTGTGATAATTCTACAGGTGAAATTTTTATTTTAGAGTTCAATTTCTGAGTGATTCTGAATTATTCTTAATTTATGGACATTAGTGTATAATGAATTTGGGCTGTACTTAATTAATTTTTTTTCTCTAAATATGTTAAGAATATGTCATCGAAATATGTTAGCATGTTTAAGAATACAAAGAAACAACTTTGTTAAAGTATTGGGCATATGATGCCTTGCAAAAGTTGGTCAATCCTAACAATTGTTGGTCTTGTCAGTCAACTGTTTTAAAAGTCATTAATTTAACTGTACATAATCAATACAATAATAAATTACTATCTAGTATATTTATTATTTCTAAATCTGGTAACGATTCTATATTTTGCTAGTATCAAATATAAACCAATTCATCCAGAAATCTTCTGGTTTTGCAGTTACTTTGCATTTAAAAACTTAGAAATAAGTAGAATTAGAAAAAATACAGGATAGAATTTTTAAATCTTATATATAATTCCCCAATTTCATTTTAAAAATACATTGTAATTCTTAACACTAAAAAATAAAAATCCTTTAGGAACTGAAACTTGTTTTTAAGCAGCATAAAATTAAAAAATAAGAGAATTAATTAAAAAATATTATCATGCGTTATTGATTAATGAATAATAAACAAGCATTAATATTCGTTAGTGTAAGATTTATTAATAAAAGTACTCATATATAATTACATTTTCAACTTGTATTCGAAGCTCTGTTTATTTATTATTATTTTTTACTTAAAATAAGAAAATAAAATTCCAGACAAATGTACATATATTTCTTCTATCTCCCATCAGATTAATATACAAAAAGTTACTTCGTATAATATAAATTAATGTTCCTAATTTATTTATTGGATTGTATACTAGTCACATAAATTATTTATGTAAGTTTAGTAGAAAGACACGGTTTAATAACATCGCTGACATTTAATGTATTAATTAAAAAATTTCTTTTACAGTGACACATAAAATTGTATTTCTCAAATAAAAAGTATTAAAGTATTTGCGATATTGAAAAAGAACTAAAATATTTGAATATTATATTAACATTACAGCGAAATTGTTGCGGATATATTTTCCTTAAGCATTTTAAGTATGTTGTGATGATGTCGTTAAAAATTTAACATTTCAATTTTAAAATTAAGCTTTTAAAATTTTGCTTAACTTTTCACCAATAGAAGAAGAAACTTTTATTTAACCAGGTAATTAAAGTAATTGGAACTTCTCAATAACTGGTAACTTCCAGAGATAGTTTATTTTTATCATAAATTAGAATATTTGTTAACAAAAGTCGTTAATAGAAGTGTTAATTCCTGAATTTTTCTTAATACATATATGGTTAGAGGAAATATTTACGGAAATTCCATTGTCTATGTTATTATTTTATTTTATCTAAGATTTGTGATAAAGAATTATTATGGTTAAAAGTAATTAAGTAATACAAGACCTTATTTCCTAATGAAGTAATATAAGACCTTTTATATTTTCGTCGGGCAATCTGAGCGCAATCTTTCTGATGAATCGAATACTCTTCCTAATATTAAAAAGTATAATTGCTTGTTGATTAGATTTGGGTAATCTATAAATAAATTTTAAAAATTCGTGTAAATTGATGTCATTTTAAAATAAGAATTAAACTTTCATGTTCAGAACTACAAAAACCGTTTCGTAAAATAAACTACCTATAAAATGTCAATTGTTGTTCACTACTTAAAATAATATAAATTTGAGGAAAAAAACATTGAAGTGATATCGGAGGACCTTGGTTGCCATGAAGAAGTGAAATGGTGGGAGATAATTCTGTCACCAAAATTTTATGTTAAGAAACGTTTGACAGAAGACCTCAGAAATGGAGGAGCGCCATCTTGCATCCACACGATGTCAGATAGAGCATTTTGTTGTAGGGATACCTGAAATCTAAAATGTATGCATTAATCCGCATACTACATCTGATTGGAAAGATGAAAACCAGATTTTAGGTTCAACAGATTTATCTTGCCTTGGAACATGTATCAGGGCTATCCAGCATCTGGGGCATGCAAAACGTCCGTCTTTTGTGAAGGGGATCAAGTAAAAAATTTGTATAATGCTTTAAAATATTTTGCTTTCTGTTCCTACTCTGTCTTTATTGGTTGTTTCTCTTTTCTTCTTAGTCTGTTTAACACCGACGAATTTCATGTTACAGGTACCATTCCAACGCTTTTTATAGTTTTTCACTATGGAGATCACATACCAATAAAAATCAGATGTTGCTGTTTGAAAATTTCGAAATAGTGTCACTGGAACTCTAACTGTTAGTGCTATTTTTAACATGAATCTTGAGCGAATATCTCAAAATACCTTAAAACAAAATTTCTATCAGTTTTTGTGAATACTATGATAGTTAGACTCATATATCTAGAAAGTTCTTCTTTTATAATCTTCCTATAATAAAAGTATAATAAAACAGTATAATAAAGTATAATAATAATATCCCTCTAATATAAATATAAATATAATACAATACCCCTCTAGTATAATAAAACATAAATTTTAAATAATTTACTTTTAAAGTTCCTTATAGTATCGAAACACTATGTAGTTTCCTACATACTATGTTCACTGTAATAAATATAAGCCTACTCTATTAATGCTTTCTATGTAATTCAAATCTTTTTAATACTTTCTAAATAAAATGATTCTACCCAGATTTCTATCTCGATTATATTTCCTAATGGAAATGCAACTGAAATCAATAATCGATTTTTTTACTTGACAATTTAACATCTGAACAAATCCTTTTTTAAACAAAATAATGCAATTATTCTGTCAGGTGGAAAGAAATAGAGTTTGTCCGACTAGAACAAAAAATAATTTATTTCTCCTCTTGGAAAAAACCTATAAATGTTTCCCGGGCTCGCAAAGCATTAAAAATGTTTAAAAATTAAATCAAAATTTCAACCGTTTAATTCTTCAAAAAATCCTTCTATACATCGTTTAATGTAAACGGTTATCTTCCTATAATTAAGTTTTACTTTCCATTAATCCAATAACAATTTCTATGTGGAAAAAAAATAAATAAAAGTTAAAGCGTAGGAAAATTTCCCCATCATGAAATACTACACGACACGGAGTTAGAAAATGTAGTTCAGTGGATTATTTTTTTCTATTTTTATGAAAACAATTAATTACAAAGGATCATTTGCGACATGCATATTAAGAAATACAAAAATAAAAAAATTAAAACGTAGCTATACTAACAATTTTGTTTAACATATTTATCTAAATTTAGATAATGTGGTAAATAAAAAATTAAATTTTGGGCCAAGGGAAATATTAATTTTTAGTCTTAATCAAAGATTGCTAGTTTATATAAAAGGGACTTCATGACTTAACTTTATATACCTTTTAAGGTGTCTTAAATTGTTTACTATTTAAAAGAGTGGTTCTCAAATTGGGGAAAATAACCCCGAATAAACTGAAAGAGGGAACCTGGAACCTAATTTTTTAAAGATGTTTATTTGTTTGATCTAAATAAAACAACCAATAACAAAAATAATGAAACAGGAAAGTTTTTTAAGATACCATATTCTATTGAGAAAAAGAAATAATATTCTATATGAGAATAAGAGAGAGATTATATTCTATTTCAGAATAAAAGAAAGGGGTCATATCGAGATATCATATTATATTTGAGAATAAGAGAGACAGATCATACCGAGAGATAATTTTCTATTGCAGAATAAGAGAGAGAGACAAATATTCTATTTGAGAATAAGAGAGATCATATTCTATTTGATGTCAAAATATAATATGATCATATTCTAATTAAGATATCATATTCTATTTGAGAAACTAAATTTAAAGAGATCATATTTGAGAAACTGAATTTTCCAAAAAAATTCTGCAATTTTCCAAAATATTTTTCCAATTCCTTTTCAAAATTATGATAGATTTATAAGAAAATAAGATTTCTAGATACATAAATAAGCAAAAACAGTTATAAAAATCATTTTTAAACATTGCTTTATAAATTTGTAGAGCTGATTAATTATAATTTTTATAAACAAAATTGTTTTAATACAATAATACTTTTAAGCCTTGTCAGTTATGAAATGAAAATATCATTCAAGACTAAATTTTATTAAAAAAAAGCTTCTTACATATGAAATTAAAATATTTTCATCATTACAACATCATTAAATATTAATTATTTTTACAGCATTACAATTTTGTCTATCAAATAATTTTGTTCTTTAAATAATTACTGTTTCACCTCAATACCTATTTTTACTAATTTGAAATGTTTTAAATGCCCGACTCGTGGTCTAGTGGCAAAGTGTGTAGCTAGCGTGCAGCTGGGTCGAGATTCGAATCAGCTGGCGGCATTGTTGTAGTCATCGCTTTCTGAAACAAGGATTCTCTATGGCGATTGAGACAATATGCATTAAAGCATCTAGCATCAGTGGTCACACGGCCTGGTGGAAGGCATGAGTTTTCTCCCATGCAACAAGAAAATGCACGGCAGTTACCCCTGAAAGTCCACCTGGAAGGTTCTGTCCTCGGTGTTCTTGGAATACATAGTATGTGATACACGAAGCCTACCGGTGTTCAACAAAGAAGAAGTGTTTCAACTAAAGCGTCTAGGTCTAATATTCTGAGTATGAGATTTTTTTTTTATTAAAAAGGATCTTTATGTGCTGTTTTAATCCTAGAAAAGCTTAATTAAAATGTCAAAATTTTTAACTAGCTTTCGTATAGAAAAAGCACTAAGTAGGAATCGCGCTTGTCCAAGTTGGAACAATATTATTATTATTGTTTTTATATAAAAACAACGGAAATTGGGCACAGTGTGCAACCACTGACCAGTTTGAGAACCACTTACTTCATGAAAGTTTTGGTTTAATCAAAATGGTTAAGAAGAATTCAAAATGTACGAAGGTTTTTTAAATTATCATATAACAAGATTCATACAAAAATTTCAGTTAAAAATACTTGCAACATCCGTAGTTGTTTTATAGAATATATAATATTTGCAAATTTGCAATCAAGTGAATAAGATTATTAATAATTTTCATGTAAAGAAATATTTTGCATGTTTCATGTTATTTTTATTATATAGTAAGCAATTATTGTTTTAGTCTTTATTTAATTATTTTTATTAATTTTTTTTTAATTCAGATATTAATAAGGAATATTAATTACATGCAAAGATCTAAATTGCTGAAAAAATAATTTCATACTTAAAATTAAATTTAATAAAGTAATAAACCATTAAAACATTAAATTTATGATTTTTGAAATGCTACCTGTATTTATTGAAAAAAATCATTTATGCTCATATGCAGACATCAGTGGCAATTTAAATGTCACTGTTCAATTCATTAATGCAAATGTCCGATTCATTAATTTGTATCACAAGAAGCTTCTTATTAACGTCTTCTATTTAGAATTGCATAAGATAAGAACAATAATAGAATTGCATAAGATAACAATTTAAATTAATTAATTTAAGTGGTTAAAATAAGAATTTTACGATTGATATCTACAGCCAAGACTTTATTGGAATTTGTATATTTACAAAAATATTTCGTAAGCGAAGATAATTTTGCTGATCCTAGACACTAAAAGATGGTTTTATATAAGAAAGTGGATCCACATCAAAGATAGTTAAATTACTTGTGTGTATTATTAGTTAATTACATTTTGTATTCGATGCATTTATTTTCAAGCTTCCTAATTGAAAAATATCAATTTTATTATCCTAATGTCTTTTTTAATATGTGTTCTATATTGAAGAATTTGGTTGCAGTATGCTAAGTTAAATTCTTTTTCAAGACATACTGAGCAATTTTAACATCGTATCTTCAATTTCTTTTTGACTACCTGTTATAACTATGATGAATTCACGAATCTTCTCAATCATATATTAAACATTAATTCATCCTTTTAAAATAAATTAATTCTGAGATCTAGTGAATATCGCTTGTTAAACATCCGATATTTTAGTTATCTTTGTCATTAATTAAAGTTATCTTTGAAATTGTAGCAAGTAACAAAAAAAATATTTTATGATTGAGAATCAGTATTTTTTTTGTTTGTAGAGAAGAAATATCTCATAAGTTCAATATATTACTAAAAATAAACTATGCCACAAGTAAAGTTAATGAAAAATGAGTTTCCTTTATATCCACCAATAATAGAACCTTTTGTTGAAAAAATTTAAGGTTTCATCAGCAATAAAAAAATCTGCCAAAGATCCAGAAAAGAAAAAATTTAGACCTTCATTATTTTTGATAAAAACTAATGATGACGGACAAAATCCTTCGATCTCCAACTTCTTCATTATTAGGTTTCTGCAATCCCTTCGACTGGTCAGACTGTGTCCAACGTTAGTTTTTCTTGTGAGCTCATTCACTTCAAGTATTTGCTTCGGTCACACAATGCGCTGTCACTTTCTTTAGATGAAGTGTATCTACGCTGTCAATCGTTTTTAGGCAAACGCGAAAACTTTTTGAGAAGGTAAATATATGTTAGAATGAAAAGTTAATTCAGTCATTGAAATACATGTGAATGAATGATTGCAATTAGTTTTGTAACTTCAAAACATTTTATTGTTTCATAGTAAAATACTATCCAATTTAATTTAATAAGGTAGACAAAATGAAAAAAGTGTAATACGGATTTTTAATAAATATAATAAACATAAAAATATTAATTTTTAAAAGGCAGAATTGATAATAAAATATTGTGAGATGAATAATATAGTTAAAAATATAAAAAATATATATTATATACTCTGAATTCAAAAAATCGAGGAAAAATCAAAAAGCTGTTTACATGCCAAAAATAAGCAAACAATCATAAGAATTATGCATACACGAAAAATATTAATGTTATATTAGAATATAATGTGAAAATTAGTGTAGCTGCTATTGTTTAATGCCACTGAAAAGTGGCCTAAAACAGTCTAATGAGAGTTGTACGCAAGACTTCCAACAGTGTGTTGTAGCCATCATAACCTGCCCCCGAAATGAAAGATTTATTTATGCTTGTCCACAATTGGAATGCAATGGAGGCCTGTACTTTTTACTGATTTCAGATTTTGTCTGGACAAAATGTCTCAAGAAAACTGCTGGTTTGGATTTAGCCGAGAATCTTCTTTTATCTGCTTTTACAGAAAAATTTGGTTGGTTCAAATTTGGTTGGTTCAATTTGGTCTCTTTGGATGACGCTTGTGTGTAATTTGGTTGGTTCAGTGCATGTGTGTAATTTGGTCTCTTTGGATGACCGCATGTGTGTAATTTGGTATCTCTTTGGATGACCGCGTGTATTATTTAAATCGTTTCATGAGCCATCATTACTACTTAGTTATATGAAGAAAAAATCTTGATTCATTTATATTACACAAACCCAGTTGGTGATTTCTTTCACCTATAAGACGATAATGCTGGACTACGCAGAGCTCAGTAGGTGAAAATTACCTTCATGAGGAGAATATTGTGTGTATGGATTGATCAGTCCATTCTCCGTTCTTGAACCCTGTTGAACATGTTTGAGATTCTTTAGACAGGCATATTAATCCACTTACTTTAATCACGGTCATTTAATTGCCTTGGCACAACAATGGGCTTTTTTGCTAACTGAGGTTATAAAAATCATCCTTTTGTGCATGGAACTTCTCAGTCCTTCCAGTAGATCTGTTAAAGGTGATCACACTTCATATTGAAGATGATCACACATAGAAGATATAAATTATTTGGTATGTTTTCATTTTGTTAGTTAAAAAAAAATCTATTTCTGTTTTCTGTTTAATTTATAAAACAAAGTTTGATTAATAGTTTTGTCTATTTTCGCTAAATTCCAACGAACAGAAATTTAATAATTACAATTTTTCTTATTTTATTTAATTTTTGGAAAGCAATATAAAGTATTTAAACAAATTTTACATGTCAGTATTTAAAAATAGTATTTAATGGAGCCAAAATGTTTATAAAATTATGAGAAGGATAATGTACTTGATATAAAGGAAGATGTAAAAAACTTTTTTTTTATTCGAATAAGAAATTTTACAATTTTAAGCAAAATAAGCTGCCAAAATGAAGTAGTAATCAAATTTATGGAATCATTCACTCATTATTATAATATTCTTGTTCCAATCAAGTCAAAAAAATTTTAATATGAGGTTTTCAATGAAATTAAAAAGACTGACGCTGATGTTTATGAAGAAATTTTAAACGCGATATTTAAAATTCCTTCTATCCACCACAATGCATGCTTCACAACGTCAACACATGAATTAACGTGAAAGCATGGATTAACCTGGACGACACATTTTAAATTGGGTATGTGTGTCATGAAAAGGTGGCGCCACTTCCACGATCCTGGTGACGAAGTCGAAGGCCATTGTTACGGGTGTCTGTTATACCATGGTCTCTATATATATATATCCTACAGGCAGAAAAGTAAGAGTGTAATGTCGGTGTAAACCTTGCGACAGGTCCATTTCTGTCAAATCAATAATGAGAATATTTTCTTATAAGGTAGTCCTGCTGCTGAAATATGATAATTTTCTTGCTGAAGTAATACAAGGTAGTGAAAAATCAAGCTTTAATTAGGTGTGTAGGTGTGAAGCTGCTAGTCATCCATCAAATTCGTCAAGAAATCTTATAAATAATTTTGATAAATGATGTCGTCAAGGTTTTGAGTTAATAAGTAAGGATCAAATAATATGTCGTTGACAATAACAATTCACATTTTTCCTACAATGATTGTTTGCAGGGGTGCATGAAACAACCTCCTCATGGTGCCGCAGTTAAAGTCCGAATAAAAAGGACGGCTAAGAATTCCACATTCCTATCCATGCATATGTGCCAATTGACTTGTATGGACGTGTGTTACAGTGAAATAGCCGTTTCATCATTAAACAAAAAGGACGATAGAAATTCGGGCTGAGAAATAAATCTATTCTATTACCAATTTGGGAACGCTATATCTCATTTAGAGGTCGCCTGTAACGTTTCTGTACACAATATTCTGTGTAGAAAAGAATCTTCACAACCTGACAGACAAGCATGTAAAGTTTATAAGTAACATTGTGGGACACCCTGTATATCAAGCGAAACAAACAGAATGTAGGTACATAATATTTTAACTTCTTTGTGTATGGGTATTTAATAAACTTTTAAAAATAATTATCCACTTTTGAAGATTTTTAAGTAAAACTATTGTTCAAATCTACTTCTAATAAAATTAAAATAAAATTTTTAAAATGTTTTTTAAAGTATAGTTTTAATGAAATTTGCCTTTAAGATAAAAAGTAATCTAAATTTATTATAAAATATTCACAAATCAATCGCTTATAAAATCACAGGGACAATAGTCGTTAAGTTTATTGTTATTATTCAACACAATAAACTGATGTCTATGATGAAAGAACTCTCTTATAATAAATTTTCTGCAACTTACTAATGACCACCATTATTATTTTTTAAGAATAAATATTAAAAAATTTCCAAAATCCCTCTAAAATATCTTAATATATATTTTAAGCAAACTGATTGAATTTCATTATTTTAATTGTCTAGTTTGCGTATTGCTAAGAAACCAAAACATTTTTATAACAAATCAAAATCAATAAAAGACTAACCAAATAATATAACAAATTTACTAAATAATGAATTAAAATTGCATAAATGTGTCTCAATTTTTATAACAATATTTACAAAATTGCAATAATTTTTTTAAACATGTAAACAAATTTTCAAAAATCCAATTACACCATTTGAAGGAAAAATATTTATTTTAAAGATATTTTACTTTAATGGAAGCCTCAGAACTGCAATTAAGATTTAATGCAACAAATACAAGAAAGAAAAAAAAAATGATAAACAAAAACCTATGCAATAAATCTCAAGAAACCTTTTAATTAGGTAGATACAGAAGGATAATGGAGTATTTGATTTTTTTCCCCTGAATGATTTCTCTGGTCGATATTGAAAACATACAAAAACAGACAAAAGTAAGAAAGTGCAAAAATAATCGTTATAAAACATGATCTAATAATGCGGCAATTAGAACAGAATATTAGGCCATTATATTTTAATGACTAAGGCGTATCAGTAAATGAGCATTCGAGTTATCTTAATACCATTTATTCTGCTTCAAGTGTATTAAGAGTAATCAGAATCATAGGGGAGAACTAATATGACAATATCAAGCCTGTTTCAATTGCTAATGAGTAGTTGTAATTTAATTCTTAGATGGGACACGAGTTCGCTTATTAAAAATTACTGGTAAGTGGAATTCTACTGATACAAGCACATGAACATTGTGGCATATGCCGATGCTTAATTAGGAAATCATGGGTATTTTGATACGAATATTTGTTTATTGGTTTCATTTTACCATTGTTTACGGAAAAAAATCGATGAAATTTGAAACGGACACTTATATTTGATCATTACTTTTCTTTTTTAACTAATTGGACCCAATTTCTTGTACTTTTAACTTAATCTAATAATAGATAGTTCAGTGAGATGTGGAATTTGCTTAATTGTCTTATTATTGTAGAACTGGACTTGGAAAATAAAGATTTGGCGGTTAATTGAGAAAATAAGTGCAGGTAATAATAGATTTTCCCAATAACATTAAATTATATGAAACAACTTGAGATTTAATAGCTATGGATAATTTTATTATAATTTCTTAAATAAGGCTTAAGTGTTTTATTAAAAAAAAAATTAATTTATAGAATAATCATGCTTATTTCCAATATACAATATGTTTATGTGAGAAAACGTTATATATGTTTTGTGTGTTCTTTTTAGAAAAATATCTAATGGGATAAAGGAAAAAAATATTTCATTCAAATTTGAAAGTAAAATCACTGTTAAAGTTTAACTCTAATAAAAGTATCCATCTACCAAAGTCTCTTTTAATTACAAGAACATTCTATGACAACCAAATTATTATGAGTGTTATTTTTCTGTTTCTTCAAGAGATATCAAATTTGCATGGTTAAAAATACATTTCAAATATTTTGTTAATATATTCTGAGTGGAATAAACAACTAATTTTAAAATCTAGCTAATAAAAACAAATTATTTTTCTTCTTCAAAGGTTCAATAATCTAGGAAAGGCTAAAAATTTATTTCAAACAATATATATTTTTAGTAAAGATGCATTAATCTATCTCTACAATTATCATTCTTATTCAATATTTACAATTAAATGTATTAATTGCAAATAAAACTATATCAAAACTACATTAGGAAAGTATATCATTTGTTTTTTTGATTTGAGATGATTTTAATTACATGCATTTTCTGATATATCGTTTTTAGTTTTTTAATTTAGATTTCAGTTTTTAAAATTTAACACTCATTGTTTTCAAAGTAATTCCATTTTTAATTGTAGAACGAAATATTTTTTATCAAACTAATGGTAAACTTAAAATCCTTCCCGTTAATCAAGATTTTTTTTGGATTTCTATCCATTCGGTACTTCATTTTGTATACTTCAAAAAGGAACAAATTCTGAAAAGCGGCAAATAAACAGACATTTTTTCAGCTCTTAAAATATTAACTTTTAATTTATGAAATATTTATATTTAAAGTTATTATGAAAAAAGAAATTTGTTATACTTTAATATAGCATAAAAAATAACAGGCAAAAAAATTATCATTAAATCAAATTATGCGTGAAAACGGAAATAAGAAAAATGGTAAAATTAACAGCATATTAAATATTTTAGAAAATATATTTTATTAACAAAATTTATATTCAGAGAGTGTTTTTGAACTTTTTTGTCTAACAATTATATTTATTGGCGGTAATTTTTAAATTGTTAAAAAACATAAAAATATTTGATGCTGTACTTTGATATAAATGTATTGAAATTAATTTCTAATGGATGTAGATGAGGAATAAATTGTGACAAAAATGTAGTTAATAAAAGAATATTGTTCCGCATTATAGACGCTAAATTTATAATTATCTATGACAATTTTTGCATTGGTGAGAAAGCTGAGATTGTATAGACCTCGAAATTCATTAAAAATATTTTGGAAAGAAATCGAGTTGGTTTGGTTAGGGTTTTATTTAAGTTAATTAAATTGTCTTATTAACTTTTAATAAAATTCAATTACTTTTTTAAAGATTTTCCTGTGAGATTTACAGCGAAATTTGTTACAAAAATTTTATTAATATGAAATTCCCAAAAATGTTCGTTTCTAGTCTTCGTTTCACTTTCTCTGAAAAAATGATGCATTTCTTAATATTTTATTTAAAAAAAATATGTGTAAAAACTTTAACTATGCTAATATATATATTTTTTAAATTTCTTACATCCTTGATAATTATGGAGAAATAAGAGTGTCTCGATATGCTTCTAGCTTCACATTAGAAAAAATCATTCGATAAAAATTCGGATTAAACTTAATACATGCTAAATATGAAAAACTATTAGCAAAGAAACACATGCACACAATATAAGCAAGCACAGCCTCTATATCAGTAGAAAGCTCGAAATTGAAATGTTGTATAATTATGCGGAAATTGAGTTAAATCGTTGTTGTTTGAGTAGAAGATCTTATCATGTCTGGTGGAAGAAGGAATTCTTATCAGAAATCTTCTTATTGGCTCATAGGTAAATCTTAGCATACTGAGACTGTGAGTTATTGTATCGTGAAATTGCTGCTCGCTTGAGAGGAAATTATATTCCTGTTAACAGAATTTACAGTCGAGGAAATCAGGAGGGCCAGATGGAGAGACATGGGATTTCAACGGTTCTCATTTATCAAGCCCAAAAGAATAATTGCCCGCACTTGCCGCTGTTGGCACAGCATGTGCTCCAGATAAAAATTTAGAGTGTGTAGCACAAGTATCCGTATCCGTGCCTGCCAGCAATGATAGCTATTGTGTTGTTGATGCTCAGAGTCATACATTCCTCCCATATTTTAATTGAAGAGGCTTCTGTTCTTTGCCAAAGTTTATCTGTTGTAGTTGTTGATGTATATTTTCTAGATGGTATCTTAGAAACCGTTAGCTAAATGTGTTTAATGGTTAAAATATGCGGTGAACCATCTAACCAAGAAAAGGGTTAAACATGTGTGAAGGAATTATTGAAGATATTGAAGTATTATACTGTAGGCGTCTTGAAGTCTGACATTGTTCTGGCTGTAGGTGGTGCCACTAAAGTCTCGAAGATATGATTCACCACTAAGCTAATAACAAATGTGTATTGTAACGGCTAGTGATTGCTTAACCTTGTTTTAGAATCCCTTGGAAAAGTAATAAACAACGAACAAGTTCCTTACTTGTAAATGTTTTGTACTAAGGCTTATTTTTAAAGGGCCCACAAACTAATGGCGACCTTTTGAATAGGAGATAATTTAATTGTTGAAGTGGGAAATTCTGGAAAAACTAAAAAATATTCGTTCAAATTTGGAAATTTAATTTTAATTTGGATAAATTGAGATAAAGCAGCTTCAGCGAGCATATATCTCAAAGCACCAAGTCAAGACAAGTCGAGAACTGAAATGAACTAGAAACACGGTGATTTTGCCTCTCTCTCTATATATCTATTTGCATATATATATATATATATATATATATAGGCAAATAGATATATAGGCAAATATATATATATAGGCAAATATATATATATATGAATTACGTATAGATTATGTATATATTAAAACCACTAAAGTAATAAATAACATTAAACTTTTAAGAATTTTCCTTCATAAAACACTTATGTGATTTACATGCAATTTACGAAATAAATCTATAATTTTTATTTGTTTTGCGTAAAAAGGTCTTTGTATAGAATTTTGAAGATAAAAAAGTAAGCTGTGCATAAAAAATCACGATTTTATCATTAAAAGATGTGGATCTTTTTATAATAGCCTTTTATTTTGAAGATAATGCTTAATAATAAAAAAAATTAATACTTTATATTTTTATATTTTAAATACAAATTTGATTGATCCAACTTTTTTTCACTCGCCAGCCATTTTCTAGTAAAACAAATCCATTATAAAATCATTCCTTTAGAGACTTTTAAGAGTCCCATTAAGTAATCAGAAAATACATTATTTTGTGCTGTATTTTTATGGTATCCTTTGTTTTGATTTTATTAAAGAAACATTTTAAGTGCACTGAATTACATTCTGAGAATCATTTAATGCTTTTCAGTAACATGGAAAACTCGTTTATGTATTGTGACAATACCTCTTAGTGTAGCAAAATGCAAAGAAAGAAAACAAAGCATCGTATTGTTTACCTTGTCATTTCCTAATCTTAAAAGAAAACATGACTAAATTAAAACTTTTTTATTTTGAATAAAAAATCTGTTAACTTAAATTCAACATCCCTTTTCCTAAAAGCCTCTGCTTTTGCATCATAAGGTAAGAGTTTCCGCGTTCCCATTTCGGCATTTACTCTAAACTGAAGATAAAAAACATCTTTCTACCTATAAACATTTTTTCCCAAAGCGCATTCAAAAAGGATTACAACTAATGGTTTTTCCATGGAAAAAGAAAGCTTGCCTTGGACAGCGAAAAAGACGACGGGAGGGAAACTTCTTTCTGATATTCCCAAAGCTGATTTATATACTTTTGAGGTTCTACCCACTTCTTGTATCGAAATATCCCTTCCTAAAAATGTATTCTTCCTGGGAGAGCTTTAATCATATCAATCATGTCACCGCACGTTCACTCTCGCTTTTTATATCCACTTCTTTACATCCAATATGATGAAAAGTATCATTGGAATATTGGAATACATCAACCCCTCCCCCCCTTCAAAAAAAGTTAAAAAACATCGGATAAAAAATATATATCATACCCGGCTCTTCTCTCTTTCCTAAATATCTCGATCTTTTCCATAATAAGATGAAGCACCAGCAAATGCAAAAGATCCTAAGTAAATTAAGTATTGATCCCCCAACCAGAGCCCCCCTTAGCTCTTCAAAATCCTTCGTGAGATTTGTGTCTGGAACCTATGAAGATTCCCGTCGGTTTGATGGTCACATAATCGACCATAGAAGGGGGAAGACTGCTATCAGGAAGTTTCCCCTTTTTGCCAAGAGATAAGGTTCCTTAGTCACCGCGTGTTACGGCTACCGCTGCTTTTATCGGAGCTCCTGAGCTATCAGGAGCTATCAGGAGCAACCTTTTAGGTCCGGTCTATGAGGCTAATTAGATGTACACTCGCTCTCTCTCCTATCCGCTGTGCAAGGCTTTACGGCCCAGAGAATCCTCCTTTATTCCGATAAGGGAATCGGAAAGCGGTTTTCGGCGGCTCTGCAGCTATGCAATTGCGTTATTTTTAAAGCAGGGAAAGGGTCTAAAATACCGCTTTTTTTTTCAGATGTAGATTTAACGTGTGAAATGAATTACTTGAGTATATTAAAGAAATACAGATTTTTATCATATGCTATTTTCAATTTGTTTCACTTAGTATGAAAGGCCAATATTTATTAAGGTTCATCGTCTTTACTAGGTTTAGAAATGATTTAAAGATTTCTTAATAGTTGTATGTTAAAGGTTATTATTAAAACATAAAATTCAATGATTCTGTTTTTTCATTTTAATTACTTCTTCTGAGGAACTTGTATATTTTTTACCTAAGTAGCTCTTCTTCTACATAAAAGATATTATGTTCTACGATACTTCTATGATATTATATTGTTATTGTTAATGTTCTGCGTAAATGAATATTTGATATTAGCAGCAGATTAGATTTGACGAGCAGTTCCTAATGGTCAGAGAAGAAAGGAGGATTTTTAACTTTAAGAGGAGATTAAAGAATAATTATAACGTGTTTCTATGTCGTATGATACATGCCCATAAATCGTTTTCAGCCAGTCCAACAGTCAATCAGTCAAAGTGAGACTCTAATGCATGCTCTCAAATTCCCTATTGAAACTGCTCGCTTTTAAAAACACAGATTTCAAAGAATGTTCCCTTTGGGAATGAAACAAACGCTAACATTGAACGATGAATCACGTATAAAAGTATTTGAACGCTGTTGGGTTTTTTTTTTTCATATTATTCCCCCGAGAAACAAGATGACAAATAATACATTAAAAAAATTCATTTCATGAATTTTCTTGTCAAAATTATTTGCATGATAAAAGAAAAAAACTAAAAATGCAGATCACATATCGATAAAAAATACTTGCATATTATAAGACTCTTTGAGGTTATAATTATCTTATTAATGAACTTTTAATTGCATATGGTGTTTATATTTTCATTGAATATTATTCTTGCCTAGGGTGATTTATAATTATTTAATTTAGATTAGTTATTTATAATAATTTTAATTAGATTTATTTATAATTTAAAATTTAGATTTATAATTATAAAAGTTAGATGATTTATAATTATATATATGTTTCATAAACTTCTTTTAAAAATATTTCTACACTTTTTTTATAAAATATTTTGAATCACTTTAATGTATGCAATACGCATATTTTATTCCCAACATTGTTCATGAATTAAGCTTGTTTATAAGTAATAGATTTGGTTCTGTTAAAGACAAATATTTCATTTTTATTGAAATTTGTAATGTGCATCATATCTACAAACAAAAATATTCAATTAATAAAGTTTATTAAATTATAGTTAGTCAATTATAGTTTTATCTAGAACTTGTTATTTTAATTAATATACTATTTTTATATTTCAGCTATAAATAGTAATCGTCTAACTATAGCTTGTTTCAAAAATATGTATACAAATGAAAATATTGGCAATCAATACATTTCTACTTAACTCATTGAGCTTCAAACAGTTTTCTTATTGAAGTAGAAGAATAAAATTTAATTTTTCAATTTATAAGGGTCTAATTAAAGGAACAAGAGTTAAAATTGAAAAAAATATATATTTATAATTACGTGAATTATAAACTGTTAGAAATAATAATATAATTTAAAAACTCAATATTATTTCAAAAAGATTACTTTTCAATTTATGAATTTTTTTAAAGCTATTTTACGTAAGCGCACATTATTAGTATTTTTGCACGTAGTTCTAGTTTGAAAGAATAAAAACATAATTTTATGAAATTTTTGAAATAATTCGGGCATAATTTACAATAATTCAAAAGTAAATTAAAAAAAAAAAATTCTCTGAAATTCTAAAATAGAGCTAATCGTTATAAAAATTACCATGTCAGATCAAACAGATTTTTTCTCACAATCAGATAAGCTTCTTCTGTACCATTTAGTAAAACAAGTTCGAAAAATTTATCACACAAAATAGAAAAAAAAAATTGTTGCCATATCATAATCTGTTTATATTATCAACGTGAGTCGTAATGTTTTAAGTGTTTTTTAAATCAACCTTTCTTATAGAAGCTTTTGAACATAAAATTGATCACAATTGATGTAATAAAATTTTGTACAGTATTGTAATGAAAAATCAGACTATGACGTATGATTTTGCAAGTATGCAATATTCATCATTATTTATTCCGTGTATTATTTATTCTGTGAACAGCAAATTTTCACTACAATTCAGTTCAAATCTAAAGTTTTAAATTATATTCTTAAAAATACAATGAAATCAACAGTTTAATCAAAATTTTGACTTCCTGTTAATCAGAAGTCATACTGTTGTTGTTCCAGCGTGAGTTATTCCTATTTTGCTGAGTGTTGAGTTCATTATTGAAATGTTGAATAAAAAAAAACCCATCTGATTAAAAAAAATTTTAAGGAAATTTCATTTCTGGGAATAAATAAAAGGAAAGTACATTATACTTTCTTAGAAATATTCACACATCAAGAAAAAACTGAAGAATTTCCATAATTTAATTTATACCAGAATAAAATTCTAGTTATGGCTTTGATGATTTCCTTTAATGAGTTCTGTTTTTATTTCATGTCTGGTATAAGATTTATTTGACTTGTAATTCGAGATTCATTAGTAAGAGAACAATATTAATGATTACATTGATGACTGCGTTGGGAACTACACTCAGGGCAAATTTAATTCAGAAGTTATTATGGTTTTAGTCTTAATTCTACAATTAATTCTAAAAATATTCGTGTATTCTGAAAAATTGAACTTTAATGATTGAACTCTAACTTTTATAAAGATGGGTTCTTTGGTTTGATCATACATAGGGTTTTACATATTTGATCTGAGATAGGGTTATTTAGGTTCTAAAGTTCATATTTAATTTTATTTTTCTATATTAATCCTAATATCCATTATAATCTTATGATTAATTACCGCATTATTTTGATACGGAAAAGCAAAATCTACGTGAAAATATATTTTGCTAATTTATAATATTTAGATAATTAATTAAATAATCGTATGTTTGCAAATTTAGTAGAGTTTACCAAAAATTGTAAATTCCTGCTCAAAATTTATTACAGTAATATATATATATATATAATCATACTCAAATTCTAGTTTCAGGAAAAAAATTTATTTGATAAACATTTTTTTTTTGTTATCTCAATAAAATACGTAATGGTGCTTAACTATTTTTAATTATTTTTATGAAATGAGAAAAAAAGTGGAACCACTATTATCTTCTATGATAACAAATAATGAGTGCATAGTAATAATAACATTTAGGAATCTTTCCCCCAAAATTATCAATATTTTTGGTATCCACTGAATTATGAAAAATGCCACAAAACGATATCAAGGTCCGATTCTTTACATCAATTATCATATGGGAGTAGGTAAAATAGTAAACACAATTCTATTTTTAATCACAATTAAAAAAGCCCTACTCGAAGGGCAGTACTACATTTAAAGTCTTGCCAGAGTATAACAAGATAATACATTAATAATAAATATTTCATAAAAGATTTTTTTTTAGTTCTAATGCAGCTGGCAAACACTTAGACAGCTTGGTCTTGATGCCTTAAGGCAAGCGCTGCGTAGGCATTACTCACTTAGCACTACCCAGGAGATGCGTGTAGCTTGAAAATAAGCCACGGACGCGGAGTAACAATACCCACGTAACGCTCTTATTAGACCGGGACCTACGGTTTAAAGCGGATTCCGAACCACTACACACATCCATGGCACCGCCGGGACTCGAACCCGAAATCTGTGGTACCGAGCGCCAGGGAGCCAGCCACTCGGCCATTCAGGCCCTATCTCATAAAAGATTATAAAGAATAAAAGATTATTTAACAATGTACGCCTGATATCACATGAAATAATATAAAATTAATATGAATGTGAGAATATAATTTTTTTTAAATATAAAAATTTATATTTTTTAATTAAACATTCAATATTTAATATAAATTAAAGCCTGTAGTGCAACAATTTATTTGTTATTATTTGCAGGAATTTTTTTCCTTTCCTTTAAAATTATTATTAATTATTTAAATGTTTATTTATTTATTATTTTTTTTTTTTGAAAGAACAATTTTCATGACACCCTGTAACCTTTATCGAAAGACTATTGTTTTGTTAAAATGGATTATTTTATTGATTTAAAATTTAAAACATGCTTGTTCCTTCTTTAAAAATTAGAATAACACCGAAAATTTCTTTAAAAAATAAATAACTTTTTATGTTTAAAAGCAATCCTAAAAGTTTAAAGAAAAAATGTTCAAAAATTCAAAACAGCATTTAAACATGTAAATGTTTATATATAGTTTGAAAGAGGAATCAAAATACATAAATATTTGTGCTACTTCTTGATCAGGCTGCCATAAAATGTGTTCTACCATTCAAATGAATTTTTATTGAACGTGAGGATTTAGATGTTGCAGTTCCTATATAGGCAATAAAAGAGTCTGGAAAGTTCTCAATAAATACATATGAATTTGAAATTGAAGTTAGTATACATTTCTTCCTCCCAAATAAGACTAGAAATTACCAAATGTACAGGAAACTGCAGAATTGAATGGCTCCCAAACATAACATTTTCTGTTGGTAGTGGTGAAGGAAATATCTTGGAAGTCCAAATAATAGTTATAGTAGTTATATCTAACATTTAAAAATGAAGTATAGTTATTTTGATATCTACTATAAATGGCTATAGTAGAAGTATGGTATACTATTATTATTTTGATAATGAAACAAGCACTTTAAAGTTAATGAAGTTTAATTAAATATTTAAAATGCAAGTTTAAAAAGGAACAACTTTTTATGTTTAAAAGCAATCCGAAAAGTTTAGAGTAAAATATCCAAAAATTCAAAGTAGCCTACAAACATGTAAATGTTTATATAAAATTTGAAAGATAAATCAAAATACATAATATTTGGGCTGATCAGGCTGCCGTAAAATGTGTTCTACCACTCAAATGATTTTTGTTTCCTTTGAAAGTGAGGATTTTGATGCTTCAGTTCCTGTATAGACAATAAAAGAGACTGGAAAGTTCTCAATAAATACATATGAATTTGAAATCGCAGTTAATATATATACATTTCTTCCTTCTAAATAAGACTAAAAACTACCAAATGCATAGGAAATTGCTGAATTGAATGATTCCCAAACAGAGTATTTTCAATTAGTAATGGTGAAGTAAATATCTTGGAAGTCCAAATAGTAGTTATAGTAGTTATATCAAAGATTTAAAAATGAAGTGTAGTTGTTTTTATAAAGAATTATAGTACTATAAAGAATTATAGTAGAGGAATGGTATAGTATTATTATTTTGTTAAAAATAAAACAAGCTCTTTAAAGTTAATAAAGTGTAATTAAATATGTAAAATGTAAATTTAAAAATCAATAACTTTTTATGTTTAAAAGCAATCAGAAAAGTTTAAAGTAAAATATTCAAAAATTCAAAACAGCATTCAAATATGTAAATGTCTATATAAAATTGGAAAGATAAATCAAAATACATAAATATTTGTGCTACTTCTTAATCAGGCTGCTATAAAATATGTTCTACCATTGAAAGGAACATGAATGGTAGAACATTTATTTCGTTTTGAATGTGAGGATTTAGATGTTGCAGTTCCTATATAGACAATAAAAGGGTCTGGAAAGTTCTCAATAAATACATACGAATTTGAAATTGTAGTTAGTATATATTTCTTCCTTCCAAATAAGACTAGAAACTACATAATGCATATGAAACTGCTGAATTAAATGGTTCCCAAACAGAACATTTTCAGTTAGTAGTGGTGAAGGAAATATCTTGGAAGTCCAAATAGTAATTATATATAAGATTTAAAAATGAAGTATAGTTATTTTGATAAAATCCACTATAAATGACTATAATAGAAGCATGGTATAATATTATTTTTTTGATAAAAATAAAACAAGTACTTTAAAGTTAATAAAGTGTAAATTAAATCTTCAAAATGTAAATTTAAAAGTGTAAATTAAATATTCAAAATGTAAATTTAAAAGCGTAAATTAAATATACAAAATGAATAAATGTATTGCAAGTTTTTGTATGCAAAGAAAACTTCATGTAACTTAAGTCAATACAAATATTTTTGGTTGAGATATCAAATATTCAATGTGAAAGAATATGATCAGGAGACGTACTGTCCAGACATGAAATCTCTGAAGAGGGAATTGAAATATGAAACTTTGTCTAGTTTTTTAAAAATTTAAATATTCCAGTCATATCACCAAAAGAAAAAGGTTATTCAAAATCTATGTTAGACATTTTTAGAAGTCTGATGTAATATTTCTCACCAGAATAATGTAGCCTCTTTTTATCAGAAGAATGGTTTTTAAATATATCTTAAATAATACTAAAACTTTATGATTTTGAACTCGTTAAAATGTCTATAAAAATGTGGAGAAACACACAGAAAAATATCAAGTTAATTATCTGTACAATTTCATGTTTACAATGGATATGAGCTTCCAGAGGTATTTTATTTGGGTTTTATTCTTGAAGTTTTATACTTTTCGATTAATAATAGAATAATTTTATAATTATTGCATAATTTGCTTCAAATTATGATTATATTTTTACTTAATCATCTCTTAAACAAATACGTAACGTTCTTTTTTGTTTTTGATGCTAAATAATTTTGAATAAAAGTGTGGATAAACATAATGAAAAATGTCAAGTTAATTATCTGTCCAGTTCCATGTTTACAAACGATATGATCTTCCAGAGGTTTTTTTATTTAGGTTTTATTCTTGAAGTTTTGTACTTTTTTAATTAATAAGAGAATAATTTAAAAATTATTGTATAATTTACTTTAAATTATGTTTACATTTATACTTAATCACCTCTTAAACAAATACATTGCTTTCTTTTTGTATTGATGCTAAATAATTTTGAATAAAATGTTGTAATAAATAGATGAAATTCATTATTCTTACGAACATAGTTTGATTACAGTTAGCACAGTTGTCATAAAATCCACGACGATATATTTAAAATTTCTACAATTAATCATGTATTTTAACTATTTAATCTCTTTTAATTCTATACAAATAAATAACTTATGTTAAAAATATTCGCAGCTCTTAATAGTCTCTCCTCATTTGTATTTTCATGTAAATAAATTATTGCTTTAATATTTATAAAATGTTTGCATAAAGATTTGGAAAATAGGCATTTATTTATAGTAATGTAATACAATAGATTTTTATTACGATAAGAAAGATATTTAAACGTTTATGATAGTTATTGAAATATGTATACTGCACAATGGAAATGGATGCATTCGGGTTTTTTTCTCTTTATAATACCCTAACATTTCTGTTAATATTGTGAATAGTTTATTAGGATTATTTTTAATCACCTTGATTAAGGATCTATAAATTCTTCTGTCTTAAACGTTTTCTAACTCTTTTTCTTGCCAAATGTTTACTTTAATTTTTTGATCATTAGATAAATATCTTGTAATTTTTGATGTTAATAGACACATTTTGTTTAATTTTAATGTCAGCATTGATGCAGGTTTTATCCAAAGAATGGATAAATAAAAAAGTTTTAAAACTTAATTATCATGCGGATGGAGTTGAAATAATAAAAGTAAAAATCAATATGTTAATTTAATGCAAGAATGTCATCTGTTAATTAAATTAATCGTTGTTACAAATATTTATAAGCATTCTTCATTTCATTTATATTAAAGCATTTTAATCTTTTACAAATATAATTTCTGATTCATTAAAAATATTTGAATATTCAAGGAAAATTGCGTTAATCTCTGTAATATAAATTGATAATATGATAAAAATGTAAATTTCTGAATTATTTTTATGTAAACTAGAAATAATTTTTTACAATTATTGTTTAGTTATACGATTCAATAAAAAAGCAAAAAGTTTATAAATAACAGGTTTATTTTAATTTTAATCTCATTTAACTATATGTAACATTAATTGATGCTTTGTATACATTAAAAAGAAGACCATTTTCTCTATTTTGGTATTTATGGTGATCGATGTTAAATGTATTTTAAAATACTGCATATTTAAAAAAAATTTTTGTCTTCTTCCAAATTTTTAATTGATTTTTTATTGTAAATTAATTGTTTTTTCCAATAAAAGGTTTTTTTCATAAAAATTACTTATATGCTGACTTGTTGTTTACGATAAAATAAGTAAGCAATTATTTTCTTGATAAGTAAGGCAACAAGAACAATGTTATGTTTAAGATAAATATAAAATGCAATAGTCTGAAAAAGAATTCAAAAAATAATTGATAATTTAAATAAAAATTTAAATTAGTTTCTCTATTGTTCAAAAGTGCCGGTAAATAATGCCAGTCAAGTCTTTCATAAATTCTCTCTTTTAATTTCACTCCATGCAATTGATGAGTGATTTAATTGTATATTTTGAATTTCCATTGAATTCCTTTCTAAGCAAATATCTTCAAGTATCAGCAAGTTCGAATTAATTCCTATGAAACTGCTTTAAAGTCTTTTCGTACATTTAACGTTTCGCTATTTAACTAGTGTCTTGTTTAAATCTTGCAACAAACGACTTTCAAAATCAGGACCTAAAACATTTGCTCCCAGTGTTAATACAGCTATTTATCACTGAACAGTTGATTTCTCTTTCTTCAGGGAAGGAATTCATGTAAGAAATAAATGTTTTTTGTTTTGAAACTTTAAATTTACCACGCCTGAAGTTTATTGGATATCTGTAGCATTGAATTCTCAAAAGTATTACAGTAAATAATACTTTTTGAAATAATCTGTTACATTAAAAAAATCTGTAACATTAAAAAAAAAAAAAAAAAAAACCCGTAGTGGTGTTTTTTTTTTTTTTTTTTTTTTAAGATTTCGTATTTGTTCTGAATTTTTTAAATCTGAAAAAAAGCTATTAAACGCGTCCTGGAGTTGAAAATTAACTAACAAATGGGTGATAAATTAAAAGGAAGAAAGGATAAAATAACAAAGAAAGGATAAAATGAAAAGTCTTATGTCATAAAGACTAAGAAGTCAATTGTTTTTATAGTGTTAAAACAACTGCAGAAGCCTCCTGATGAATAGAAGGTTGGACTTCCAAACACTTGGGGACATTTGGTTTGTGTTGATATTAGAGATTTGCACGATTACACTGTAAGCCGGAAATTAGACCCTTTCGGTTTGAAAAGGAGAGGGAAAAGAGTGCCAACACCACGAATGAAACTCCTTGGGTATTCGTTCCGAATTACAATACAATGTACAATGTAGATGCAGAGTAATTAGTCACACAGTGTTGCACCTTGAGTAAGGGTAAATCTGTTACTTACACGCTGCTCAAATGGCAAATGATCTTGAGTCAAAATGCTAGCATTAAATTATAACCTATTGTCAAACAATAAAGCCTTTTTCTAAAATAAATTATACCCTAAATTCAAACATAATTTAAGGATAATTATAATATAATTTTAATAATCATGGAACCATTTCGTCTTTTTTCCACACATCCCCCCTCGTATCTAAGGCAATGAAGTTCCCCTATCAATTAGAAAGATGAGAGTGGGACAACAGTGGGACTTATATATACCACGAACAAACCATCGATAGGCATTGAGGAGAAGGCAGCACTTTCCAGGAGGAATTTTAGCTAAAACTGATCAGGATTTGTTTGTTATATGGGAAAAAACCTAGAAAACTTCAACCAGGCAGCCTTTCCAACTATTGACTATTATTTACACGTCACAATCACCATCGAATATTCTCATTTCTCAAAACAGTGACTATAACAATACCGCCACCGGATTCGAACCTCATCCCTTCTTCTTGCAATCGAGCAACACACGTTGACATTTGTCCATGAGTCCGGATCACGAATCTACTACTTATTTAACAGTTATTTTAGTAATATTTAAAAATTATATTTATATATTTATTAATTAAATCTAGATTATAAAACAGATGATACCCGCAGATATAGTTATTAATCATTCACCAGCATCAATTTAAAAATTTACGCAATCAAAGGCTTAAAAACTATAATTATTTTCTTTCCAAATCTCTTGTGGTTTATTAAAGTCATTCCAAAACTATGGATTAATAACATAAGTTCACTTTTCTCTGGAATCATTCTAAATTTTCCCCAAATATTCTAGCTGAGCAATGCAGCAGCGTTGTCTTTAAATAAAGCTTGCTGACATGCTTTTAATTACTTCTGCCGGTTCTAATGAGGGGGTGTCTAATTGCCGAAGGTTCCAACATGCAAGAAAGAGAGAAATACTGTATAATCTGCATATCCAAGTCCTGTGATGAGTGAAAGTTCTTCAAAACGAATGTTTGTCTACGAATAATTAAGTACGTATCCTTTACCGTAATTAAACATTTAGATAACTGAAAAGAGTTTTTGGGGAAGAGTGAAAAGTTGCGGAATTGTTTGCAGAGATGCGTTATTTCTGTCTTCTTCAGCTTCATAATGAAGCAGCTCTTCCCTTTGTTTGTGTTTTTAGAAGTTTTTTGGACGTCGTTGCAGCGTGTCCAATTTAAGCGATACTTCTAAAGAACATTCGGGAAGCTTCATTTCCTTCTCCTTTTCAACTCCTAGCTTTATTTTTAGCTCCCAGCATCTGAAAAAGGCATTATTTGTATTATTGTGTGCGTTTGTTCTCGCACTTAAACTTATAACTAGTCTCCCCAAGGAGACAGGAACTACAAAAGTGAATAGTTTTTAATATTCATGGAACTTGGGTCGTGGAATTGAAAGGTTTTTCTAGAGCCATTTAAATAGATTGTTCTTATCGCCACGGTATTTGTTACGATTTTTAAAGTGATCCCGGAGAACAGAATGTGTATTTGTTTGAATATATTTGGTTGCGAAAAGTTCGGATTAAAATAAATCCGTGAAGGTTTCTTTCGTCGAATCAATAAATCAAAAATGCAATTTAAATTCCTGAAACATTTTGGGAGGCTTAGTGGACTCTGTTATCTGAAAATCAGTAAATCAATGCGTAATTTATGCTGCCTGTGAAATATATTTTTACTAAATTGTTGGTTAAAAATTTTTTTCAAATTCCAATATTATTAATTTTGTTTTTGGAATTTGTTAATAAACTACAAGAAAAACATTTAAACATTTAAAAAAAAAATGTTTTCTTTTATTGATAGGTTTTTTGGTGCAATACAATAAATGGTTTCATGATGTTAATCTTTGGCTAAATAATTTTATTTATTGGTAATTTGAAATATAAAATGGTTTGTTTCTTGATGCTAATCTTTGGCTAAATAATTTAATTTATTGGTAATTTGAAATACAAAAGTGCAGTGAAAATTAAAATTTAATTTATTAATTAATATTTGTTAAGTTATATATAAATATATGTTGTTGTAAGTATAAAAAAATTTAATAAGTTTAATTACATTAATGCATTATAAAATTAAAGCTATGCATTAGGTAATTAATGTGTATACTTGGAGATATTAATAATCCCCATAAAGTACTTACTTGTGATATAAAAAGATTAGTAATATAAGGAAACAAACCTATAACAGTGAAATGAAAATCTATTTTAATAAGAATTCATATAATAACTTACTGTCTGTCTACTACAAAATATTTTCACGATGTATTGTCTGGTTGATAATGGTTACCATAGAAATAGTAAAATCCAGTTCGAGTAGGCAGGTTTTCGTTCAAGTTAGTTACATTGGCTAATTAAACATATATAATAAATCCTCATATGGTTTTTATTGAAAAATTGAGTCAAGGAGAAATTCATCTCATTGTTGTTTTGTGGAAGACATCCAATGGGAAGAAAATATGCTTGGTTGATTTACCACTGAAAAATCCACTTATGTTTTTTATTCCTAATGCAACTGGCAATACTGGCACAGTTATCTTTATGGCATAAGTACGGACTGCACCGAAGTTACTCATTTATCACCCAGGGGGCGCATGTAGCTTGAAGATATGCTACGGACGCGAGTAACACTATCTTCACAACGCTCTACGATTATATTATACAGGGACCTACGTTTTAAAGTGGATTCCGAACCACTACAAACATCCATGGCCGCCGGGACTGGAACCCAAAACCTGTGATACCGAGCGCCAGAGCGCTAGCCACTCGGCCATCAGTCCCAAATCACATATGTAATTAGTACAAGTATATTGACATTTAGATAGTAATTAGATTGTTATAAATTAGCACTGGAATTTTAAAAGTGTGTGAATTGATTGCCCACTTCTAGGACGCCTTATAGCAAGTGTTCTGCTGTCACCACAGATGTATGGAATATGTGAAAATTTACAGCATGACTGAATATATATTTAAATAATTCGGGAAAAGTTCAATGCAAAAAAGTGTGGAAAATTTAAAAATCAAATACAAAATTAAAAACTGCCATATTTAAAAAAAAAAAAAATAATAATGTGAAAACTGATTATTTCTAAATGTGGTTTATCAAAATAACTATGAAGATAGGGGGAATATAAAGGTCCAACGAATATAATAAATAAATTAAATAAAATTAAATAAGTAAAATTAAAAATGAATAAAATTAAAGTAAAATAAATGAATAAGTGAATGAAATAAAATAAATAAGTAACGATGATCTACTAAGGATAAAATGAAACAACAACAAAAAAAGCAATGGAACGTAATATGCGTGATTGTAAGGACAACTGTAAATGGAATGCAGATAGTTATTGGCACACGTACAGATGCAGTACATATATCAGTTATTGGATGCTTTTAACGAATCAACAATCACTGATATAATCGACCTCATCTCGAATTTTTCAACAAAAAAAGCTACTGAATTACCATATATCAAGCTAAGTGTATCAGTTTAACCAACTTGAATGAAAACCTACCTATTGAAAATGAATTTGCCATACAGTAACCTGTTCCTATAGCAACTGCCACCATTTGTACGACGAGACGAGAAGTGATCTTGCCGATGGCAAGTTCATTAAACCTTCGAAGTAATTTATTCTAAAATATTTTGAATTTATCAAATGCTTCTGTCTAATAAAAAAATACGAAGTATAGAAAATTAAAACGACGTCATAGAATCAAGAAATTAAATAAGATGCCATAAAATTATTAAAATCCTAATAATTCTTCTGCATAAGATTATTACCTCACAATCAATTTAATTCTTGAAGCAACAAATAGAGAACAAGTTCGAGCAACTGATATTCGAGTTGTTCTTAAAATATCCAAGTAAGAAATGCTTAGATTAATTCAAAAGGTAATTGCTTTCTACTCATCATTAACTTTTATTTTGCGGGCGTAATCAAGAAATTAATGTACATAGAATGCTCATCATAAGACGAATATCAAAATCAATTTTCAATGATTAATTACTTATTTAATTATCCAAGGACCGAGCCAGCCTTCATAATTGTTAGAAATTTCATTCTCAACTCAATTAGTTAATTTCTACCTTTTCAAAGCTTAATTAACCATGAAATGATGAAATGCGAATAGGAATTTCCTTTCTTAGAGAATTTTTCTTTCAAAATTAAATGTTACATTATTAAAATATCAAGAATCACAATTCGTATTAGTTATGATATAATTTATAAGATGAGTGAGACACATTGATTGTATTTTTATTTCTTTCTTGATTAAGATAAGTATCCCTTGATTAATTTCCTAGTCGTCATAAATTAATTATTATCACAAAATATGTGTTGCTTATTATAGTAATAACTGATTGGTTATAAAAAATAAGTTAATAAATAGCTATAACTGATGAAAACATTGCTGTTTTAATTTAAATGTTTACTAACAGATAGTGCAATAATTAGCATCTTAAGTTTTTAAAGATAAAAAAGGAAAACTCTACACTTTAATTAATGAAGGAAGATAATTTTATTCTTAATAAATTTAATGATATATTTTTTTAACGCAACATCATAAATGGGGTCTTTCTATATCATATGTAACATAATTTTTATTGCGGTTAAGGTTTTTAATTTGCATAATACACGGAGTGTATGAAATTTGAAAGTAGCACAGTAATTGTGGTAAATTCTCTTTTAAAAATAGTGCTTTTATTATTAGAATTGCTTTTTACTAACTCGAAAACAGATTTGAATATATTTTTCATTTTATATCATGTTCAAGTTATGTATACCATGAACAGCCAGACTACCACTTGCGATGAAGATTGAACATGGCGTTTCGGCAAGAGCTTTAGGGTAACTACAGTGCTGTCAGTTAGAAAACTTGGAAAACTCTCACCAGGTTGGCTGTCAACTGACTGTCAGTTGACTTGAGAGATAACACACGTTTTCACAATCTGCATTGAGATATTCCGTTTTTGAAAGCAATGATTGCAACTGATACCACCAGTGAATTGAACCCTGATGTCTTCTGCACGCTATCTGTGCATATTACCTCTGAGCCACGACTCTGGAATTTTAAAATTTTGTGAAATAGTTTTACATTAAATAGAAAATTTCCTTATTAATCAAAATAAAGCAATATTATCACAACAAAGCATCATCAATCAAAAAAACATATGTTCAAACATATACAAGTGAAGCTCATCCTTGACATTTTTAATATGTAAAGATGATTATTGTTACATTATCATAATTTATATCCATAAAAATTATAATTATTGAATTAATTTTTTTATTGTCATTAAAATAAAAGATCGTTAAAACGAATTTTTTTCGCATGTACTCTAGACTTTGTAAATATTTCATTGATAAGAGAATAGGATCCATTCAATATTTTAATGCTCCTAAAATAAAGTCCATAAAAGCTTAAAGACCACTGATCTAGATAATCTACCTCCCATTGTGTGGCAGTTAAATTTAATAATGCTTGCAAAAGAATAGTTCTTTACCTTTCTTTTCACAATAAAATGTATTAAAATTATATATAGTATATATATAAAGTTAGAAACTTTAAAGAAATAAAGAAACTGTAAGTATTGCAGGAAAATAAAAATCCAAACGTTTGGTAATCATAAAATTATAAAGATCATAACATTTGCCAAAATAAATTAAAGGATTAAAACGAATATCTAAACAATTGGATAATTCGAGTTTGTTAACACCTTCAGGTTAACAGTTGTCTAACTTTATGACTAAGCATACATGTAGTTTGACATAATTAATGATATAGTCATCCGATGACAAAATCTTTGGAGGGTTTTAAAAAAATATTATTTATCTTTATGAGGAATGCCTTGTAAAACGTGTAACAAAATTAGTACAGAGTAAAGGATTCTTTTAGGTCTCGACAAATATAGGTGTTTTATCTGTGCTTCCTATTTACTAATAAAAAGGATTCTATTGCATGATCTAGAAATACTTCAATTCTCAGTTTAGTTTGCAACAAGGAGGACATGTTTGATAATAGTGAGGCAGGAAGGAAGGAAGGAAGAAAGAAAAGTGTTGTGCCTCTTCAATACGACAGATACTACTTTTATTCAGGATTATTGGACATAGGAGGATAATCAAAAAGCACTTTGGAGTGAATCACTTTCACGTGAAGAAGCACTGGGGGTAAAACTTGAACATCTGAGTAGAATATTGCTCTCAATGTTTCCAACCTCGAAACAATGTGTTTTATATAGAATCAAGTCAGTTTAAATCGATCAGAAAACACACGAGAAACATTTTGCAGCTACAGTTGTCCAGTTGTTGATAAATCTGTATGGTCTTTAGCGATTCAATACAAGTAGTTGGCATGTAGTGAAATAATTTCTATAAATGAGTGTTAGAGAATTTATATGTTAAAGAACTGTGATTCTCAACAATTCACCTTCTTCTTATACTATTCTGTTTTATGTAAGTATGACATTTTCACTACTGCTAAGCATAAAAACATGTGTCTACCCCGGATATAGGCACATACCAGAATATAATTTTGTGGATTTAAATGTGTCATATCCTCAAACATTGCTGGCTTAAAAATTGATACATCAGGGAATAATAAAGACCCATTGAAATTTTGTTCCTATTATAAAGTTGTCAATAAATTAAAAGACAATGATAAAAAGCATAAAAACATGCTATATCAAATGATGCTAATCCAAACCTAAATGGGATGCTAACACAAATAGTTTACTAAGAAAAAACATTCATGTATGTGCTTAAAGGTCTTTATATTAGTAAAATTCTGTAGAAGTGTGAAATAAAATATTTAAAAGATACGTATTTAATAATCAGAATACAAATATTAGCAATATATTTTCATGTAGATTTGTAAATGTATTAAAAACTATATGAAGTGGTTGTAAAATAGAAATAGATGTTATTATACTGTATGATGTATATCAATCCAATAAAGAAGGTACTTATATTCTTAAATTCCAATATACTTTTTACTTAAATCTTTATCCAATAGCAGCAATACCATCTATATTCACTAAAATAAGTTTTTAAGTAAAAACAATTTGAAAATTGGAATACCCGCCTACATAAAATTTTACAACAGATAAAATTGAATTTTCTTTCAATACCAGATTTGCAACAGATAATTTAGAAAAGAAATTCACTACTGTAAAAGCATAGCGTTAAAAATATCCATTTCTAAAATGACTTTTGAATATTCCTACTTATGTACCATAACGATGAAGCATTAAGTAAGTTTATTTTTTTCTAGGGTATTTTATCCCTTTCTTTTATCGTGTTATAAGAAATGCAATGCTGCGGATCGCAAATGAATTGGACTGAAAGGATTCAGGGAAAATATTTTCTCTGTATCAAATTTTCCAATTATCCTAGAAACAAAGACGTAAACTCTGAACAAACTCATAAACCTAAAACGTATTTACCAGCTAAAAGGCAGATCGATATTTTTCCGTAAAAGAGTAGGAGGCAAATTTTATGATCACAATGCGGTTCTTTTAATCAGCAATAAAAGACCTCTAAACAAGAAGTTAGTAATATCACTAAAGTATATTTCCAGGAATTTATTCTATCTTATATCGCATTTTAGAAAGGTGTGCTCAACGGAGCGATAGGCCTCTGGTTATGACTTCTAAAATGGCATATCTTTCTATCTAGGGTCTTTCAGAATATAGTATCTGCCATTCCAACTTTTGAAAAGGGGAAATTCAAAGTTTAAATTTTGCTGTTTAAATTTCTGTTTAATTTTGCACTTTCTGTTTAATTTTTCGCTTAAATTTCTGTTTAATTTTGCATTTTCTGTTTAATTTTTTTTTTGTTTAAATATTTGTTAATTTTTTCATTTGATTTTTAATTTTGCTGTAAGTTTAAATTTATGCTGTTGATAGACCGTTAGCTTAAGATTTGAAAGCAGTTAGTTAATTAACTTTAATTTTTTTTAATTAACTTTAAAATTTTATTTTAATTTTTATCCGTTTTTAAAAATCAATATTTAAGCGATATTTGTTCTAATGTAAATGCTTATAGTCATTATATGCGATTAAATTTTGTGAATATTCTTGTATATGATTGAATTTACATTATTTGTACTTATAAATATATAAGCGAACATTGTTTTTGAAAATTAGTTTTAAATGTTTTTCGATAAATAAACTATTAAAAATGAAGTAAAAATATAAGTAAGCAAGAAAAGTTAGTAGCAAATATAAGAGTTATTTTAATATTGAAGGAAAACAAGAAATAGAGATTTAAAATTTTTATTTACAAAATTTAACAATATATTTTAAGCACAAAATATTGTTAGAAAATTTGTACTTTATAGTTAAAATTGATTCACACAATTTTAGAAGAACGAAATTAAGCTCTTTTTTTATCAGAGAGCTAAGATGTTCATAAAAACTACAGAAAAAGCTTTTTGTTTTAATTTTATGTATGAATTTTAGAAATTTTATCTTGTAAAAAAAAACATACATCATAATAGATCATATATCTAAATATAGTTTTAAACATATGAAGATAACATATTAATAATGCATTTTGATAAATTATTACATTATTTAAAACGGTTTTTAAATTACTTTTTTAAAACATTGAATTTGTTTAACCATGAATAAATCCTTTAAAATTTCAGGCAGTTTGCATTTACTTTTCAATAATCAGAAATGTAAAATAAATTAAGTCTCTCTAAATACATTTTGTAGTTTCTTCCTTAAAAAAAGAAATTGGTTTTAATCTTTATTTGTTTTGTTATACTTTTCCTAATAATATGGTTAATTGCATATATATATATATTTTAAACTAATACAACTATGTGTAAATTATTAAAAATATATAACAACAAAAATCAGGAAGTATAAAAAATATAGATTCATGCCATTTTTTTAAATGAAATATCTTTTTAAAATTAATAATTAATTTATTCCACTTGACTAATATGACTCTGTTAAAAAATAATTAGCATCAAATCGTTTAACCAAGGCATACTGTCATTAAAATATCAAAGATTTCAGGTTTTTAATTATTAAATTTATTGAAGATCAAATTTTTATATATTGAATATATGATTTCTTCAGATATGAAATATGAAATTTTTTTCTACTAAAACAATATTTGTTTTCTATAATTAAATATTTTTTCTACAACTATTCTAAATAATATTTTTTCAATAAATGGATTAAATGTTAATTTCCTAATGTTTATCTAAAATTTAATTTCCTGTGAAACTTTTTATGCCGTTAAACACTATAACAAACTATATACATGTTAGGTTTCTTACTCCGAAAAATTTTAATTCTTTACCAATTATAATTTTTCAAAATTATACCAAGTGTTTTGAAGTAAATATATAAATTTTGATTAAATGTCTTATTTTCATTTTCTTTCAATTTTTTAAATTTAACTTTAAGAGTTTAATTTATATAAAATATTTCAGTAATATCTTTAAATAAGCGTTTTTTCCTTAATTGCTTTTCAATTGGAAAAAAAAATATTTACTTTTAAAATATACTATAGGCTTTGGTAGGACAGCCTAGAATCTTCTTAATTAATGCATATAATTAAGAAAAGGTTTTGAAAATAAATTAATTTGGTGTTAAATATAAAACTTAAAACATATAAATTTTAAAGTAAGGTAAAAAAAATAATAAGATGGTGGGAAAATACGTTGCAAAATGTATGCAGAATAAAATGTGGGCTTATGTATGCAAAATAAAATGCTGCATACTTTAGGCATTCAAAAAGTTTTTTAAATTCTTACCAGCTATTAAATTGATTTTATGTTAGATAAATAATGAGTACTGTCTGTAAAAATTAATATATTTTGATATAATTTAGGTTATATATTATATGCAATAAATTTAAGCTAATTGAATTTTAAACAGAATAGTATAAAATGTGGAATAATGTATTTTGTATATATTTTAAATAATGAGATAAACATAAAATAATAAAAAAAAAATAAAGTTCCAATAAAATTTTCATTAAAATAAATAATAAATATTTAATATTATGTGTCATTTGACTTCAATTTGCCTAAACATATGAAATATATACATGTTATGTTTATTTTAATATGAATTTAATATATGATTAATCTATTAATTTAATATCTTAATCTGAATTTTAAAATATTAATCTATTAATTAATTCTTAATTGAATCGATTAATATCTTAATATAAATTTTAATATGAGAATATCTTGCAATCAAAATGTGTTTAATTACAAAATATAAACCGAGTCAATCAATTTATTTATCTAAAAGAATCCATGTATAACTCCACTTCAAAAAAAAATTGCTCGAAACTTATAATACCATAGCGTATTTTTTTTAATTTCTTGGTATTATATTTATTTATATTATTTATTATTATGTTATTATAAAGTGATACACTTTTGACATATTTTAGATTTTTTTTTTTTTTTAAAAAGAAAGATTTTTTAATAAATTCGTATGGTTATTTATAATTTAACACAAAAATATTTTGGAGTAAGTTGAATAAGTATATTCTTAGATTATAGACAGATCTTAAATATTAAAATATTAGCTACTTTCTCTAATACTATTAGGATTGCAATTAATAATAAAGAGTTATTTTTTTAATAATTTTGAAACAACTTTTTTATGAATCACCACCATGTAAAATATAGTGATAAAAAGAAAATCATCTAAAGTATTTGAAAATAATAGTAACATTTGGAAGCCTTAAATGAAAATTTGTCTAATGATGTTATTGCATGTTTTTATTAGAAAAAACACTAAATTAATATCATAAAATATGGTAAACACTGCAATTTTCTTAAATTCAATATTTCAAGTTTACTGTTAATTGTATGTTTCATTTGTTTAAAACTTGTATTATTATTTAATAAATTAAATAATTTCATTAAAACTTAAGACACTACTGACATAATGCAATGTGAATTTTAGTTGTTACTATGTGCAACTAATTTTGAAAAATAAGATAATTTTAAATATATGTAGAAAATTGAATTATATGCACATAATAACTGCTACGTACTTATTAAATGGTAAACGATATTATATAAAATTTAGAACACATATGGTAAAGTTATTACAAAAAAAGCATTAGAAAAGAATTACTATTTGCAATTATAGTATTTTTTTAAATCTTTATTATTAAATTCATTAGCATGAAACTTTTACGATATTTAAAACATTAATATTTTAGTGTGAGAAATTTTATTCTAGTATCACATCCAATCACTTTTTGCGTGTATTATATATATGGGATAATTGTATGAGATATTGCTTCGTTGTATTCATATTTTACTTATTGTATGAGATATATTACCATTTGTAAAAGAAACACAATTATACCGACAATAATTTTATAGGTTGCATTGTTCAGTTAACAGATTTTATTGCTATTGTTAATATTAGCTTTATGCACAACATATTTTCTTGGATAGCGTTCATTACACAAGGAACGAAATTGTCTCATAGGATTACGAAGAAATTTCTATGACCACAATTCACTTCGAGATGATAAATGCCACAATCCCTTCATTTCTGGAGACATTAAACTTAAGTAAAATAGGCAAGAAAGCGTTTAACAGCAAACTAAAGGTTGGCAGCAAATCAGGAAAGTATTGCTGAAGTGTTCATATCAGCAATTTCAAGACTCATAGGTTAAGCAATTTTAAAAATGTGGAACTCGAAATTAACATAACGTCCAAATGCTTGTCCCAAAATGCAATTTCGGATTCCAAGCATTGTTTTGTCATTACGTCTGTAGCTAACGAAACTCGAGGGAAATTGTCTGTCTTTATAAGCAGTACTAGAAAAGGGCATTTCGGGTCCAATATTAGTGGTTGCCGTGGTGAGGAATTTTAAGAGAATGCCATTTGCTACGAACAAAATATTTGACATCTGTAATTACGGCGTTAATTGTTCTTCCTCGAATTCGATCTAAATGATTTAACTTATTATTTCCACTAGATATTTGAGAAATACTGCAAGGACAATGCTTTTTTTTTTATTTGTTTATTTTACACTTTTCCTTAGAAATTTATATTAAAAACAAATCTTATTGCTTTTTACTTGGATATAGCTATCTAAGGAAAGAACACCTTGAAATAAGTCGTTACAGTAGAAGAATACAGATTAAATAAGAAGGTTTTGTTTAAATGGTATTAAATTAATAAATTTCATATTATTTTTTTTATATTTGTGGAATTCTTTGAATACTGACCTCATGACTGGGATATATATTTTCCTTTTATATATGCAATAATTTGTACAATTAAAAATGCAAATTTTTATCAGGTAATTTTATTACATAATAAGTTAAAACAAATTTAAAACATTTGTTAAGTTCATTGTGCAAATTTAAATGACTTTTACAAATATATAATAATAATTAGTACTTGGAATAATTTTTTAAGATATCAACTGTACATTATTTAAAGAAATGATTAGGCTCCTCTTAACTATGACCTTTCAATTTAAAAAAAAAAAAAAAAAATACAGCAAAATGCTTCCTTTTATTTCATATATTAACATTCAATTTTTAGATTGAGTTGATTAAGAGATGAGTTAGCTAATATTTCAGAGTTAATCATTAAACTTTCTTTTTGAAATACGAAGAAAGAAGTAATTAATATTAAAAAAGAGCAACTGTATTCTCGTTTTTAAGATATTGACTCTTGTAAAAGTTTAATCTTTGTATCCAGTATTACTGTATAATGAAGAATAAACAATGCCCCAAGATAAAAAATTGTAGAATTTTTATGTTATTAATTAATCTCAATATTGAAATTAATGTAGAATCTTTATATAGAAATTAATATATTAATACTTTTATGTTTAATCTATTAATTTATATGAATATCTTTATATAGAAGTTAATATCCTCAATATAGAAATAATAATTATAAATAAACCTACTGAGTTTCCATATTGTCAATGCATATTTCCATTAAAATAAATTATTCTGTAAATGAGACATGATAATATCTTATTTAAATAACTAATTTAATATAAAATATTTTATTTATCGACTAATGTTATATATTTCAATGATAATGAACATTCTTCTTCTTCATTAGCGCAACAGATCCTTGGTAGGCCAAGTCAATCCGTCTACTGACATATTTCGAGAAAGGGGATGTTTTTAATAGAGAGAATTACTACTAATAATTTTAAAAGATATATCATGTAATGTGGAATTGAAATACTAGTTTTTTTTAATAAATTTGTTATAAATTAAATGCTTGCTTGAATTTTTTATAAGTTAGGTATAGCTTAATAACATCAATTTTTAATTATTATTTTTTACCGTTTCTTTATGCCAAGAAAAGCATAGCTATGCCAGGAGAAAGTTTTTCGTATTTTCACCCATTTTATTATTAAAACATTTATATATCTTGATAATTCATATATATTCTGAAAATAAAACATTTTGGAACCTACTACAGCAATAATAAATTCAACTTTTTGTTATATTTTTTATGTAATTAATTCAATAATATACTTTACTTAATTTACAATTTTTTGTTTTTACTGAGCATTAAGTGAATGATTTGGTTGATACTCTAAACCGAGTTAAAACTCCTACTGAGTCATTTGGTTAATTGGTTGATACTTGCTTTTAAGTAAAATAAACATTTTATAGTTGCATGTAATATTTTTTTTTATTTATTTTACTTTCATTAAAGCTTTAGAAATCATTTACAATAACTCTAACAATTTGAAAGGAACTATTTTTAAAAAAAGGCACAATCAAAAAAGTAAATATTACACCCACCTGTATTAATGAAAAAAAAATAGTAAAATCAACCGAAAAATCTATTGAGTTGAACGTAAAAGGAAAAAGTTTAGTTCCCTCTTCTAATTATACAAGATTAATTACAGTTGTCAGTATAAAAAGACAACAAAACATTCAAGAGGAAAGTTGTCTGTATTCACGTTCCATCTCCTGTATTCCTGCACTCCAATCAATGTGTTTTCAAAACCAACAAAGAATGGTGGAACGAAAAAAAAATATATATTTCATTTCCCATTTGGAACAATCTCAGAAATATTAATTTAGAAAGAAGGTTTCTTTTCCCTTTGAAAAAGTCACACAACAAAATGGCAGACAATGGAAGCGAATTGCGTTTTCTTTTTCGTATCATCGTATTTGACTGTTCTTTCGTAATTGAAAATATTAAATTGTATTCTTTCGATAAACTTCCGAAGCGGGACGCTTGTTCAATCCTTCATGGGTTTCAACTGTCAAAATAAATAATATTAGAGTTGCATTTTCATTATGTTTCAGAGGTCCTGTGTTATCGTGCGTTAAAAAAAATACATTAAACATAAAAAAGTAAAAAATAAATTTTTACTTCAACGATTTATTTAATTACAGTTCTTTGTGTAAGTAGTGTCCAATCAAGTGAGATTGAGATTTTGACGTTTTGGAAAAAAAATACGATGTACGATGGTGCAACATCAAAATGGTTGAGCTGAGATATGGGGATGTTTTAATACATGAATGAACTAAATTATTTAATTTAAGTAAAATAATTTAATTGAAAAGTGCTGTGTATGTGTGATGCACCAGTCCAGCCAAACAAACAGTGGAATAATAAATAAACTTTTACGATTCTTTGGAAAAGTTGAGTATATAAAGAATTGAAAGAAATTATAATATTTCAATTTAAAGTATTCGTTGTTAATTTTAGCGTGAATTTCAAGCTAAGCGTCACCATCATATTTAAGTCCAGAGTGAACATTAATTATCTTTCACTTTTGGAAATATGGAGCAGCTGTTGTGTTTAAAACATTGAAGAAGGACATAAAAAACAAGATTAATTAATTCAAACATTTTAGTAAATAAAGTTATTTTATCTTTTACAGATATACAATTTTTTTTTTGACATTTTATTTCGACTTAAATGTCATCAGATTTAATAAAATAATGTTACGTACTAATTTGATGCAATAATTTCATCAATAATTATTAAAATACTGTTGCTTGCAAACACTAACAGAGATTAGAAAATAAACACTAATAAATACAAAATAAGATTCCTCCGTAATTTGAAATTGAAACGATCTAATTGATTTTCCTTTAAAAATGAAAGAAAGATATATTTCCGTTTTATCTTAATTTTATTTGAAATCACTAATCATTTTGAATTTTTGTAATATGCATTAAAATATTGAATATGGCTTAGGATTCCTCATGGTATTATTAAAAATGCTGATTTAAATTAATTTTACTACTCTAATTCTTGATTTTGAACGTAAAAATAGCAAAAGAAATGCATTTACATTTACAAATTCAAACAACAAAAATATTTAAATGTCATCAGATTTAATAAAATAATGTTATTTATTAATTTTATTCAATAATTTCATCAATAATTTTTAAAATACTGTTGCATGCAAACACTAGAAGATATTATAAAATGAAAATTGAAAAATAACAAAAGATTCCTCTGTAATTTGAAATTGAAGGGATCTAATCGAATTTCCATCAAAATTAAAGAAAAATATATTTCAGTTGTAATTTTAATTCCACTTAAATGTCATCAGATTTAATAAATAGTATTATTTTCTTATTTTATGCAATAATTTTATCGATATTTATTAAAATATTGTTGCATTCAAACACCTGCAGAAATGAGAAAATAAACATTGATAAAAAAAAATATTCCTTTGCAACTTGAAATTAAAAGGACCTAAATGAATTTACATCAAGATTAAAGAAAAATATATTGCAGTTGTATCCTAATCTAGTTTGAAATTACTAATTTTGAATTTTTGTAATATGCATTCAATACATGATATACATATAATTACTACATAATATACATTTAATTGAATATAGCATAGGATTCTTCATAGCATTATTAAAAGTGATGATTTAAGTTAATTTACTACTCTAGTTCTTGATTTTGAAAGTATAAATAATTAAAGAAATGCATTTATACTTACAAATTCAAATAACATAAATATTTAAATCTAACTCAAATTCCATTTAAATTTTCTAAAAGTAAATTTTGCAAATGAAAAAAAACCTTATAAAGTAAACTGAAATAACCTATGCCCCCATACTAAATATGGCTGGCTTGATTAATTTTTCTTAAATTCTTTTCAAAAGTTTTTATAGAATCCTTTTTTTTAATCTTTTCACTTCCTTTACTTCGCAGCAATCGTGTCACTCTCCTCTAATACATCAATTAATTTTTTTGGAACAAAATCTACAGAATTTAATCAACTTGTTAATCAAAATAAAAAAAAAATCATCATAATATAAAAAAAAAACATCACCCTGCCAAAAGAAACCATCAATTGCGATACGAAGAAGATAAAAATGAAAAACAACTGCAAATGAATTATCACCCTGGACGCGTTAAAAAACTATTCATTTTCTATCCACCTTTTTACCGTTCTTTCCGCACGGCTGAAAAATTAACAGCAAAAGCTAGTAGAATTGACTATGCCAAAGACATTGTTCTTACCACATTCTATCCTTTTTTTTTCTGTCTTTCTTTTTCACTGATACAAGGTGGGGAAGGGATGAATCACTGCGACGCAACCTAGGCTCAAAGCTTCATTTATTTTCGCACAAGGCTTCGTTTTCTTCCCAACTTTAATGGTACTACTTGAGAAGAAAACTAGTTCAGAGATGGGTAATCCCTTTGCAAGTCTCTACCTTTAAGAAATCTCGAATCGTCTCAAGAGCTAGGATGAAATTGATGGATTGGATGGAAAGAGCGTCACACTACTAAGGAAGTAGACGTGTTTCGAACGGACAAGGAATGCCATTATGTGAACGTTTTTAAGCGACGAGAACACATTTGCCAAATAACTTGGACACATTCGGATCGGTGCATATTTCTGAAATTGTTTCTCAAAGTTCCAGCTCCTATTTTACATTTCATTAACTGTGAAAAAGATCGCAGTGTTTATTTTCCAAAAATAATATCTGTTAGGAGATGGGAATGTTTATTTTATTTCCGTATAAAGATGTAATATCTTTTTTTTTTTTCGTTAGTGTTTTTGTGAAATTTTATAGGATAATAATAATAGAGTTGTGTAGGACTTCGTTTGATTGGATACATTTGAACGAGGCATATTGATAATGAGTAAAGATTGATAAATAGAAAAAGATTCTTTGTCATTTGAAATTGAACCGATCTAATGGAATTTTCAATAATGATGAAAGAAAAATATATTTATGTTGAATCCAACTCTTGTTTAAAATTACTAATCATCTTGAATTTTTGAAATAGACATTTAATTCAGAATATACGTATAATAATACATAATCTACATTTAATTGAGTATAGTTTAGGATTCTTCATGGTATTATTAAAAACGTTGAATTAAGTTAATTTTACTACTCTAATTCTTGTTTATAAATGTTAGAATAACAAAAAAAGGTATTTATATTTACAAATTCAAATAAAATAAATATTTCAATATAACTTTTAAATTTCATTTAAATTTTCTAACAGTAAATTTTGCAAATGAAGAAGAAAATTTATAAAGAAAACTGAAATAATCTTTGCCAACATAATAAATACGATTTTCTTGATTCATTTTTCTTAAATTCTTTTCAAAAATTTTTATCGAAACATTTTTTTTTATCTTTTCACTTCCTTTACTTAGCAACACATCATGTCCCTCTCCTCTAATACATCAATTAATTTTTTGCAACAAAATCTACAGAATTTAATCAACTTGTTAATCAAAATAAAAAAAAATCGCCATAAATATTAAAAAAAAAACATCACCCGGCCAAAAGAAGCTATCAATTGCGATACGAAGAGGATAAAAATGAAAAACAACTGCAAATGAATTTATCACCCTGGTCGCGTTAAAAAACTATTCATTTTCTATCCACCTTTTTACCGTTCTTTCCGCACGGCTGAAAAATTAACAGCAAAAGCTAGTAGAATTGAATATGCGAAAGACATTGTTCTTACCACATTCTATCCTTTTTTTTCCTTCTTTTTCTTTTCACTGATACAAGGTGGGGAAGGGATGAATCACTGCGACGCAAGCTAGGCTCAAAGCTTCATTTATTTTCGCAGAAAGCTTCGTTTTCTCCCCAACTTTAATGGTGCTACTTGAGAAGAAATCTAGTTCAGAGATGGGTAATCCCTTTGCAAGCCTCTACCTTTAAGAAATCTCGAATCGTCTCAAGAACTAGGATGAAATTGATGGATTGGATGGAAAGAGCGTCACACTACTAAGGAAGAAGACGTGTTGCGATACAGACAAGGAATGCCATTATGTGAAGGTTTTTAAGCGACGAGAACACATTTGCCAAATAACTTGGACACATTCGGATTGGTGCATATTTTGGAAATTGTTTCTCAAAGATCGAGCTCGCATTTTACATTTCATTAACTGCGAAAAAGATTGGAGTGTTTATTTTCCAAAAATAATATATGTTAGGAGATGTTTATTTTATTTCCATATGAAGATGCAATATTTTTTTTCTTGTTAGTGTTTTTATGAAATTTAATAGGATAATAATTATAGGGTTGTGTGGGACTTGTTTTGATTGGATACATCTGAACGAAGCATATTGATAAAGAATAAAGATCGATAAATTAAAAAAAATTCTTCTGTAATTTAAAATTGCAGTGATCTAATTGAATTTTCCTTAATGATGAAAGAAAAATATATTTACTTTAAATCCAAATCTTCTTTAAAATTACTTATCTCTTGAATTTTTGAAATATACATTTAATACATGATATACATTTAATTTAGTATAATTTAGGATTCTTCATGGTATTATTAAAAATGTTAAGTTAATTGTACTACTCTAATTCTTGTTTTTGAACGTAAAAATAACAAACGAAATTTACTTATATTTAGAAATTCAATAAAATAATTATTTAAAACTAATTCTTACATTTCATTTAAATTTTCTAGAAGTAAATATTGCAAATGAAGAAAAAAGTTTCAAAAGCAGACTTAAATAATCTTTGCCAATATACTGAATATGGCTGGCTAGACGAATTATTCATAAATTCTCAAAAATTTCATGGAATCTTTTTTTTTCCTTTTCACTTCCTTTACTTAGCAACACATCATGTACCTCTCCTCTAATACATCAATTAATTTTTTGGAATAAAATCTACAGAATTTAATCAACTTGTTAATCGAAATAAAAAAAAATCGCCAAAAATTATAATAATAAAAAAAAAAAAATAAAAAAATAAAAAAAAAAAAAAACCCCGGCCAAAAGAAGCCATCAATTACGATACGATGAAGATAAAAATGAAAAACAACTGCAAATGAATTATCAACCTGGACGCGTTAAAAACTATTCATTTTCTATCCACCTTTTTACCGTTCTTTCCGCACGGCTGAAAAATTAACAGCAAAAGCTAGTAGAATTGACTATGCCAAAGACATTGTTCTTACCACATTCTATCCTTATTTTTTCTTTCTTTTTCACTGAAACAAGGTGGGGAAGGGATGAATCACTGCGACGCAAGCTAGGCTCAAAGCTTCATTTATTTTCGCACAAAGCTTCGTTTTCTCCCCAACTTTAATGGTGCTACTTGAGAAGAAATCTAGTTCAGAGATGGGTAATCCCTTTGCAAGTCTCTACCTTTAAGAATTCTCGAATCGTCTCAAGAGCTAGGATGAAATTGATGGATTGGATGGAAAGAGCGTCACACTACTAAGGAAGAAGACGTGTTTCGAAACAGACAAGGAATGCCATTATGTGAAGGTTTTTAAGCGACGAGAACACATTTGCCAAATAACTTGGACACATTCGGATCGGTGCATATTTCTGAAATTGTTTTTCGTAGTTCCAGCTCGCATTTTACATTTCATTAACTCTGAAAAGGATGGGAGTGTTTATTTTCCAAAAATAATATCTGTTAGGAGATGGGAATGCTTATTTTATTTCCGCATGAAAATGTAATATTTTTTTCTCGTTAGTATTTTTATGAAATTTTATAGGTTAATAATTATGCGGTTGTGGGGACTTCTTTTGATTGGATACATCTGAACGAAGCATATTGATAAAGAATAAAGATCGATAAATTAAAAAAGATTCTTCTGTAATTTAAAATTGCAGTGATCTAATTGAATTTTCCTTAATGATGAAAGAAAAATATATTTATGTTGAATCCAAATCATGTTTAAAATTACTAATTATCTTGAACTTTTGCATTATACATTTAATACATAATATACATATAATTAATACATAATACACATTTAAGAGTTTAAGATACTTCATGTTATTATCAAAAATGATGATTTAAGTCAATTCTACTACTCTAATTCTTGTGTTTGAACGTAAAAATAACAAAAAATAAATGCATTTATAATTAAAAATTCAAATAAAATAAATATTTAAATCTAATTCATAAATTTCATTTAAATTTTATAAAAGATGAAGAAAGTTTCTAAAGCAAACTAAAATAATCTTTGAGAACATACTGAAAATGGCTGACTTGATTAAATTTTCTTAAATTTTTTTCAAAAATTTTTATAGAATTTTTGTCCTTCCATTTCACATCCTTTATTTAGCAACACATCATTTCACTGTCCACTAATACATCAATTAATTTTTTTGGAACAAAAAGCTTCGTTTTCTCCCCAACTTTAATGGTGATACTTGAGAAGAAAACTAGTTCAGAGATGGGTAATCCCTTTGCAAGTCTCTACCTTTAAGAAATCGCGAATCGTCTCAAGAGCTAGGATGAAATTGATGGATTGGATGGAAAGAGCGTCACACTTCTAAGGAAGAAGACAGGTTGCGATACAGACAAGGAATACCATTATGTGAAGGTTTTTAAGCGACGAGAACACATTTGCCAAATAACTTGGACACATTCGGATCGTTGCATATTTTGGAAATTGTTTCTCGCAGTTCCAGCTCGTATTTTACATTTCATTAACTGCTAAAAGATGGGAGAGTTTATTTTCCAAAAATAATATCTGTTAGGAGATGGGAATGTTTATTTAATTTCCGTATGAAGAGCACTATTTTTTGTTCTCGTTAGTCTTTTTATGAAATTTTATACGATAATAATTATGGAGACTTCTTTTGACTGGATACATTTGAACGAAGGAGGTTTTTATGTTACAAAAAAATTAAATTACAGATAAGACTGAAAATGGAAGACAACCGATTTAACAACTTGTATCTGCAAACTATAATGAAGGTAGAGCAAATATCATTAAAATCATCTTGATTCATGTGTCTTTATATGAGAATTTCCTTTTTGAATTGTAATGCTTTATTTAAATGGACGAGTTTTAAGAAATTTATTTTCTGATTTTTTAATAAATATTTGAGATAAAATCTTGAATGTTTTAGAATTGCATTTTAATCGTTTCAATATATCTGTCTTAGGTAAATAAACGTAGCCAAATAAAAGAATAAGATATACAAGATTTTATTATTTAGCTGTTTATTACAAAATTTTATTATTTAGTTATTTATTACAAAATTTTATTAATTAGTTATATATTACAAAATTTTATTATTTACTTATTTATCAAAAAATTTTAATTATTTAGTTATTTATTACAATTTTTTTTTACTTTTTCATAGCGCCTTTATTCTCAAAAAAATGCACACTAAATGTTAGATAGGAATTTTTTTCTAATTTGTATTGTTTATTGTTTTGCATGCCTTATTATGCCTTTTGTATGTTTTATTGTTTTGTAAACCTGTTCAAAACATTCTTAAATTTTAATAGAATCTGAATCAGTTATTTTAAATAATTAATTTTATTTAAGAAAAGATATTACTAAATTTTTATATAATAAAAAGAAATACTTGTATTTCAAAAATATATGCAACTACTCGTATATGTGAAAAAGTTAGTGTGTAACTAACTTTTAACAAAAAGAAAATATAACTTTTCAAAACTTTTTACTCTTATTTTTATAAAAAAGAGCAGATTAGAAGATTTAGATTTAGATTTAGAATTAACATTTTTGAGTATATTATTTTTATTTTATTTTATTTTAAGAATAATTTGATCTAAAATATTGAAAAATCACAAATCTTATCGTAAGAAAAAATGTACAATTTCCCAGATTCTTGACAATTCATACATAGACTCACATTTAATTTATATTAATAATTTAATTCAATTTTTGTTTATTTATTTCCTCTTATCTTTAATACAAGAGTATATTGAGGAAATAGGTATATCCTGACCAAGAATAAGAAACATATTTTTTTTTTCTGAAGGGTAAAATCCTTCATTTTAAATGCGATATTTATTTCAATATATTAAAATTTAGAAACTTTATATTAATATCATGGCTTTAAAATAAAATGATGTAAAAAAATATATTTATTTTTGTTTGCTATCAAGACATATGAGATTAATTTTAAACACACAATAGCTGGAGAATTAGATGTTTTTAAAAATATAATTCCTGTGATATCAATAACAACATTTGCACCCGTTTGACGTAAGAATTACAAGAAAGAACCAGCCACCTTAAAGACGAAAGAACGACCACCCATAATAAAACCGTGAGTGAAATATATTAGGACTCTCACCTCTCTAGCACCTTTTAAGAAAACTTCCTTTCAAATTGAAGCGACGTTTGAACAAAAGAGCATGGGGGCGGCAAACTGAAGATTAATGACCGAATGTAGCATTACGCTTCATTCAGCTGCAATGCCGCTTTCACTTTGTCTTCTTTCAATTACTCAATCCCTTGTTTCAATTTCCTCCGTACCCCCGCCCGATAACTGGCTTCGAGTAGAAGCAAGTTTCTGAAAACTCGGCCCCCCTTCAAGCTCAGGACTTGCTTGCTTAATGTGTACCCCCGACCAGCTGCTAACAATTGATCAAACAGGAACCCTAATATAGGACTAACGGCGCTGCTATATAAGTCCCAAAATGGGGTGCGAGAACATGAACTATTGTCAGTGATCCTCCTCACCAAACAACGCGGCAATTGGACGCATTTTTTTCTCCTCAAAAATCAATGTGCCATCATTTTAAATAGAGGGTTGAAGCGACAATCACTGTAGGAATGTTACTGAATAGGCGGATGCTAGAACGACGTATAAATCATGGCAACCATCTCAAGTTATGACACATCGGCGCAAGTGATTCTTTAACACGACGCAAACAGACACCCGTTAATTTGATGACACAGTTGGCAGTTAATGTCGCAGTTATTATGGATTCCGTGTTAATCACGTTGTAATAAGTGCGGAGTTAATTGTTACGTGTAGCGAAACTGTGGACTATTGATCACGGGTCATTAAAACGCTTTGACATGACAGGAAACCATAGCAAAGAGCCGCTGTTGACATAAATATATTTTGCTTCCGTCCTAACTATTGCATGCAGTAGAGGGACTCATTTGCATTCTTTCAAAAGCTGGGATATTTGTTAATTCATTATTTGTATCATTTTCAGAAAAAAACGAAATCTCTTTGAAGCATGGTGCCCTAAACGACTGAGATGAATAAGAAAGATAAATTGCTTAATTGGCTTAATTACTTGTTTTGTCGCATTAATTCGAGTGTTTTTGATGATTCTCTTATTTTGATAATATAGAGTCACTATATATATATATTTCATTCTCTGGTATGCAACTTGCTATCAGTAATAAAGGGCATAATTTTACATAAGTCAAAATTATTAAAAATATAAAAAAGAAAAACTACTATAAGGCGTATTGTAAATCTTTCACAAATCAAAAACGGCCTGTATACCAAAAGCTGTAATAAAACATAGAATTTTCAAACAATAATATTGAAGTTTATAAGCTGTATTTAAAAATTTATAACTTAAATATATTAACAATTTTTTAGAAAATTCGGGAAAAAAAGCACCAAGAAAGATTTTGCATTTATATTTCAGACTAAATATAGTCAACTAATAAAATGGGACTATTAGTCTATTGCTACTACATTCCAGTTTAAATAAGTTTAGCGCAATTAATATCCTTAAATATTATACAGACTTTTATAGTTATAGTTAATTGCGTTCTACTTGTATCGCATTAATTTACGGAAATTAGATAACTGAAATGAAGAGTATATAATGAAATAGTTCATTTAATTTCTAGCGTCTGTTTCAAAATTTCCAGATTTAATGGAGTTTTGAATTATGAGAAAGGTAGTAGCTTAATTCCGTAAGTATGCAATGAGTTTGCGTCAGTAATTCTGGAAATCCTTCCCAGTCATTTGGAAATTTAGAATTAATTTGATGACTTCAATCTCTTACATCAAACGTTACTTTCTATTCTATTGGCATTTCTACAAAATAATTAGTAAATAAATTAGTTAATTTACTGAAAATACCAAATGATATTCAAAAATACCAAAGGATATAAATTCATAGTTTTAATGAGAAATTTGAAAACACAACAAAAAATATGACGATAAATATTGTTATTAAAACGTTTAATAAAATTACAAAAAGCTTATAGTACTGATAATTTTCTTTTCGTGGAATAAATGATAGAAGTTGTCAATATTGATTACAAAAGTTACCACCATTTGTTTGGTTCTGTTGCATGGTAAACACTCATCCTCTAACTTTATCACCTACTATCACGCGAATAACAATGTATCCAATCTCAAAAAGCTAAGAAACAACTTTCTTTAATCGTTCGAATAATATCGATCCCTATAATGCGATGATTTTAAACTAAACGAAGTACTTGAAAGAAAAGCGCTTTTCATAGCTAAAATGCTGGCTACCCATCTAACTCTCTCCCTTTTCAGTACAAGATTACATTCCCATCTTTCCCGTTGTGGACCTAAAGTATTTGAGCTAAGTTGAAAAGCTGGTGTCGACACGGTTTCCCCATTAACGCAAACGAGTATCAACAAAAACGCATTAAAAGCCATTAGTTCAATCGCCGTGAGAAGGTACACTTAATATGAAGAAGGCCATGAAATTTCTTCCACCAGCCATCTCAGGTACTCCTGAACAAAGTTCAAATAAAAACAGAAGATTTCCGATGGGTTAAAGCAAGAAAAAAGGATGTACCCTACAACATAGTGAAAAATTAGCATATCCATTATACTAACCGAAAGAACACACCGGAATTAGACATTGTGTTAAAACTGGATGAGTGATTGTGAACTTGGAGAAATCGTCAAAGGCTTGAACTTTTGACTTAGTACTACATTTATTTCTTTGTTAAAAATATAATTAAAATGATACTTGGATTTCAAAAGGCAAGTTAAAATGCATCATGCTCTTAAAAGTCATGTGCAATGCATTCTGATTAAGATAGGAGAATACATTGTATTGAATATGTAGTTTTAAAAAATTAAATTCCCATGATTTAAAGGCGAGGACAATATAAATTATAAGAATAGTCAAACACATTTATTTTCTTTTATAGTTACTCTGAGTTATGAAACCGTTATTGATACTCTATATAAATAATATTTAAATAAACACAAAAGGTTATTAAATTATACATTCGATTTTCATTAATTAAAAGAAATTTTATCTTTGTCATATAAAGTAAATTATAAATGAAATTATTTATTTATTATCATATCAGAATTTTAGTGTTGTATTTTCAGAGAAATAGTGTCTTGTTTAATAAATGTTTTCTTCCAGTATCACATTTGAAATTAAATATAAATCAAGAATGTATTACTTTTTAAAACTGTTTAATTCCTGCATCGATGTTCAATATTAAGCCAATTTTTACTTTTGCTCCTTTATTTCTGGAGTTACTGAACAGACATAAATAAAATCCGGTATGAAAAAAATATTAGTATAGTAAAAGAAAAAACTCACCGTTTATGATACATGATGATGATACCGCGCGATCGTTAATACGGCTTTTCGGTGCCGGAAATTCTAAAATAGAGTTTGCAATATCGGTCCAAAAATGGGTTAATGGGGAAGCATGGTCCTCTTTTACTGCTTTTAACAATGTACCAAGAAACAGTGATACAACTTTTAACAACGTGAATTTATATTGGAAATCAGGCAGATCATGGACGTCTGGAGAAATCTGTCCTACTCCTCCAGCAAAGTAGTTTTCAGACCCTGGATAGTTCTCAGAGGTGAAAGGTGAACTGTAATAGCCCTCCCTAGATACCTTCCCGCACCAGATATGCGTTTTACTGTTTAAATCTTGATATCTTCTGGTTAGCCAACCCATTTGGAGAATATCCTAATCTTGAGATTGAAAGGAAAGTTGAACGTCTGTGGCCTCTTGAAATTTGCTAAATTGATCTCGTCCTAAATTTCATTTGTACAGATGTTTTGCCACGAATTGAGAAAAAACAGCTTCTGTTTTCATTAAATTCAGCTAAACCCTTAAAGTTATAGATTTGTTTCATAAAATTTGTTTAACAAACCTGCAAAATAAGCTCTGTCATTTTTAAAATCTATCAAGTTAGATCGCAAAGCATCATCTTTCTTTTTTGAGAAATATACCATGGAGCTGAAAAGATTATAAAACAAATTCAAGCAGGCACCTTATGATACCTCACGAAATTTTATATGATGCAACAAGCAATTGAATTCTGCATCGCATTCAATACACAGTTGTCTAACCAATCTGCCACACAATAAAATGATTCTAATGTGTTGATTGTTTTAATTATATAATCTAATAATAATCTAATAATCTTATCACACATTACAAAAACATTTTATTTATGAAGCCTGTGTGTAAGTTATGCCACCTTTTCCCTAATCTAAGCGCTAACCATTAAAAAACAGGGTCAACATCAAATAAAAACTCAAAAAGAATATTCCAATGATCACGCCACCAGAAAAAAAAGTAGGATTATGACGTCAAAAAGAAAGAATTGCCTGGGGAAGAAAGGCAATAACAGTTAGTTAAAAGGAGAAATGCAATAGAGGCATAGGTCAATTGTGTTTATTATTTGAATATAAAAATAACCGGCGCTCGATTAAAGGTCGATTGTTTAATGATAATTTGTTTATTGAATAGCTAGAGATAATTCAAAATTAATATAATTGTGCACAATATATAAATAATTGTTGTTTGTATTGTATTACCCGGATGTCATAATTTGGATGTTACACTTATTTATAGTAATTGCATGCACGCATTCTTGCTAATGTAAGTTGGACTTACCGACAATGCCCGACACGTTTTTACAAATAGGTACTTGTTAAGACTTATCAGCGTACTTGATCACCAGTAGGTTATAATTTACACCTGAAAAAAAATGTTTTACAACAGCCGAAACAAGTACGGCTAATTTTTCTAAATTTTCTTATATCCTTTACCTTCTTTTGTACTTTTACAGGCCTATTATTTTAATTAAATGGCATCCAAACGTCCCCAAGGCTATTATCGCGCCCTTTGGACGTTCACCACCCCCTAGTGGGCCGTATTGTGCACTTTGGAAATCAGTGTTCTATATGCACCACACGGACATATACGCTTTCATATTCGAAACCAGAGATTTTTATCTTCGTTTGCAAGGATTTTTTGTCACTTTCGTTCTGTACTTTTAGGAAAATTGGCGAAGTATGCAAATTTTTGTTATTTTGAACACCAATGTATACTTTATTGAAATGTAAAATCGATAACAACGCTTATGATGAATTAAGTTAAAAAAAAAATATAACACAATTTTTTTGTTGTTGATCCTAAATTTGTAAATTATTTCTTAAGGTAATTTTAAATGAATTTTCAAATTTACTTCTTCCTATCCCCAAGCTCTTAAAATGTGCCTCTCATTACCTTCCCACGAAAAAAAAGAATTATTGTTGATGTACAATATTGAATCCTTCAGAGGGGCTTGCGATTTTTTTGAAGTCATTCTGTGCTATCTTTTTAACAAGTGTCTTTTTGTATAAAACAACTAACAAGTGTAAGCTGTTGGTCTTTTATCTCTGTAAAATAAACTAACGAATACATATTTAGAGAAATTATTCTTTAAATGTGTATTCCTCAGTTTCTTTTATGAAAGCACTTCTCAGTATTTTTTCTATGAAACATATTTTTAATTATTGGTTAAAACATAACTAATAATAAACTAATATATTAATCAAATTGAGTATTTTTGTAATCAACAAAGCAATATAGTATATAAATTTTGGTTTCGTTATTACTGCAACATCTTTTTTGTACTAGGCCATTTTTACATAATATACAGTATAAAAAATATCAAATAAATTGCATAGTTAATAAATAAGTAGAACCGTTCATGCGGAATTTTATTTTTTAAAGTACATTTTTAGCTTTTTTAAGAAATTAAATTTATAATTTTTTTTCTAATAAATTGAATATAATAATAATTCATTAAAAATAGCAAAATTATCATGTAGATTAATCTAATTAAAATGAAGATAGATATAATGTTCCTATTTTAATGAAATACATTAACATTCAGAACATTAACATTACATTTACATTTACATACATTAACATTTCTTACCAATAAATTTTTGAAAAAATTTCAAAACCTATATCAAAAAATATTTCTCTGGTAGTTGTAATGATTATTAAATCAATTAAATCAGAAAGACCTAAGAAATATATATCATGAACGAATTAATTTAAAATATATGTTATCATTGAAACCAATTTATTTTTAGAACACATACTTTTATCTGAAAGTTCAAACCTTGAAAAACCGGAAAAAAAACTTAATTAATGGCTTAAGTAGTCTTACTGAAAATGAATCGATCTAAAAGTGATATATGAACTCAACTTACCAAACTCGACTTGTAAAAAGTTGAAAAAGCAAAGAAGAATTGTTTAAGGGACACGTTTTAACCACGAATGTCAATATAAGTATCATGGGCAGTTTCTTTTCTCTCTTATCCGATCTAGTTTTACCTTTTTTTTCACTACAAAATGATAAGCCAAGAAAATAAATATTGTTTTATTTATGTAAAAATGGAAGTGAGATAATTTATCACTACTCCTAAGCAAATGAAATTCTTTACTATAATTTATTTCCTTTAAAACTACATGGAAGTATACATCATGTCAGCTTAGTAATACTGATGTAACACTATGAAGGTGATATATTTATTTACTTTTCTACATATTCATATGTGTTAGTAAGATAATTTCGGTTGGTACTTACGTGGAAGTGTTAAGGACGTATCATTGCTGCAGAGATACCATCTTGCGCTACAGTAGCACAGCGTCATCTTCTGGAGAACTGTGGAATTACGAAAAAACACTAATTATCCTTGCCTAATCGAAGTAAACGACACCATTTTGTACAGAGTAGCAGAGTTAGAGTAGAACTGTAACTTTCCATTGACAACTGCAAGCAATTGTCAGTGGAAAACTACAGCTACATGAATCTGATTAATCACAATCATAATATTTAATTTCATTATATGATTTACCTATGTATGTCACTTATTGTAATTGGCAAATCTCATTTTATTAATTACAGTTGAAATGTTGAATTTCATTATGTATGTCAGTTAATGTGTTTCTTCTGGGTAGTTACATAAAAGCATATGATAATTATTTTGTATGATTTACTTACATTGTAAATTTTACATTTTACAATGTAATGAAAATAATCTCTGGAGGGTCTGATTGATGCTGCTTGCTGAACATTGTTGGCCCACCTGCTGTAGTTTGGAGATCCCGGTCTAAACTGTCGCTACATTAGATTTGAATTAATTTAAAATTTCCCTTATGTAGAAAATAGTATACCAATGCGATATAGATATTTGAAAAACGAGGAAACTATTAATTAAAGATATTCAGTAGTCAAAACATATGCTATAGTAAATGGTTAAATAAATAATCCTAATAAAGTTAAAAAGGAGTTTAAATATAATAATTATTTTGTTCAAATCTTAAGAGTGATTCATGATTTGCTAATTATAATTATTAAATAACACTAATCTTTCATGCAAAGTAATGTAGGAACTTTTCGATTTACTATATGTACATGAATATATTGTTATTATATAACTAATGTATTTAGCTGGTTTAATCCATTGGTAAATTTGATTTTTACTTACAGTTTTGAGAAAAACAAGCAAATAAAAAGAAAAGAAAAACTCACTTGAATGCTATGTCAATTTCGATTTATTGCCTTCCATTCAGGATTTAAGCTCAGATCAGATTTATTTAAAATTATCTGCATAAAGAAAATAGTGCACGAATGTAATATAAATATTTGAGTAGATAGATGAAACAGTATTTAACCGAGATACTTAAAATGATTAATATTCATTGATAGAAAATAATAAAATAAATATTGAAAGAAAATCTTCCATGTTTATTAATTTGGCAAAATAAAAAAAAAATGTTAAAAGTGTAAAAATATTTAAAAAAAAAAAAAAAAAATTGTTTTTCGATAGTTGTTTTACAAAAGCTACATTAAAATATAACATTCTTATTTTTAAAAAAATATTTATAAGTATTTATCATATTATACAAAAGCACTTGACAAATTTCATATTTTCATCTCTTTCATTATTCTTTAAAAATATTACAAATATGCAGCTACTATCATTGAGAAATTATATGTGATTTTTAAGAATAAAAATTTAATGCTACATGATGTTAAACTCGAAGTACGTTGAGTAGAATTTCTGGTATTTTATTTTCAATTCTGTATTCAATATAAGGTTTATTTAATTTAAACTTTTCTACTAAAATGCAAACTTAATAATTAGAAAAATAGACATTACAAACTGCCACATTTACTGTCCAAAACTATGGATTTATGGCATACCACGATGGAAATTAGTACACAACATCTAATTTAAAATGTCTTATGAACTAAATATATTAACGACAAAATACCATAATGTGCTACAACATGCGCAAATATAATGTTTCGCGACTTTAAATTCGCTTTGTTTTGGGAACATGGCAATTTTTCACGACTTCTGTAGAATTAGTAACGTGTCTGGGTTGACAATGCGGAACTCTTGATAATTTCGTTTGAACTATGCCGCGCTTCGTTCAAACTCTCCGTTAGCTTAGCAGGCGATGTATATAATATGAATATTCCATTTGCAAACTTTATCTTGCGCCACAAGCAATTCATTGCGCAGTGGAGGAGAGAGCCCACACATCCTTAAGATGCAGATCCTGGTCATTAGGATTCACTGCAATGAACACAAGCTGGTGTTTGGCAGGATTAAAACAATTGCCACCAAGGCTAATTAACTGTACTGTAAGGAATTGCAGTTCCAAAACGACTTCACTAATGCATGGCCTTACTATGTCCCTAATGTAAGGTCCTTAATTTCCAAACTTTGCTTCTGAGAAGTAAATCAGAAGCAGCGGCGATAAATATAACTGTGCAGGGAACACTGGGTATAAATATTTACTAAGCGTGTTTTGATTAGAATTTCCTCAATCGAGGTATGCGAGCAAACAAGGGCTTTTCAGAACATTCTTTATCGTGGATTTCATATTGATTAAATTTTGGTAGCAGAGGATTCGATAAAGTGAAATTTAGTTCGATAAAATTAATTACGTTATTTGCAAAGTTTAATGAAATATTAACTTTGAGGTATTTTTACAATATTTGTAATTTGTGAAGTAAATATTGGTGCAGTGAGCGCATTCAGTGATTACGGGTTTGAAATTAGATGGAAATTGAGTCCATATATCGATCCAAGAAAACTGAAAAAAAAAAACCTGAGGGCTTTCAAAATACGTAGAATTAAATATTAATAAAATATAATAACAGATTTTAGTATATTATTTAGTATATTATTTTAGCATATTAGTTATTATTCTAAAGCTATTTTAAATTTTAATGGTTCTCCCTAACTTCAATTTTTATTTTTCAAATTGTTTTTAAATTGTACCCAAAACTGCAACATTATTTATATACACTGTTTCCTAAAATTGAGTATATATTCATTTTGTATATTAAAAATTCATAATATCAAAAAACTTATTTAATTATGAAAATTTCCTTAATGAAGGCAAGTTGTAATATTTTTATTCATACTTCCTCAAGAATAAAAAAAAATAGTTATTTCAATTTATATATAAATAGCAACATAGAAAAGAAACATGCAAAAAATTGAGTTCAAGTAAAAAAAAATTGCAATCTTCTTTTATCATAAATTAAAAAAAAAAAACGCAGATAAACTATTTTGTAACAAATACATTACCTTTTACGATTGCTTTTATTTGTTACGACATCGAATCTACTAAATTTTAATTAATTGCTAAAGAATCTATGATAATTTTCAGCAGAAATGTTTTGCCGTTTTCTTTATTATGTTGTGTTTGTCTTAAATGTCATGTGTATGTGGAACCGTTTAAAGATAGAAGATCAAATTCTCATTATTATTTAAGTAAGAAGACTGTGGCTTCGTTTTTATTATAATATATATATGTTTCTTATTGTACAAGATATATGTTTCGTATTATATAAGATATATATTTCTTATAGTAAGATATATGTATGAAATCGATTTTTTGCTGAAATATTATTTCCGATTTATGTCTTATTTAATAGCATTGTCTTTCAAATTTCTTTTCAATAAATCAATATTTGTCCTATTGTTAAAGGTGCTATTATTAAAGTTAATTTTTCCCCAATTATTAATAACATACACCTTAAAATTGTGATTGAACATTGCAAACATATAACAGCATTTTGCTTTATGCCAAAGCTTACTAGGGTTTTCCCTCCCTAAAACAGTGAACTTTCTAGTTAAAAAAAGAAAAGTACAGAATATATGTGCATAGAAAGGGAGTTTTCAAGTTTTAAAAATGAGAGAATTTATTAATAAATATGATGCAAATAATAAATTAGTAACTGATAAATAAAGATCTCTAATCATAGCTAAATCTCACAGAAAAATAAAATTATCAAGTAACAAATTTCATTTATCTACTCTTTTATTATTATAAACGATATTAATGTTTTCAGTTTCATTATCTTTTTTTTTATTTTTAGTTTTTAGTTTTCATATATTGTTCACTAAAGAAAAAAAATTCTTTTCTATTCCAGTATATGCAAATGTAGTCAAAAAATACAAAAAAATACAAAATATACGAAATTTAATAAAACACGTAAGAAAATATCTGAAACAATTTTTCTTCAGTGTTTACATAGATAGCATGAGGTCATCGATCATAAGAAGCACAGAGAATTCTTTAAATACTTTTTATCATACACTTATTAGTTTATACATATCTCGCCTTTTTCTAGCAAAACAAAAATATTTCTTTTTATCACTTAGAAAACTCTATTCAAATTTATAAAATTGTTTTAGTTTTAAGTGTAACCAGCATTAATTGCAATATTCCATGAAGAAGTAATCAGCTTTATTCAATTTAAAATAAATACAGACATTTAAAACAATTTTAGCTGATTTATTTCATAACATTTATTTCTGAAAATAAACTGCGAAAGACTATTTGGAATTAATTACAAATGTCAAATAGAACATAATTAACCCAACTCCAGTAAAATAATGCTTTGTATCTTTAAATTCTCGAGCTAAAAATTTTACATTCCCCCTTCCCCTCTTTATAACCAATTATGTCAAAAGGAAAAATCATTATACAAGTAACAGTAAAAATTTAGATTTACAAATTGCTTACTGTTAAAATTTGTTTTGCCAAGAATTTATCAATCTATCAATAAAAAGTTTTTCAAAATGCTTTAAAATAAAATAAAATTGTCAAAATTATTAGTTAAATATTTTGCTAATGGAAATACCTAACAAAATGAACTGATTCTAATGAAAATAAAATAAAATTCAAAGAAACTAATAATAACTATTTTCAATTGCAGTTTTTCTGTCAGTTGCACATTTCAGAACACAAAACAGATTCATTTGAATTAAAGGAAGTACCACAGAGAAAGTGACATTTTTTATTGAAATTATGCGCAAAATACTGCAGGCGATGCATGCATTAATATGTTTATGTAAGGAGTAATAATATTCCTAATCTTATAAAACAATTCATTCTGCTAGGCAATCTTCAAGTGTTATTCCGAACCTGTGGCATTTTTTGCTCCCCCAAATTTGGTGCCGTACCATGTTCCTTATATGCTGAATTGGTTTAAGTAAAGAACTAAGCAAGGAAGTGTGTCGAAAGCTCAGCATCAGTCCAGAAATGATGCCTGGCAATATCTTGTTGAGACATTGCCCAAAGATGAAGTATCATGAAGGATAATGGTAATTAGGGCTACTGTTGTAATAATGACCCTCTACTCCATCACACCAGTGGTAATGGATGTGAGCTTCTGAAAATACCAAAGGTTGATTGGGATCGCTGACACCAGCACCTTCACACATGAATCAGACGCCCCGAGACTGAAGCATGATTCATCGTTGAATACAATGTGGTGCCGGTAGGTTAAAATGCCAAGATGATTGGCAACGACAATACTCCATATGACTGTATGCAAGCATACTTAAAAGTAGACGTATTAGAAGTGGTTGTCAAATTCAGTAAAAAGCCTTGAGATGATAGAAGCTACCATGGATTGTAGGGTAGAAGCTGTACCAAGTGAGTTAGTGAAAAATTTTGTAGTTAGTGCAGTTTGGACCTATCAACAATCATTTGATATCGCCTCGCCTTCATGCATTTTTGCTACTCAGATCCTTTATTCTGCCTTGCATCAAACAATTCTGTCAGTACCTTCACATAGCAGTGTCTGTACTGTGCAAAAATCAACTTATGACTAGCCAGCTTCACGCATCATGACTCTACTGAATCGTTGAAATCGTCAAACTGGCAATAGGTCTTCGATAACATGCATGAGTTTTTCTAAAGCAGACAAGGAGAAATGATAAAACACACTTGTTACTTATTTTAAACGATAATAACTGAGCAGTATAAATGCCTGTTATGACCTTAATTAACACTAATTTGTCGTGAAATTTTAATCATTTGCTAATTGATATGAAGGAATCTATACGTAAAAGTGTGTAATTACAAAAATGTTCATGTTACTGTTTATTGTTATTATTGGATTAAAAGTTATTCATTTTATATTAAATATACACTTCAGTTAAAACTAAATTTATAATTTTTTTACATACATATTCGTAAAATTATTTAATACGATAAATTTTAATATTATCCAAAATTTCAAAAAAATATAATAGATTGCTTTTAAAAAAAACTAGATTTGTAGTGCATTGTCTGAAAATAGTTTTTATTTTAATTTTTAACTGTCTAGACAGTAAAAAAAATCAATTGGACTTGAAGTGATCGAATTCTTTTTATAATTTTTCAGTTATCGATTTCTTGGTATCAAACTTTCGGTCCTCTCTTTTTATAATATCTAAGGATATCGATTACTTCAATTGAATTTTTTTTTAAAACAAAATCTTGTTCATTTTAAACGATATAATTTCGATAAACGATTTTATTTAGTCAACAGAAAAGCTTATTTTTTCAGTAAATATCTACAATGTTTCTTTTGATATGTGGGTTTTAAATATCACAAAATTAAAATTGTTCAAACTTTTTGGAAACAAATCATTAGAACAATATATAAAATTTTTAGAACAATGTATTATTTTGCATTAATATCAATTACTTCACTCTTATAGAAACTAATATAAGACTTTATTAAAAATATATGACAAGAGTGATATGCCCAATGTCCTATATGTGGACCAATATTATAATGGATACCGCCCAAATGTAAGTTTTAACTGACTATGAATGTTATATATATTTGTAGCAATTTTATATATTTTTTGAGATTATTGTTACATAAAACTATGTTTTAAAATAAGAGAAAAAAGGGCTGCAAGATGGTACTATCTCAATGATATTATAGATAAATTAGATGCATATTGATAGGGAATGAAATGATTAAATATTTAGAAGAATGGAATACTTTATTCATGAAATACACTTACATATCTGGAATCAATCAATAGGACATTGATCCACCTCTAAACTTTATGCAAACTTTTATCCAACTTCGCAATGACTTATGGTTTGGTTTATCGCTGTATAGTCATTTTATGCACACTTTGGGCAAATTAGACACGGACCTACAGCTTAATGTGGATTCCGAACAACTAACCAATATCCATACCACCGCCAGGATTTGAACCTGAAGCCCGTGGTACTAAAGGCCAGAGCACTAGCCAATTGGCCGCTGACTTATGGAGCGGCTTGACTTATGGAGGCCGCTTGACTTATGGAGTAAGTGGATGTTCACCTATGAAATTTCTTGTTAGTCTCACCAATTGAGAAGATATATCAATGAGACATTGGGACGGTTGGCAGCGCCTGCTTATCATATTTCAAGCATGCTCTGTTGAGACAAAATACCGGGAAACATAAAGGGCAACATAATAAGACGTAGGATATCGTTGGTAAACCGGAATTCTGTAAATGTGTCAAGGATGACAATAAAAAATGTCTTGCTATCGAATAAATTGGCACCCTGACAATAACATGCGGTTATCGACTGTATGGTGTTGTATGAGCCGTTTTGCAAACCCCTCTGTCTTCAAGTACTGACGTCTATCTAAGTCAACTGCTTCCTTCATGGCTCTTTGTTCTGTCATGAATGACAGCATTACTACTACCCAATCGTTATACAATCCTTTGATTTTACTACCCTGCTTCCCTTACCTCAAATGCATGCCTTTTTTCAAATTCAGCTGATATTATGTGAGAATCTCTATGTAAGCCATCAGTGCCAACGCGCGATCTATGTGAGCCCCTGGTGAGCATTGGGGAGGTTCAATCCGCTGGCGGCTTTGTTGTAGACACTGTTTCAAAAAACGAGGAGGCTCGATGGCGTTTGTGATATTCAGCATCTTGTCTCGTTAGTCGAACTACCTGATGGGAATTTTTCGAGTTTTCTCCCATACCATACACAAAAGCGAGGTAGTTCCCCCTAAAATTCCTCCCGTAAGCACTTCTTCAGCGTCATGGAGCCAAGTCAGGCTTCTGCCCACTGGTGCTTCATCACAACAGAGGCTTTCCATATCTGAGAGCACACGGGTTAATAAACTTGATCTAGATGTTGCTATCTACCAAGTGGGATTAGAAAAAAAATATATATATGTAAATCATTAACGCAAAGGAGTGAACGCAATCAAATTAAAATTACAGTTAAGCTGTAGCATTGGAATATTGTTTTTCACTCGATACTGATGGAATATTCTATAGCTTCAGTTATTTAATTATTGAAACCAAAGTCTAATCATTTCCATGTTAAATCAATAATAATTGCATACGAAATTTATTTATAGCCCTGTTCTTCTTCTTTTTTATGTTTTTAATTGTGCATTTAATTAATGAACTTTCACATTAATTAAAGTTTACATTAAGGTAGCTTTTATTTTATTTGAACATCTATCATTGTTAAAGTATTCCTTAATTTAATGATTAAAACTTCTTCTGCTTAGCGATAAAAAATATATAAAATAATTGCTAAAGCATTTCTTATTTTAATGATCAAAACTTCTTGTACTGCTTAACGATAAAGAATATATAAAATAATTATTTAAATATATTTTTTAATAAAGCAAGCAAAACATCAGCATTTATTTGGCTACAGCCTTTTTAGACGTATGTTATTTTACATCGTACATATTTATTAACTTTTTTAAACTGAAAACTACCGTTAGAATAGGCTAGGATGTCGATGTCTATCGAAACAATTCTTTGTCAACAAATACATCTCGAAAAATATGCAAAAAAAAAAAAAAAAAAAAAAAAGAATGCAAGCAAAAAAATTAACATTTATTTGGCTACAGCTTTTTTAGTTATCTGTTATTTTACATGGTCCATATTTATTAACTTTTCTAATTGAAAACTAACGTTAGAATATGTTAGGATGTCTATCGAAACAATTCTTTGTCACCAAATGCATCTCGAAAAATATGCATCAAATGTGCGTACATTTTGTGCATTTACTAACCCAGGTTTTTTTTCTATTGATCTTCGATTCCAAAATGCCTCATTATTTATTGATTCAAATATTTTTATAGGTTTTTGTACACGTCGAATAAAAGAAATTGGAGATTTTTTCACATATTTGATCATTTATTAGGTTGACAGCAGGGATTAGAAAGGCTTGAAGATGGCGTGTTGGGTTCCCGAACTAAGTGAGCTGAATTCTGGACCCCATTAGTTATGAAAAACCGAAAGCTTCTGTTCTACACTGTGTGAAAAAAGTAGAAGGACAGTCATATTTTTGTACAATATGCTTTTATTTTACTGCTTTTGACCTGATTTTTATAGAGAGCTGTTTTGTTAGAGTTTTAATTTACGTTAAGTGTAAGTTAAATGAGATTTTTTTACTTACTACTATTTTAACTTAGGAATGCAATACTTAATAACTTTGGGTGTGTGAAAAAAGTAGAAGGACACGTCCAAAAAATCTATTTAGAAGCTGTTGGAAAGTTTATAGGTAAGTGTTTTTTTCTCTTTTAATTCCTTTTTAACAAGAATAAAATATTTAGCTAGAAATTCATAGTTTTTGTTGGTTTTAGGATGCCCAGAGGAATACCCTTAAGTAAGTTTCAGAAGGGCCAAATAGTTGCCTATAAAAATGAAGGCAAAGGCGTGAGAGGGATTGCACGGCAGCTACGAATCAGTCCTAATACTGTTTTGAACTTCATAAGAAACCCTGAAAGTGATAGAAGAAAAAAGAAGACAGGAAGACCAAAAAAACTCACCCAACGTGATTAACGAAAAATCATTCGTGAACTCAAAAAGACTGGTGGAAGTGTCGGCAAGGCGCAATTTCAATCAGGAATTACACATGTAACCAAAAGAACTGTCTATAACTACATAAAACGCTCAAAAAAGTTCGTCTTCAAAAAACGGATGCACCATCTGAAGTGGAATGAAGGACACATGAAGAACCGACTGCAGTGGGCTAAAGACCACATGTCCTGGAGCTCAGAATGGACCTCAGTTACATTTTCCGATGGGAAAAAATTCAATTTATATGGTCCAGATGGTTATGAGTACTATTGGCACTGTCTTGGTATTGAAGAAGAAACTTATTCTACTCGACAGATGGGAGGAGGTGGTTTAATGGTATGGTTAGCAGTTAGCTATGGAGGCAGGACAAGTTTAGTCTTTCTAAATGGTAGACAGAACCATACAGACTACATCCAGACTCTAAACTCAAATCTTCTCCCGTATGGCACTGAGTTAGGAGGAGATGACTGGATTTTTCAGCAACATGGAACATCAATTCACACTGCAAATGGTGTTAAAGATTGGTGTGCAGCAAACAATGTTCGACTTTTACATTGGCCTGCTAAAAGTCCTGATCTCAACATTGTAGAGAACATATGGGCAATGATTTTACGTCGTGTTTACGAGGGTGGAAAGCAGTTTGAATCTGTAGCTGAGCTGCAGAAATCATTAAACTTTGTATGGGACAATTTTTGCCAAACAAAAATTCAATCTTTATACAGTTCGATGCCAAATAGGATCTTCGAAGTAATTCGAGCCAACGGTAAAAGAATTCCATATTAATTTATATAGTACACCTCTTTTTTAGAAGTGTCCTTCTACTTTTTTCACTGATCATGAGATCGTCAAAACCAATTTTTTTATTAAGTATACTTTTTTTTTAATTGTGTACTTTTTTGTTTTGTCTAGATACAGGTATCTGCATGTAAAAACGTTGTGAATAAATTAATTGTTTAAAAAATGCGTCATTATTCATTTATCAAAAATAATCTAATGTCCTTCTACTTTTTTCACGCAGTGTATGCCGGGGATTGTCAGGAAATGTGCGTGGATCTAAATCCTTCCTTTGGAATGAATATATAGTAAGGTGTTAAGGCTCAGATGCCAACTTCAGAGCTTATCGTTCCAAATCGCGGACGCAAATTACGCGTGCAGTACATACATCACCCAGGTGCATCCTGAATAACGCTGTATCTTCTACACATCATCCGTACAAAATGTCATTTAAAATTATTTATTATTTTCTGTATAGTTAAGCATTCAAAAATTAGAATGTATTATTTTAATTTACTAATTATAATATTTTTAATCGTTTTTGAATAAGTTGTAGAAGGTAATGTAAGAGGCAAATAATGTTTATTTCGTACAATTTTAAAAGTAAAAAAATAACTAAAGCAAGCACTGAAGACCAAAATAGATTATTTTAAACTAAATTGATAGTAAAGGAATTTGTAATCAGAAGTAAATGCGTACGATTATCCTTTACACGTAACATGACTTCAGTTAAGATGAATTGACTAGATGGAATTTTAATCAAACTGTTAAATAAGCAACTATATATATATATATATGTGTGTGTGTGTGAGAATAATAGTAATAATAATTTCACTATACTGTTTACAAATTTTATGTGAGGAGACGTATATTTAGATATGCAGGATTCTATAAAATATTGTAAATAAAATTTATTAAATAAAAAATTATTCAAATACTTTTAAAGAAGAAATATTTTATTAAGGGTGAAATTATATTTTAATGCCACTACTAATTTGAGTATATATTGTGACAAAAATATTCAATCTATAATGTAGAAATCAATACATATGTGTATGTGATATATATATATATATGACTCATAATTCTGACTTACAGTGGCCAATTATACATGATCACACAGCCTTCTGTCAACAAAAGTGAATGCAAACGATCAACAAAGTTAAATTGTCATTTCTCATATGCCTAAGGATAGAAATTTTATTTTTACTTTCTTAAATATTTTGGTTTTCTTCTGTTCTATATGTGATTCCAATGAAGCTTATTTTTCCAACTTATTTTAATGTGACATCTTACTTTGTTTGTACTTTTCTGGAAAACTACACTTAGGTTCTTGTAAACTATTCAAAGGCTATTTAAACAGCCCTTATGCACTCCGGCTCAAGGATATCGTAGTCCATACGGTACTATGTGAACACTCTATATATTTCAGTGTGATTCGATGTTTTCTTTGTAACATTACTTTATTTTCTGAAAAAAACATCTTTATTAAAAGTAACTTTTTTCCTTTCATTGAAAATTAGATTCTACTTGCTTTTATTTTTGGATAATTTGATAGCATAAATTATATGTGTAGCGGAATAACAGTTTAAACATCGTTTTCATAAAATGCATTGAGCTATAGAATTGTTGAGTACATTTATAAAAAAATAGTATCAATAAAAGTTTGAATTTAATTTGTTTAATAATACATTGTTCTTTGTAATCACCTTATTTTTCTATGAATAATTTTCGAAATATTTATAAAAACAATGTATCGAATTCTTTGTAAAATAAATATTTAATTAGACAGATCTTTTTTATTTTGCTACTTTTCACACTAGGCTAAAAAAGTCAAAGTTTAGAACGTGAATAAAACACCCACACAATGTGTTTATTTTCCAACTCATTTTATAGCTTTCTTTGGTATATATTTAGTTAATTGAAAGTAAACAACATCAAAATGTTCTAATTAATAGTATATTCTTCTATTTCTGAAAGGAAAAAATGTTCTTTTTATCATTGGCTTCAGTTCTTTCATTCCAAAATCTTAAACTATAATAATTGGAAAAAATAATAAATATTTATCGCTAGTCAGTGTTACATTATCATTTGTTTTAACTTTATATTGTTTCAACAGAATAGTTGCTTCAAATATTTGAATAAAAACGAAGAGAAATTGCTGAACAATGAATTTCTTTTTTCCTATAAAATTTATTTCAATTTTTATTGAAAAAAAGAACATTGTTGTAAAACTAATTCTAAATAAAATTTAATACTTAATAAAGTTATTTACTTTTTAATCTATTGTATTATAATATAAAAAGTTAATTATATTGTATAAATTAATAAACCTTTCACTTGTAATTAAATTGGAAACCTTTCGTGTTGTGGAAACCACTACGCTAATAATTAATTCAAAAAAAAATACACTAATAATTAATTCAAAATCAAAAGTTGTTTATCAGCTTCTGCATATATGAAAAATTTTAATAATGCTTAAATAATACATGTAATTAATTCTTTAAGGAGTACAAAAAATGTAAAAAAAAAAAAACCTTTTGTAAGTCAATTTAATTAAGTTGAGTTTAAACAATATAACATTTCAGACTTCTAGTATGTTATTTTAATGAATACAAATGGATATATCTTGGGACTATAAGATGTACTTAAAATAATTAATATCCAAGGGACTTGAACATTTACCATATGCGAAAAAGAACTTGTATGAGCGTCTGGAAAAAGTGTTTTTCAATAAAGCATAGACTAAGAAGATAAAGAAAATAAATTATGTCAGTATGAATTTCTAATTTAGCTATTTATAATGCAAATTAATATTAGTTTAATTATTATGTTTAATTAAATCTTAATAAAATGACTTAATATGTCTTTTTCTTTGCTATAATTTTCATTTTCTCAAAAAAATCTGTAGAATAAACTTTCAGAAAAAAGATTATTCTATATTTTGATTTTGGAATACTTTTGTGTGCATTTAAATAATTCAACATAGTGACCTTTTGTACGTAAATTAATATTTATACAATCACTTTTCTTAAAAATATTAACATCAGGTGTCTAGGTCATGAATAATCAATCATTAGTTAAAAATAAATAACCATGCTTAACTTACAGCATGTGTCTTTTACGCGATTTAATTTTTTTTTCTCTCTAAGTTGCAAAATTTAAATAAACATATTTGGTACAACATATGAAATAGAATATTTATAAAAATGTATTTTAACACATAATTTTCTAGCAATTCCCAAGTTTTAAATATCCACGTGATCAATATTCTTTAAATTAGAAATTTTTATGAAAAGAATGTTGATTGCAGATGGTGAAGATTTTATGAATGGGTGAGTTAGGTGAATGAAGATAAGAATGTTTGCGAATTTATATGATTGCGTTGCCTTTATTTTCAATTATCATTAAAAATTCAAAATAACATTGAAGAAGCTACAACTTGAATATTTATCAACAATTATATTTTTAAATCAGGGTGTATTACGTTATGCTTTTGAATATTAATTATAATAAATTATCATATATTTTTAGAATGCCTAACTCTTCTTTATCGAAGAACTTTAATAGTACTCAAATTTTCTTATTCTTTATTTTGAAAAACCAATGATTTTAAAGATCCTTATTGCTACAATTTATTTTTTCTAAATATTAAGCTAATTAAAATAGTTGAGAAAATTTAATTATCTTAAGCAATTAATTAAGTAATTAAGTAAGTTTTAATTAATTAATTAAGTGAAAATAGTCAACATTCATTAAACGAAAACGGTGTTAGATTGTCATATCGTAATTTGGAATGAATGGGAAGTGTTCATTCCAAATTACGACTGCATTTAAAAGTTCACATACTCCTTTGATTTCTACAACACAAATATAGTACCTTCCGCTTAAAAGTTGGACGTACTTTACGGCATAGGCATGATAATTTTCCATGATAATCTTTCGTCAAGTTTCCGACTGATCTTTCATATTTCAGAAACTCAATGAGTTATCCACTGTCACGCTCTTGACCTTAAATGTAAATACCAATGAAATGAAAAAGTAGTAAGCAAATAAGAAGGAAAACAGCATTATTTAAAGGTAAACAAACAGTATTACTTATGCACAAATGTAAAACATCCTTCAGCTGTTTTCCTTCGATGTCTTCTCTTTTATTATCCAATCTTTTCTTCTTTTAATGGCCTAAAATATATCATGACATACCAAGATTGTGTTTTTGCGAGTCTTTAAAATATTCCATAGGGGTTATACACAAGAGAACATTACGTCAATCTTCAGGAAAAAAAATATGAAGATTAAAGAACTCAAGAACATCCTGTCAATCCTCGTAAGAAGAAGAGTCATTTGTCTATATTGTTGTGGCAATGTGATGTTCTTCTTGTAAGTGCATTGGGAATTTGTCTCGTTGAATCAAATCACAAAAAATGAGCCTTGAGTGAATAAAGAGTATTTTGGGGCCAATCAGACTTCGTATAACAGCTGGCAATCTGCCAGTTCTCGTTTTTGTTACCACGAAAACACAAAATATTGAAGCCATTCGATATTTATTATACAAATCATGGTTAACTATCAATCAATTTGTTTTTCCAAGAGACACGTAATTATCGTTTTACCTGATGTGATGAATTGCCGGACAATAACAATGTTAGACAGGAAAAAATGGTGCACGCCTAGGAAAAAATGTCAGCAGTTTCTTTGTTACTTATTATTCAGCTGTTCCTTATGATAGATTTCAGCTGCTTATTCTTAGAGGTATATATTTCCATAAGAATTACTTAGGTTTAATGTGAAGTGCTTCTCCATGAACATTTTTATTTGCTTTGAATAATATTATGATAGTTGTTTTTGAGATAAGTATTTGTTAATTTATAATTTTTTGTATACAAACAAATATAAGCTATCTGCTATAATTGAGAATTAATTCATTGATCTAAAATTGAAAACTATTGTGGTACAAATAAACGCAATTAATGAAAATGTAAATTCATATCATTAGAAGCAAAACTATATATTCTTTTACTAATGAGTTTGGGAATATATTATTATTTTTAATAAGAGCTTCAATTTAATAAATGACTCGTTTTAAAGTCTTAAATTTTTTAAATAAACTAATCGTTTTTTAAGCATACATTAAAAATTAAAATTCATAATGTGTTTTAAATTAATTGAAATTACATGAGTATTTCATTTGGAATTACAATAACAATTATTTTAAAATATTAATAATTCACTTTAAATTATATTTATAATTCATTTTCAATTATATTAAAAAATCACTTAAAATTATATTAATAATTCATTTTCAATTATATTAATAATTCACTTTCAATTATAATAATATTTTATTTTAATTTATATTCAAAATTTTAGATAATACTCTAGATTATATCATGAGAAATAGGCTTTCTTTGCTTGTACTCCCAATATATTCAAGGGAAATTTTCAATGGTGCAATTGATTAATTTTTTCTGTGAATAATCAATTGATTTAAGATGCAATTTGTTTTGATTCTCTCTAAATAATTTTAAAATAAACTATAGAATTCTATTTATTAGATGAAAAAAAACCGATGAAGTATTAAGATCTTCAAAAATTTTATAACTGTATTCACACTATTCAAAATTTCATAATTACAAATAAATAAATTTTAATCAAGGGAATTTTGTTTCTTTTACCAAAGTAATAAGAATAAGTTATGAAAAAGAAGTATTATGTTAATATATGTTAAAATAGTTAGATTAGTATGCATGAATTAAAAATTTACTTCTTCCAATGATCTCTTTTTATCGATGGAATTTTCTATATGTGATATAAAAAGGTACGACATATTAGGAAATCTTTCCTATTGAGAGAGAACAAATTCTTTCCTGAAAATACTGACGTTGAAAATAAAGTTATTAAAAATACTGTTTAATATTTATTGAAAAATTATCATCGCTAAAATTAAAATTTAACAAACTTGTTCATTACTTTCTAACGAAAAATAATATAGAGGCATACAAAACTTAAGAAATGTCGATATTTTTTAGCAGACAGCCATGGAATTATGGAAAAGGGCTAGCTGCGATAGGTACAATGAACATCTAATTCAGTTAGAAAGGTGATTCGTATATAAATATCAGGACAAGACATCACAAGTGACAGGAGTACAAGTAAGACGTCCAGTCAGCATGCGCTGTACAAGATTACAATAAAAAGAAAAATAGAAGGTAAAGATAAAAAAAGACTTTCTCAAGTTCAAGTGAAATCTTAAGTCTGAAAGTCAGTTCGCAGTAAGTTCATAAATCCAACGCCATTTAGCACAAGTATATCCGCCTGAAATCACCCAACAACTGAAACTGATGCCCGTTATGAAATGAACATTCTTACCTCAACAGCTGTTAGATAATGTTGTGTTGAGTGTGAAGAGATGGTGAAAAGCAACCATTGCGCTAAAGAAGATCATATCCGTTACTAACGGGACATCCATTTGATGTTCTTCCTCTTAGGAAGACAAACATTTGTGGGTACAAATGCTTGTCTTCCTAAGAGGAAGTTAATTTCTAGTTTTAGCTAGTTTTTCGAGAAAGCCATTTTTTGTTTGATCTCACATTGTATGCATTCTATTTCTTTTTGCGTCAGTGTATTTCTTTATCCTTCAAGTAAGAAATATTATTTTTGTATTTCATGTCTCCCAAGTGATTTCTTGCAAAGTTATGGCAAAAAGAGTTATTGCTTAGGTTTTACTCAAAATAGTATTTCCCATTGAAAAGTGAATTTATTAAAAAGGAAATGATTTAATTTCACTATAAATATTTACCATATTTATATATGTATTTAGTTTGATTAACTATGATTGTTAATGTGTAAAGAACCTTCCTTTTTAACCATAGGGTTTTCTTTTAAAACCTTGATAAATACATTTTGTCTTGTTACGAATTCTGAACAAAAACACCCCTTTAAAATATATTTGTAGTAGTTGAAATATTATATTTAATTACAGATTAAGTAAAACATAAAAACAAATTATAAAAGTATGTTATCTAATAGAACCTAATGAATAGTTACATTAAAGATAACATTTTTTTTGTGGTAATGGTATACTAATACTTTTGTTCTTTTTCTGTAACATACAAGGGTGACAAAAACTGCCCATGTTATTATTTTTCTTTAAATCCTCTTTTTGTAATCCATCTTATTATAAAGAAATAAATCAATAAAATAAAAATGTATCACTTATTTTGAAATCTAAATTCTACTCGTATAAGATTTAGCAATCAGACGATTTATCTTAAATTTGTTTTTCCATTTCGATACTACTTTTGAAGTTTCAACCTCCCGTATTGTTTACGGAATAGGAAAAATGAAATTATTTATAATTTATTTTAATACCGGGTACATAAATTTAACCCATTGAAATATGCAGCTTATTAGTGTCATTCACTACTTAAAGGTATAATGTAGCATATTCTATATTACTCAAAGTGAATCCGAGAGATTGTTACATTGCACTTACATGAAATAATACGGAAGGGAGGGATGAATGTCTTCTTGAAGAATCTGCTTATGGTAACTAGCTCATATTAGTAATATGTTTGAGAGAAAACTAAGAAAGCATTAATGTAGATAGACAGACAATAGCGAAAAGGTCTAGCTTGGTTAGACCTTTTCAATAGCTAGCTAGGTTATTATTCTCCTGTTGACGATCTAATTTACCAAGTCATAATGGTTTAAAAACAGTAAATCTATCATTAGATAATATTAAGTTTTTAATAGAAAAACACAATAATTTTCAACATATTATTGGGTGTTAAAATAATATATATATATATATATATATATTTAAAATATCACCAAAAAATGGAGACCTGCCAAAAAACTAACATTGCTGAAACCTCGATCATATTCTACAGGATTCGCTTAAAAGATTGGCTGGAATAAAAATGCTTTGTAACTGATTTATTTTACGGTTTAACGTCACAATCGATAGCTTCGAGTGGAAAAATTTCAAATGATCTGTCTGAACTCTCATTAAAGTAAAATGAAATAAAAATAAATCATAGAGATGTAGAGAGTGCGAGAAGAAAATAAAGTAGAGAATTGGGGAAAAAATAATAAATAAATAAATAAAATAAACTAGTCTACTTCTCTCTCCCTAGCTTCGTTTTTCCTTTCTAACGCTTGGACAAAAGTTTCATATTCCATTTAGTGAATGAATCCTCTATTCGTGTAGCGCTTTAGCCCATTGAAGAATCCCTAGAGTAATTCTCACAATTTTCTATCGCGATAAAATGGGAGAAAATGTTGGATGCATGTCCGGAAAATTGAATACTGTGCCCGATTCAATATTTTATTCTGTAAATGGTATCACTCCATAGTGGCACCTATGGCAGATAATTCATTGAGGGAAAAACGGATGGTGAAGACATTTTGGAGGGAAAAAACTTCTATGGTCAAGTAGAAAGTCCTCCTAACTTAATCGATCATGATTGTGAATTGCTATAGATAGTACCAAGGGCCTAGTAGACTTAATATACGGAGCGAAGTATTTCCTCCCCGCCATTAGATATTATGAAGCCCAAAATGGTTGGATAGGTCGCTATTTTAAGAAATAGAGAGGGGAAAGTGCTTCTTTATACTTATTTCTTGGAAATAAATTTAAAAAAATTTAAGTTGGAAGGGATAACTTTAGGTTTTCTATTTAATAGATGTTCCATCAGACGAAGCATCTTGGTTCTAGAAAATTCCTTTTTTCTTATGCATACGGTTTTATCTGGTTAAACGTTTTTATAACGGAGCCCATTTCCTTTATAGGTGGACTTGGGAAAATGGGTGACAGGAAAAATACGAGAGAAGACATTATTGGTAAAAGTGGATTTTGTGTTTTATGTGCAATCGTTTTAAGGCACGAAACTCACACGGAATAGGGGAAGTATTTCATTTTTAAGTACATTGCGATAACGGAGGGGAAATATTTCACAGACTTTTCATTAATGGCCCTGCGGTTTATTTGCATAACTATTTCAGATGAAATGAACAGGTTTGCCGAGTTGTTATAATGCAATTTGTTTCAGTCTCGTATTTATTTGATTAAAATATGAGCTCAAAATGTACAACGTATTAAAAGACACAGTGCACGATATTTATATAATTTAAAATTTATGGTTTAATAATGGTTGTCATTAAATATAAAAATTATCAAATAGAATAATATGATTTATCCTTCCAAATAATTTTTAACCAAATAGTATTTATTATATAAAGAACAATATTTGAATATGTAATTATTATTTTTAGTAGTTATTTGATGAACTATGTTTGCTTTGAAAGTAATTCCAAAGCCTTTTTATTTGGCAAAGAAGTTTTAAATCCACTTGTATTTTACATTGCATATAACATTGTAACAACTATTATGATTCAGTCTCATACTAGAATATTACTTTTTTTGTACATTGTACATTTTGTACATTTTTTGTACATTGTATATTTCAGAATTATGAATAGCGCTTGGTAAATATAGTATATACATTTTTCATTATTCTTCATAAATAGTTTTTCTGTTTTTTAATTAAACACCCTAAATACTAGATGGAATTTCAAGACATACTCCTCTACCGCATTGCTAAATAAGTGGATTTCAGGGTTTCCTCACTTGTAATACAATTAAGGGTCAAGCTCACTTAGATAGATTTTTAGTAGTCTGATGCTATTTCTTTTTGGGGTGTTGGAATTTAGCTTTTGCCCACTCTTTGATGCATCGTTTGTTAATACAAATGTAACATATCATTGTCGAATGACTGCAGAGTCAGTGACTGGAAAAAAAGAGGATGAGAACTCCACATTTATTTTTTAGTTCTTCATAAATTTTAACAAATTAGTAATAAAATTTATATGTGTTTGGAGATTAATATCTGAAAAATGTTTAAGTTTTACTTTTAAGAAATGTTTTAAACTTTTATGTATAGTGTTTTTATGTATCAACTATTAATAAATCCTGGTAAATATGATGGAACGATCGTTTTATAATTGAAATCGGAAAATAAAAACGTGTCGGAGGAAAATGAAAAACGTTACAAAATATATTTCATATATGACAACAATTTATGAAATATATTCTGTAACGTTTTAAACAAATAACGTTTAATATGCAGAAATAGTCAAACATTGGGAAATTCAACTCAAAGGATTTAATAACTATTCCCTTTTTGTCCTTTATTCAACCTGGCCATGGTATGTTTAATCAAAAACTCTTTATTCGTAACAAGAAAATACAGAAAATTCATAATCAAATTTAAAATACATTCAAAATAGTTTTCATGATAAAATAAATTATAAATAAGCAAAATATATTTCTACGAACAATTCGATTTATAACATTTAAATATATTCGTGTATTTGTATTATCGTGTATTATATATTTAATATTCGTGTATTTGTGGAAATGCACACGTAGAAGTAAGTAAGAGCATCAGTAAGAAGTGCTAATATAAATTGTTTAAACTTTATTTTTGAATAAAGAACATATATAATAGATTAAATAAAGGTATAAATATTTAATTTAATGGTATTATCCATATTATTTAATTTTTAATAGATTAAGTCTTTAATAAATGGAAAAAACTTCAGAAATTGAACTTACAATTTTTAATAATTTTTTAATTTTTTCGTGTGTGATTATTATAAGGAGTTATTTTATTTAATGCATAGTAAAAGATTTTTAATTTCATCAAAATTATATAAATTTGAACTATTATTCTAAAAAAATTCAACGAATTATTTACGAAAATTTTTTTATCCTTCTACACTACGTAAAAAAAGTAGAAGGACACTTGATTTTGTAACAATAATCGAAAAATATTTTATTTTTACTAAAAATTTTTATTAGACACATTTTAAAAATATTTTAAAAACACAATTTTAACATCAGAATTATGATATTCAAATATAAAATATTAATGGCAACAAAAATAGTTTCTCTTTTTTGAAACTTTGTAAAAAAAGTAGAAGGACAGCATTATAATGAACGAAAAAATAGTGATTTTAATAAGGAATGTTCTTCCCATTGGCCTTTATAACTTCAAATATTCTGTTTGGAAGTGAATTGTATAGAGATTGAACTTCTGTTTGACAAAAATTGTCCCACGAGTCATTCAATGCTTCTCGAAGCTGAGTTAGCGAATCAAATTGCATTCCATCAGCATAAACTCGACGAACTAGCATTGCCCAGATGTTTTCCACTATATTAAGGTCAAGACTTTTGGCTGGCCATGGTGAAATATCCACATTATTTGTTAGGAACCAATTTTTGACTCAGTCGCGGTGTGAATGGAAGCTCCGTCTTGCTGAAATTTCCACTCTTCACCCCCAAGTCAGAGTCATAAGGAAGAAGCTCGGAATTCAGTACTTGAATGTAGTCTGTATGCTTTTGCCTACCATTTAAGAAAACTAGACTTGTCCTTCCTCCGTATCCAACAGCCAACCAAACCATTAAACTCCCTCCTCCCATTTGTTGTGTGGAATAGTATTCGTCTTCATTCCACAGACAATGCCAGTAGTGCTGATATCCGTCTGGATCGTCTAAGTTAAATTTCTTTTCATCGGAAAATATCACAGAAGTCCATTCTGTAGTCCAGGACATGTTCTCCTTAGCCACGCTAAACGGTTATCAATGTGAGCTTGTGTCCACTTAGGATGATGTTTCCGTTTTTTGAAAATGAATTTTTTAGATCTTTTAATATAGTTGTAAACTGTTTGTTTCGTCACATGATTAAGTCCTGCTTGATTTCTTGACTTTGAAACACTTCCTTTGTTCTTCTTAAGCACACGAACAAGTTTTCTTTCATCACGTGGTGTTAACTTTTTCGGTCTGCCAGTCTTCTTTTTCTCTCCATTTTTATAAGGATTTCTGATAAAGTTTGAAACTGCATTGGGGCTCACCTGCAACAATCGAGCAATCTCTCTGACACCTTTACCATCATTTTGATATGCGGAAATTTGGCCTTTTTGAAAATCGTTTAAAGGTATTCATTTAGGCATTTCTGAGAACGGAGAAACAGCGTAACTTTTAAACAAATTAGATTTTTTTGACAGAAAAGGATAAAACAAAGTACAAAATCACTATTTAACTAAAGAACAACTCGCTAAATTAAATATATTAGCAAGTGTCCTTCTACTTTTTTTTTACGCATCGGAAATTATATATACTAATTTTATTATTAATATTAATGGTAGATGTTCAATTTTTGCCTAAAATGAAAAAAAGGGTCATTAAACTAAATCTGCATAAATATCTGGTAGTTAGGAGAAAATAATAGGTATTAATTGGCAAAAAAACACTGTCCTTCTATTTTTTTTACGCAGTGTAGATGCAGTATTGTTTTTGAGAGGAAATATAATTTTTTCTAGGAAATAATGTAAATCATTAAACAAGAATTTATTTTATAAAAAATGTAGAAAATATTCTAAAACAAAAAAAAATTAAAAATTCTAAAATTAAATCATTTCATAATGATGTTTTTACATTTATTTGAATGCTAATTTTAGAAGTGTAAACTTTTCAACTGATAATAAAATAAAATTTCATTAATTATTTTTTTTCTAGTAAATAATGTAAATAATTAAACAAGAATTTCTTTTATAAAAACATAAAATAAGGTAAAAAAAAAAATAAAAATAAATCTTTTCATAAATATGTTTTTATATTTATACGAAATGTCATTTTTAGAGGTATAAACTTTTCAACAAATAATATTTCACTAATGCTAAATGATGCTAACGAAGAATAAATAAACTTTTTAATTATGCCAGTATGAAATATGCATTTTGATATTTACCTATAATAAATAATGCAATTAATTTTAATATGAAATATCAGTATTAATAATATTTTCTTTTACTTCTTTATGTTTATATTATTTTATTTATTTTCTAAAAACCGAAAGTTATTTTTTTTCCCAAATTAAAACAAAGTTCAAGGACTCTATAATAAATTGCATTACACATTCAAGTGGAAAAATTTCAAAGAAAAACATTGTTACGTATAACAGCAAAAAAAAAAAAAAAAAAAAAAATCTCGAACTGCACTACGATAAATAAATTTTTATAAAATTATGGAGGCTTTATTCAAATACAGTGCCGTAAAAAACCGATTGCAAAGGGTGCGTTTGGAAAGGAAGAAATAAAAATTGGAAAACGATTTCTACCGCAAAGACCCTCTACGATAAATAATGTTCATTGACTTAGAAACAAACGGAAGAATTCAATAATGCGAACATGCTCTTGACACGCTTTCTCTAAAGCCTTTCTCCAGTCATTCGAAGAAATGTCCTTTAAAGTGACATTTTGAAAGTGGCGATAGTGTGTGATTGAGTAGCAAAATGGCTAAAAATAATTCCGTGATTATTTTGCTGATAGGGTATTCATTAATATTTCGGGATCCATTAAACTTATCTTAATTTTTATGTCAAACAAAATGGCAGAATGAGATGAGTAATACGGTCATCTATTTGAGAAGCGATCGGAAACTGCAATAGTAATTTTTTAGATTAAAAATAAAATATCACGTTCGTAGATATTTTTAGAGAAATAGCTATCAGCTAGCATAATTTATATTGATGTTTCAGATATGAGATCAAAGTGTGAAACTGATTTTTCAAATCGAGATTATGATTTGAGTTACATAAAGATTTTTTTTTACATTTTTGAAAACTTGATGTATTGTTTATAAATAATTATTTCAGATAATAATTTCAAAATTTAGATGCTGATAATATTAAAATAGATTATTGTAATTTTAATAACAATAATCTAATTTAGAGCTTTATTTATTATTATAAGCTTAAGAAGGCTTTATTTATTATTATCTTATTATTAGAGCTTTAATTTACACTTATTTGTCAATATACTATATAATTTAGATTAAAAAAAATAAGATTTGGATAATTAAAATAAGTTGGGATTAATTAAAATTAATTAGTATTATTTATTAAATATGTTATATTAAAAAACTGTTATTTTTATTGTTATTATTATTCCTATTATCCTTTTCTTGACATTTTCATTTAAGTGTACATTCTGCGTGGTATTTTTTGTTTTTTAATATTGTAATCTCTTTTGTTTCTAATGCTAAGTTTAAATATTCAGTGTCACCAGCTTATTTTCTTAAGTTACATCTGTATATTGAAATTAGTGAATAGTTTAATTTTCGTAAAAATAAACTTGAACCCGTAACACTTTTTGTACACTAATGAAAATGCATATCGAAATTACTTTAGTAAATCTATTTGTTTTTATTACTCCTAAGTTCTTAAACACGATCATTTTAATTCCATTAAACTTCATGCTTTTATGCTTTTGTAAATATCTAAAATGCAGATAAATTGTTCATTATTTATTTATGAAAAACAGAAAAACAATGCCTTTATTATGTTTCAGCCTACATACAAAATTACCTAACTATGCATTTACAAAGTATAAATATCAGTTACGAGATAATACAAACATATTTAGAGATACATATATCTTGCTGATAACATCTGGTAATATATATAATGGATAAAATATAGCATATTATAATGGAAATTGTGTGGAAAGGAATAGTTAATATTCCGTTAATGAGTAACATCAGTTTTGTTCTCAATTCAAGGTAGGAGAGTGCTATGGGATTTATATCTACCAATACTAGCACCGATACTAGTTTTAGAGTACTGATATAAATTTAGCATAAGAAATAACTTGTGTTTTAATGAACTCTATAATTTTAATCTTTGATTGTATATTTAATATACAATATATATATTATGTATATAATCTATTTTCCTTATGTATAATATCTATCTTATGAATATCCGTTAATGAATCATAATCTTCGAAGTTATCTATAGATTGCGAATTTATAAGAAAAATACTACAATATACTTCATAATCATCTGAATTTTAATGGCGTCTTGCAATATTTAAGTTTAAATAATTAGATTGTTTTCAAAGTCAATTTTAAGATTTATTTAATAACAATTCTTTTTAGTTTCTATAAATATTATACTATACATTAGGGCAAAAGTTTTATTCATTTACGATAACCAGATTTTGATTTATGCCTTTTAGAAATATTTATTTTTATTTTAAATTTTAAATTTATTTTATTCAGTTATTTTTAAATCGTATGCTTTATTTTTAACGTTAAATTTGATGTTTTTGCTTATTAAAATGCATAACATTTATAATGAATAATTTGAATTAATGAATCACAAATTCAATTTTAAAATAGTAATATGATTCTAATATAATAAATAGTTGTTAAAATTTTGCAACACTACTGTTCATTGTTAAAACAGGTAAAGAAAATATTCCTTCTTACAGTCAGTCAAATTACTAAATTAACATCTCTTTAAGCTGATATGAATACAACATTTAATAACTAATCTCGCATGTTTTTAACAATTACAAACTTTTTTACTAATATAAAAATATGTTTTTGAAATATTACTAAGGGAATTATAATTATATATATGTTTTTTTTTTAAATCTAGGTGTTTCTCTTTATTGGAAAACATTTTATAAACATTTGAAGATGACAATATTATATAAAAAAAACAGATTTTAAAGAAAATAAAAAATATCAATGATAAATATGTATTAAAATCGATATTGCAATTAATTAATGTATGTCCTAATATATATATATATACAATAGAAGACATACATACATATCTTAAACAGTACAATATATATTTTAAATTCATATAAGATACATATACCTTAAATTTTAAGTATGTTATATCTAAGAACGGTAAGCTGGCGTTTTTTTTTTTTTTTTTTTTGTAATAGTTACTTTGAATTAAGGCACAATTATGCCAAAAGATAAGTGCATGATAATAATAATATAACAAGTTTATTAATAACCACAACAGTTTAATACTTTGCATCTTAAAACAAAGCCATCTTTCATTTTAATGCGGAAAACTACTAAGAAGTAGCCTCTTAAAACGTTCATTTTGCATGATGACATAAATGAATGGAAGTCATTTAAACGCTAGCTTTTCTCCTTTACAATACGAAAAAAACTTCTAATTGAAAGGGGGAGAAAATTAATATCGTCATTTAAAGTATTAAAAGCTTGTTGAAACATAGGCCATCTTAGTATCCCTTGATTAGCCCTTGATTATTTTATCCCAAAACTACGAAAAGTTTATGGGCACCATGCTGAAATGCTGTCGTTCAATTCAATTCACTTGGGAATTTCAACTAACTGAAAGAAAATCGAAACAGTAATTACGTTTAAAATTTCATCAGAAAGCTTATGCAAATTTTATAAAGCAACTCCTTTTTTTAGTGGGTAGCATTTGGTAATTGAAAAATTAATGTTGTAACCTAAACCTCTATCCCTTTCTAATAGCTTGGTAATTAAGAACGTGGAACGGCCGACAGTGTGAACAACTACTATTTTTCCTTTTAACATTGTTATCGGCTCGTATTATTGAGCCATTTTTTTCCCGACTTCTTGTTTTGGAAATATATCTTTACTTTTGTGTAGGGAATGATTATTTTTTCGGAAAAAATATTGAATTTGTTATTAAAATGTCGTTGTTTAATAGCATTGGTAAATTAAAATGGGATAATCTATCAAACGAAAGAAATGAAAACAAATGGATATTATACATTCTCAAGGATTCTTTTTATAATAACATAAAATATAAATTTTATAAAATGATATCTGACAGGGTTCTATTTCTTGAAAAATGATTCTTTATTTGAAATTAATTAAAGATTAATTGCTTGAGTACTTATAAAAACTGAGACAAAAATTACTTTAGTATAAAATAAACATTAAATTTCCTTCATAATTGGGTTAACTATTGTTAACTTATGTAGTATTCTTTGTTTGACAAACAACATAAAATCGATCAAGAATTTATAAATTCATTAAATTCATCATTGATTAGATTATAGGCATGACAAAAATAACTTCGTAGACCATGTTCAAGATATGGTCCAGTCGTTGTCACAAAGCCAGAGCAACAAATATTTGATTCCCGCATGTAAGTGTTGTACATTGCAGATAGTGTTTATAAAATTGAGGAAACTAGGAACAGTAAAATAAACGTTAAAATAAATCACACTAATACAAACAGGCGACCACACTAATACATACAGGGGACCACACTAATATAGTGAAGTGGGTTTCTTATAATAAAGCCAACAACGACTTCATGATCTGAATTTCATATAAGGTGAGGGCTTTTGCATTTGGGAAAAGACTTATACTACAATAAATGATATTGAAAAGTTTTTGTTAGTCTAGCAATGGTAATTTTTTTTATTTTATGAAAGAATTTATTTTTTTAATCTTCAAAATTTGAAATAATATTTTTTTAATATTTGGCCCACGCTAAAGAGATATTTTTTCGGAAATGAAATAGTTTGAGTACTACGCAGAATCCATAAATTTGCATTTAAGATTGCATCCTTTATACAATATTTCGGTACAAGTGAATATAGAGTTCGCAAATATTTCGAGTTCCTTTTAGTGATTGAGGATACACACAGGAATAGAATATACATAGAAATGTAACATTTTAGTAAACAAATCCTTCCTAATAATAAATTGTGCATCGAGTATGAAACATTAAAGTCAATATGGAATATTAGAAATAACATTATATTAAATTAATATAGGTATCAATATTGCTCCAATTATTGTCCTGACTTCCGATTCAAACCAAAATAAAGCACTCAAATGTTACCATATTATAGGAAAAATGTAATTTATAGTTTATAGACTTCTTTTAGTTGCCCTAAAAGAAAACGAAATTAATGTTTTCTGATCTGGCAGGAGATAATAAAAGAGTAATGAACACTTCAAGCTATATTTGCCATCAATATACTCAGAATAATAGATTTTTAATAAAAATTTTAAGTTATTGAACAATTTGGTGCATTAAATCTTTTCAAAGATATGATGTAATTTTTATCATTGTCAATTTTTTTATGACAATTTTTATGGTTGTCAATCTTTGCCAAAGAGTGACCAAATAAGAATATGTATTCATTATGATCTGTGCATCTGACTCATTAGAGACGATCTAATCATATTGGATCTTCTAATATGTTGTCAATTTGTCAGCATATCATAAAGTGGACAGATTTTTCTAGCTAATACAATGTTAAATCATTATTATTATTAAAATCTTATTTAATATATTCTTCTAGTCTTTCTATATACCCTAAGAAGTACATTGTGGGAAAGTACATAAAGGAAGAAGTACCACAAGAAACTATTATATTTGAAATAAATAATTTTTTAATTTTCAGAAAAAATTTGTATTCATCATTCCAAAATGCTATGAATTTTAGTTCAATCAAATGATCATTTTATAAGAATCCTTTATTTTATTTAAAAGTTCAAATTGCGTAAGTTGTTGATATAATCATACCATTAAGATGCTTTTCTTTATTTTGGACATATAGTTTAAAAATAAGTTACGCCAAATCTTCAGTTTAGAATCAATAGATTTTCTGTTTACTATGAAGTTATCCACGTATTTTAAAAGCATATGTAAATAGTGGTGGTATGAAACATGAATTACGTATGCACAATATAACATTTCAATAGAATTTGTAATTTAATAGCATGTATTCTAGTAAAATTTATTTCATCACTATCTAAAACCCCAGTGACAAAGGAGGCAGGGAAGAAATTTTCTTGACGTATATTGTATTAAATAATACATTAAAACTTTTGAATAAATCTTAGAAGTTTAACCATAAAATAATTTCAAACTTATGCACAGTCCAACGAACCTGATTTTAAAATGCAAAGCTATTTAAAGAAGTTTGACTTCAAACATAATCTTATCCAAAAACGGCAAAATTATTTTTATGAGAGAAATTAGGTATTAAAGCTTATTTTAAATAAAAACTTATAGAAAGAAAATTTACTAAAAGAAAGAAAAAATAACATGGATTGAAATAGATAAATTATTAAAATCAATGGTAATTGTATTTTAAATACAGATATTTTTAATTCAACATAATTTATATATGTGTCATATTAATAAATTAATTTTTATTTCTCTCATTGAGAAATACTGTTGCTGTTAGATATTTTGATTCATTTATTCTGTTAATTTGTTGCCACGTCACTAAAAGAATCTCTTCGGTTCTCTTATGGCATACAAATGTAGTATCCTCCAGGTAAATGGCTTTTATTTCTGTTACACATGGAAAAAACTAAAAATATCCATCCAGCTCTTTTAGCATATTGCCTAAGCATTAGATACTCCATAAATGACATTAACTAAGAGAAGATGGAATCTTGCAATAAAACATTGCTGCTGGAATTGTTGCGCTGCAGTTTCGGTACGATATACATGGTTGGCTATTGCTCAGTATGCTCAATTGGCATACCCTATTATGTAGCCAATTTCAGCCATCCAATGAGTTATGAGGTCTTAGAAAACGTTGTAATGGTATTAATGTCTGTGTTTTCAATGCATTGCAATGTCGATAACGAGAAACGGTAAACCCCTTCAATAATTACTTTTTCTACAGTATGTTAGTAACACAGTAAATGCAGGCATGATTGAAGTTTGCATTCATTATCCGCAAAAATTATATTTTTACACTTGTTAAAAAGGGATCCACTTATGAAATTTTGAGATAATTGGAGTTATTTAGAAGTGCTTTTTATAGAACTTTATATTTAAAAATATACTAAATATTTCTTCAATGATCGTTAACATAAAATTTGTTTATTCTTTCTTTTAATTTAACTAGTTAAGAAATATTCTTTTATTAAATAATGAAAAATAAATTATCAAGTCTTGCAATCAAGGCAAAGGCCGATTTAAAAAAAAATGCTAAAAAAATCCTGCATTTGTGATCAAAAGGAGCCAAGTTCTCAGATTCTAATGTTCTATTGATCTCATCACACATTAAATTTAGCATAATGATTTTAAATTCTACACTAACAGAATTTTAAAGAAGAATACAGATTTTGCAAATAACTATGTTTAGCATCATTAGTAAGAAAGCTACTTGCACCAAAATGAAAGACAAAAAAATTTACCAGATATAGTAAGCTTAACTGTAGATGAATTTGCATATTATAACTTAGTTTTGATCCCCTTGAATAAATCACTCTCTTTTCATATCCCTGTTTACAATAAAATATTGCAAAAATATGAGAGTCTGAGAGAAAGGTTTATACTTAAAATGATGCAGAAAATTTGGTTATAAAATGCATGATTTCATTTCCCTAGAATTCGCATTTCTTCAAAGCACAATATCCAGCCTTGTTACATATAAAAATGCGTGTCTTATGTAAATATGAATACTACTGAGGCAAAGCAGATTGAGGACTATTCATTTTTTCCTCTTATGATTCTTACAACTTAATGCAGGAAAGCAAAGTGCCATACATACTCCATGGTGAAGTTTATTTTTCGTTTTAGTTTTAACAACCAAAACATTATTGATTTTATGAAAAACAAAGTATTACCAGACTTATGCTAGTTTAAGAAAAATAATAACAGAAAACAAAACGGAATAAAATTTGCCCCCTTTTCTCAGTATTTGATTTTCGCTATCGATCTTTATTTTGATGGTGATAAGGCGTGGAAGGACTGGAGCTATAATTATCTACAAGTCATATTTTAAGAAAACAGATCTCTAGTGATATGTGGTTTTGAGATTCAAATCTGTGTTATTTTTGGGGCGAAACAACAGTTTCCCAGAAAAGTTCACTAAGAGAAAAATAAAAAAAGGAAAAAGATAAGAAACAAGAAAACAACATTGTTTATATGAGAAAAGGAACTAAAGATTATATTTAAACAAACACCGTGGTTTGCGTACTTTAATATTTCATTCGAATTTCTTCTTTGGTGAATGGGCTCACCAAGCAACTTTGCAATAACTTGGATTTTCTTCTTTCACAAAAATGTTGCTTAACTTATGAATACGAAATGACTCTACGTAAGAAGAATAGCAAAAGAACTCAATCAAAAAATAAAGTAAAACAGAAACTCTAAAAATAAAATTATTTTTTAGGTATAACTTTGATTAGAAAAGAAACAAACTCATACTTATAATATATTATGATTTTTATGTTAGCTGCACAGAATTTAGTATGAAAATATAAATGCAACAACACTACATTTTTAAATATAAATGCAATAGGAATCAACCATCAACCAAATATTTATATTAAATCGTTTCTTTGAATATAAGTGTGAATTTTATTTATCATTAAATGCCAATGGTCTTTAATCAATTAAAATAATTTTGACTATTCCTTATATAATAAATTATATGACAGAAATTATAATTACAATTTTTGGGATATGAAAACGTCATATGAAATATAAAGTATTTTAAAAATGTATAAAGTATTGTAATATTATTTATAAACTGTAACAGAATTTTATTATTTTACTTATTTAAATTTAACTTAAGGTCTTCAATATTTTCAATTCATAAATTCATTCAATTTTAATGATAAATATCAGACTAAAATTTTCTAAAAATGCAGTAATTAGAAATGTTTTAACTTCAATTTTATTAAATTTTCGCACATTTAGTTAAACTTTCAATAGTACTTTTCATCTACAATAGCTTGAGGTTTATATTTTTCAAAATATTTCTGCATTAATGCAAATTTTTTTTGGAGATTGAAGACCAAGAATTCTAAATATTCAGCTAAACAATTGACGTCTAAGAAACACAAAATTAAACATTCAAAATTTGCCTCACTTATTTCCTAGATAGTAGTAAGATTTATAATTTTTTTTCACAATATTTAACTTTAAAGATAAAAAAAGAAATCACGAAAATAATAAGATTTGCATTTAATAAAAAAAGTTCGAGAAAAAAACTGTATAAATATTAACTTAATTTCATAAGGACTAGTTAAATAGTTGATTTATCATTAATAAAATTAAGTCTATTCAAATGCAGAACACATCAAATTTTGTATTAGAAGGATCAATACGAGAATTAGAATATGAAATCTTTAAAAATGTTTTTTTTTTTTTTTTGGAACAATTTATTGAACAAATGCAAAACACCTGTGTATTATTTTTTACATAATATATTTCATGCTCAAAATAAATTTTGCAATGATTGCAAAGTAAATGAATGTTTCTGGAAAAAGTTATTTTGTTAGCTGCACAACTAATTTGCATCACTCGGTGTATTTCTTCATTTAATCGAAATCCACATGTTTGGCTCCACAGCCATCCTGATATATTCCCTTCTTAACACTTCAACAGTAGCAATACCAGGCGTCACAACTCGAAGTTTTGACCAAAATGAAAAATATGTTTCACTTATGTCACATCTTATGAGTTTTTTCTACTTCACTAGCAGTCTCCTGCTGTGACAAACATGTAATACCATGCATAGCATATATTTAAACATAACATATAGTTACTTTCGATGAGGAATTTCAACTGGTTTTGTATTTGCAACATTACTTACCAAAAATCTTACAATAAAATGCTGCTCTTTTTTATTTGGTGTCATCCTACAATGGGGTAATCCTCATTAAATTACAGCAATGAGGCTTCATGTATTTGTCATTTACCAAGCATTTCTATTAAGTAAAAATATTGCTAATTTACAGGAAAGTGGATTAAAACATTTAAATTTTCCGAAACATGTCAGATTTTCATTTGACTGATTCTCCTAATTATAAAAATGTAAGTTGATTTTATTTCTAAAATTATATTTCCTGGAATTAAAAAGGATTGTAAATGTATAAATAATAATTGTATATTAAGAAAACATGCACTGCAATGATCAATTACAATTTATACAGATACAACTGATTTTCACAAAATGAAAATTATGTTCATTTCTGTGTATACTAATATAATCATCATTGTATACTATTATAATAATCGCTGTATATTAATATAATTACCTCCAAAACAATAATTTTAATTATTGATGTCTGTTTTTATGAATGGTTTGTTCCGATGAATCAATGATTTATTTATTTGTGACTGCATTAAATCTGTTTAAGTTGTTCCATATCTGTACTAAATATAAAAATGGGTAGTTCTTAAGTAGTTTATTAGCGGTTCTTTTGGTAGTGAAATAATCCTGATTAAAGAGGTATTCCTCTTTGATGAACAGAGCATTCAGCTTATAGTAATCCAAGCAAAACCTTTCGGAATTATCTAGCTCTTTCAAGACTTTTTCGACCACCAATAAGGTAAAAGGAAAAGGAAGAAAGAAGAAACGAATCAAGAGTTACTTGAGGAAATATATTACTATCAATATTCTTCTATTGTAGAAAATTCTTTTGTGTTCGAATATAACTTCCATTACTGTCTTCGGCGTAGTTTTGTAGGGTATAGTGCATACAATGTAGACTTTTTGCTTTTTTATTTATTTGATTTGTTGATGAGAATTGTAACTACTTGTAAAAGGAAATCAATCAGATTTCTCATCTTGTAGAATAGTATTAAGTTATTTGCTGATGTCCAGTAGTATTTTTAGCCATTATTTATTCTTTTTTTTATTTCTTGTATTGATGTGGGGGGATCTTTATTACATTTTCATTGTTAAGGAATTTTTTTGTGTATGATCTCTTAATGTTCAAAATGAAATAAATGTAAATTATAACAATTTTTAAGGTAAATAAGGTAAATTATTATTTTTAAAATAAGGTAATTTGTTCCATTAATTTATATGACTTAAATAAAAGTATGTATCAGATTTATTACTTTTTCAACATATTTCCTGAATTAGAATTAGAAATATCATTTTTCATATGTAAGCTGTAAGTTTCGAGTTTAAAACTTTATTTATAAGAGATCAAATCAAAACTGTATTTTTGTTAAAATATTAGCATTTAGTTACGGTGCTGAATCTACTAAAGTTATGCACAAACATTTTTTTTTAAACGAAAAGGTCAAAGGCTTATAAGGATGTCTTTATTTGTTAGTATATTTCTAAGCTAATTCTTAGGTTTAAGAATACAGCCTACCTAATATCGAAAAATATTAGTTATAAACCCCAAAGTCTTTTAAAAATAAAATTTATTATAATAAAATTGAATGTAATTTCAGTCGTGGTTGTTAACAAAAATTATTTTAATTCAATTAAAAAAAATTTGAACGTATTCTTAACAATATTTTTTAAATAATTTAATTATTTATTCATTCATATGAATAAGATAAAGTAAAAATTAAATGCATACAATTTTAAAATGTAAGTTATAAATATAGTAATATACATAATCTATTCGAAATATTTCAGTGTAATTTTAAAAGTAATTTCAAAATTTCTAATTTTTCTTCGTTTTTATTAATGAAAAATATTAATTTATTCTTAAATAGGGTATCGTAACAATGAAAAATAAGTAAAGGTAGCAAAATGTTAAAAAAAAAAATAATAATATGATGCATTGGTTTAAAAAAATGTATGGTACTATTGCAGAAAGGAAATATTCTAAAACTAAGGAACATAAATCTTTTCCAATGCATTTTCTCACTGTGTTCTTGTCAAATTTGGTAACATGAACTTTAGGATATTTTTCCTCTAATATTAAGAAATACAAGAAATGATTTATCACATAAATTGTCAAAAGCAACTTGAATTTCATTCAAGAAAAGCTACAATACTACCTATAAATCGGTTATTGTAAATGATCTAAAGTAAAAAATTGGTAGAATACTCCCTTGAGAAGCATTATTCATCATGATCTGTCATCCATCATTAGAAATGCTGACACACCCATAAGCTAATTCCTGAGACCACGCATCTTTACATGTTGTGTAACATGTTAAACAATGTATCCCGTAAGAAAACGTTTTTAAATATTTTAATCCTTTCCAGTCAAATTAAGATAAGAGTTGATGAAAAGTCTGGAAGCGATAACACTGTTTCTTCACTTAATATCTCTCGTATGTTTGTTTCATCTAAAAATTGCATTAAATAGAGATTTTTTTCGAAGTTGTTTCTTTTTCCAATGAAATAAGTCAGTGGAACAATATTCTTAAGTGGATAATACAAACTACAGAATGAAAATATAGACATAATAGATGTTGCAGATATTCAAATTGAATATGTCAATCACAGAACAGAATATAATACAAGTATGTCACAAGTTTGTTTTAAAACTTATTATTTATTACTATTATATTTAATTAAATCATGTCTTCTCAAATGTGTATCAAGTTATAATGTCGAACTAAATTTATTTCAATTCTTCAGTGAATTAATTGAAATAATTTTAGAATAATATATTAGCAAAATAAGTATTCACTGAAATAAAATTTGAATTGCATATTATATTTCTTTTGATTAGCTTTAAGTAAAATATATCTTATTCAATTTAAAAAAAGGAATACTTCGCTTATACAGTAAACTCTAAAATTTTCTAATCAATTAGAAACAATTTTATAAGCAAACTGACATACGAGTATTTTAATTTTATGCCCTAATTCAATTAGTTCATACACTAAACTAATTCACTCATAATGACACACATATTCAACAATATCATGAACACATTCATTTCAAAATGAAAAAATAATATACATTATTGTTAAATATATATGTCGAACATAACTAACTAATTTTCTTGTACTACAGTCTACGATGGACCATGACCGTCTGCCTACTGGCAGATTCTTTCTGGCAGATGAGATGTTTTTTTTTTTTTTTTTTTACGATGAAGGGTTTTCAGTTCTACACCAAACAGTCATATTAGACTGGGACCAACATTTTAATATGGATTTCGAACCACTACAAACATCCATGGCGCCGTCACAACTCGCACACAAAATCTGTGGCACCGAGCGTCAGAGCGCTAGTCACTGGTCCATCAGCCATCAGGCCAAGTATGTAGAATATACTTTAAAAAATTGAACATTATTTAATTTTTTTAATTAAAAAAAATATGTGCTACCTTACAATAAAATTTTACTAATGCGAATACTATTTTACTTATGCGAATCAATAAATATACTAATTACAATTGATGTAATATATAGAAAACGAGGTTATTTTATTAACCACTAGTTACCGTAACTAATTTCTGAAGATAACACTCATTCAATTATTTTAGTTCTATTAAGAAGTCGAAAAACAAATATAATTTTACTTTCCATTTTTCCTCATTTTATAATGAACACTGCGAATTATTGCATTAGTTTGGAATTGCTTTACATAAAAGATTCAACTAACGAATCACGAAGCTACTAATCGGCGTCTTGCAAAGCAGCATGGCCATGCTTTTTATCCAATATTTGTATGCCATACTTATTTTTGTTTCTCGAAAATCTTTGGGAGAGATTCTTTTCTTGAAAAATATGTCGTGTCTTGAAAAGAAATTAATAGGATTCCCACCAAACCACCAAAGTTACATTGTTAGACTGACACTTTTTTGCGTGACCAAATCCGACTGGCAAGTTGCTAACGAAAGACAATTTCAGAATTTTAATGCAGTTTTCCTCCAACTTCAGGGAGAGAATTTAGTTGCAATGGCGGCAGCTTTGATGATGATTCTGGCGGGGAAATATCTTCCCCTTATAAGCGAAGGTAACTTTGTTTCTGTACTACGTGCTTTATTGTACTACTTAAGGCGAATAGGGGGAAGCTTGAGGAAAACGGTTTCTGTTAAAAGGAGATTGTTCGCCCCCTCCCCCTTCCCAGGTTGGTAATAATCGTATCCTATAAACGTGATGCTTTTAGAAATGACTTCGAAATGCTAGGGACTCTCATCGTTTTAAATTGGCACTTGGTATGCAAAAAGAGACCAATCCGTGTTTACTATTGTTACCGGATAATAAACTATGTGTTGCTCGTGAAATTCGCGTCTTTAAAAAGTGCAACAGATGCAGGACATCTTAAAATTCCATTTGTATGGGTTATTTGTTTTTCGAATGAATAATTAAGCAAAGCGTGAGACACAGAAAACGTGCCCGAAATTTTTCTACCAAGGTCTTTCTCTTGAAAGGCATGGGGGGAGGGATTCTAATACATTTTACACTTTTCAACTAACATTAGTTTTCACGTACTTGTAATGATCTTTTTCGTCTTTGAGGGGGGAGATAATTACAATGCCATCGAACTTTTTGCAGAGTGCCGAAAGCAATCACTGTCATGAAAAGTGTTTATGGGGAAGCGTTTCTTTTCTGCCAGAGTCTCGGTAAGCGTGCTATTACGGCTTATTTAAACTCTTCAGAAAGTGCAAAAGGGGATGAACCTGCATTTGCTCATTTTACGGCTGAAATGCAGAAAGAAAAGTTATCGGGAACGATTCAGTTTTAAGATCATTAATCAAGAATGTTTTTAAAGGTCTTTGCGTTTATCTAAAATTTGAAACAAGTATAGGAACTTTTGAACTGTTTTAGAAAAGAATGAATCACAGATTTGTATATGATTAACAGTCTTAGCTATTTGGAAAAATTAAATTTTTTTTTATTACTTACATGTTTATAATGCAAATCAGAAGAAAAGTTTTAAATTTACGATTTACTTTAAAAACAAATGAATAAAAAAGAAATTAAGTTTTGACAAAAGTATCCTTAAAAAATATATTAATATGGAAGATAAAAATTATGTTATATATTTATATGTTTTTTATGATGCTGCATTCTAGTAGATTTTATCAGGATATTTGTAGTTTTTAAATATAGTATTACACAATCACTTTTTTATTCTATTGTCAATCTGTTAGAAATATAATAAAGTTCACAAATTTTTTTTATAGAAACCCGTATTTATTCTTTGTTTAACAAAAGCTTTCTATTCAAAAATTAACTGATTGGCTTTAATATAAACACATACTTTTTTCTGATATATAAAAAATAATTTTAAAAATATTTTCAGTTATTTACGTACAGGAAAATAAATTTTATCTACTAGAAGAAACATTTTGCTTATAGTGAATAAAACATTCTCAGAATATTAATATCTTAAAATTAATCGTAAAAATGTCTAATTTTCTATTAGAAAACAATAAAATGTCAAATGCTGCGATATACATAAATTTCACTTTACTTTTAAAAAATGTACTTACTAATAATAAATTATGTATTCAAAAGCAAACTGAAATCAATTCAGTTGAATCATCTTGATATGTAATAATAAGAACAAAGATTTTACAATAATATTGTATCAACAATAACAGAAAAAAATTATGATATATTGTAACAAAAGCAAAATATAGTGACACATTCATAAATATCAAATGTGTGATTTTAAGGTGATCAATCATCCTCCTTTAGGGAGGACAGTTTTGTTTTTGAAATTCTGTTCTCCCTCGAAAAGTGTCCTCCTACATGCACTACTTTTCGATATTTGAATATTATTCTTTATATATTTCTGTATTCGATCGAGTCCGATATTATCCGTTGCGCATTATATGACTATTTGTATTTGATAAGATGATTCGTTAAGGCTAGGAAAGTGCAGTAAGGGGTGATTATGAGACATATGTGCTTCACACAAGAGACCTTGAAAGAGTTCTTCAGGGCAAGTAGTGTTGTTTACTTCTTACTCAAAGACCACACGGAACATACACACATAATAGACTCTTTTCTTTCTCAGTGAACATACACATATAAGTGCAATTCGCGTTTTGTTAATTCATTATCTGTTTAATAATTTCCTAATATGTATAATTTTATTTACAACTTTATACAACTCGGTTGTTAGCAGAAGAGTAAAATAATTTAAATTTAAAATTTAGTGGAATTTATTCACTTAATGTTATCAAGTTTCAGTTTTAATAATTAATTTTATTTGCACATAAAATGCTTTCATATTTCGTGTAGCTCTCTATTTTATTTTTTTAATTTAAAATTTTATTTAGAGATAGAAAAATAAAAAAAAGGAAGAAATGGCATTTCAACGATAAATTGAGAAAGAAATTTTCATTCGTCATATCAAAAAAAGATATTGTTTTCTGTAATTTTTATTCCAATTGAGAACGGAGCAGATATTATAAAACACCAACAGCAGTCATTAGATGCATTAGCTTATGATTTAAAATAACAAGTTGTTTTTTTAAAACTGCAAATTAATTTGAAAGTGAAAAACAATTAGCTGCAATGGGAGAATTTGTATTTTATACAATATTATATTACATTGTATTCAAAGTTTTCGTAGTATGGGTTGTACAACTAAATTATTGAAAAGGTTTCCATATTCCAAATTTTCATGAGCCAGAACAAAAGGCGAGGCTATTTTTAAATCAGTATTTAAAAATTACCGTGACAAAATACATTCAGAAGACTTTCAAACTGCAACATTTGTAATGGTTTTATCTGACTCATCAAATCATAACGAAACATTGTATCCAGTAATAGTAAAATATTTTATTGCTATTACGCTTAATAAAATGTTTAAAATTTTAAAATGTTTTATTGCTATTATTTATTTTATTTATTAATATTTTACTATTACTGGATACAATGTTTCGTTATGATTTGAGGAGTCAGATAAAACCACTACAAATGTTGCAGTTTCAAAGTCTTCTATATGTATTTTGTCACGGTAATTTTTAAAGACTGATTTAAAAATAGCATCACCGTAATTTTCACGGTAATTTTTTCACGGCGAGGCTATTTTTAAATCAGTCTTTAAAAATTACCGTGACAAAATACATATAGAAGACTTTGAAACTGCAACATTTGTAGTGGTTTTATCTGACTCCTCAAATCATAACGAAACATTGTATCCAGTAATAGTAAAATATTTTATTGCTATCTAGGTCATTCGAGTGAAGCTTTTAAATATAGAATCCACTGAAAACGAAACTGCTGAAATTTTGTTAAATATAGTATTTATACAAAGTAATAAAGGAAAACAGTTTGATAATACAAACAAAACCTTTGAGGGCGAAGACTCATAGGGGTGAATAATGTATATGTAAATTTGCAAGATTTACACAAAAAGAAAATACTAGGTATTGGTTAAAATGCACATATTTTGTCAAATGCAATCAACGTGTCGTCATGTGCCGTACTAATTGTTGTAGAAGTAATAACTGCAATCTGCAAGCAATAACTGCAAAATTAGTCGTTTAACATTCGTTGTATCTATTTTAAAACAATTTTAAGCAATTTTTAAACAATGAATGTTGAAGAAATATTTTTTAGGATATTCTAAAGTTAGATGGTTTGCTTTAACACTTGCTCTAGGGTGTGTTCTACACATATTTCAGCCTCAGCGTTCATATTTTTTAAGTTTATACAAATTCCTAAAATCCTGCAATCATTTCTCAATAAAGAAATACTGAAATATTAATTTTTTGTACATAATCGGGCACCTATTTTTCACAAAACGATTTCAGCTTTTGGAGATGAACACATTTTAGCTACAGAAGTTAGTCGTATTTTGAATGACTTTATCCTTCAATATAAATATCGATCGGGATAAAAAATTCGTCCTTTAATTATAAGAAGAAAATTGTCAGACTAAGATGAATCAAATCCTGAACATAACAGAAAAGTAGTAAACATGGCATAACGTAAAAGTTTATCAAAGTCCAGGAGTTTTACCACATTTCAATATATTGAAGAATGGTCTGAAACAAATATCACAGGAAATAACAGTTTTTGATGTTTTTCCTGACTTCATCGCAAGTATGCTGGACAAACGTCTTATTTAAAGAAATGTCGGTCATTAAATAGACAATAATTGTCTTGTTGATGATTGAATGTATATTTAAACTCTGAAAAATTAATATAATGGGAAAATCAACACTTAAAATTGATAAAAAAATTGGTTGAAATATTCAGCCATTTCAAAAATAAACTTATTCAATATGTTCAACAACATAAAAAATTCAAAATTCAACATATTCAAATTGTTTAATGTGGATATTATTTAATATTTTTTGTTTATTTAGATAACAAAATGGTTATAAATATTTTTTAACATAATAAAAAACATACTATTTGTATATTATGTTATATACACAAATGTCCGAAAATTAAAAAACATGCACATTTAAAAAAATAATTATTTATTGTATGTCCATCATGTTATATAAAATGGATATAATAAATGGCTCTATGTTATATAAAATCGGATATAATAAATATAATATGGCCCACTGTCGACCAAGTGATAGCTCACTTGCGAATAAAGCTCAAATCAATTAGTTGAGTGTGTTGCAGTTAATACTTTTAGAAATACGAAGGCTTGATGACGATAGTTACAGCATATTCGGGCATTCATATTAACAAGTGGGTTGTCTCAAGAGATTTTTTCGTGCTTCTTCTATACGACACGTAAATGAAGAGTTATTCATAAAGAGGGCATTGCCTTTCTTCTACCTCCATTTATCTGTCAGAGATTATTCGTGTTATACTAATCGAGCATGGAATGTATAGTATGATGTAAAATTAGTAAATATCGTCGCATTCTAGTTATAAAACAAGAGTCTGTCAGTCTGAGTATTCTAAAACTTCAGACTTAAAATATTTTATATTTTGAAACTTTGAATTCTAACTTTTTTTTGAAATTTATTATTCTTTTTATCTTGTGAGTAGCTAAAAGTAGGGACAAAATCCTTATTTATCCTTTTAATTAAATAAAAACTTTTTCTATTGCCAATAATTTTCACTCCACCAGATGGCGTCAGTATTTTCTATCACAAAAGAATTACTAATTTGAAATGACGTCTATTTTTGCAATTGGCGCCATTTTAATACTTCTCTTGAAGTTATTCGCTTTCGTCTATCGTTTTTATTTTTAATCTTTATTCGATATTTTGCACTCACGATTGAGTTGAATTTTAAATATATGGCTTTCATAGTTATCTACTGAATTCCATACAGAAGTTTGAAGTTTTTCCATGATTTAAAAAGTGATAGCATTTAAAAACTAAATATTTACTTTTTTTGTTTAGGGCAACTAAAAGTGTTTCATTTTCTTCAGCTCGGCAACTCCGGGTCATATCTGCTATTATTATATAAATAATGGGTTTGATTTTAACACATTCAAAAGAAGAAGTTTCTTTAAATATTTCTAAAAATAATTTAATTCTCCCAAGTTCGACCTAACCACGTTGAACAAAATCTCACCGAAAGCGAATAAAGTGTCCTTTAACTGGCATAGCTCCTCAGTAAAAATAAGCTAACGGAATATATTAGTGAAAAGTCACGCAAAGCCTTCAGTCTCCTGTAAGGAAATAGAATTCAATTATCGCTGTTTCCTGGCGTAAGGAAGAAATTTTAGCTCCAAATATTCAGCACTTCAGTGCTCGTACAATTTGGGTTCTAATAATGGTAGGGTATTTCTTTGAAAAATTTTCTTTCTTTGTACCTCCAAGCGACATTAAATGAAATTTTTTTTTTTGGTTACCAAAATTGGTGGATTTTTTCAATGGGAAAGTCCAAATGAAGTATTTTTTCAAAATAAATTAGATTTTATTGGTACTAAGGAAAACTTCGCCTTTATGCTGTTATTCTGCGAAAAAGAAGTTAAGGATTGTAATGAATACGAATTCTAACTTATTAAGAGTTATACTAGTTTGAAATTAGCTTTAGTGAATGATCTTTTGAGTTACACAAAATTTATATAATTTCTATTGCTCGAATATCTGTCGCAAATTCAGTTTATTTAGTTAAACAAGCATACTCTAGCTTATCTCGAGTAAATTGAAATAAAAAATACGCTTTTGAATTTTTCTGTTTACAAAGAAATATTGTCGCAAAGTTTTCAAATATTATACATGATACTTACTCAAATAGAAAATGTGATATTTCAACTTCAAAAAAAAAAATATATTTAATGTGTAGTCAAGCATTTACATTAGAAAAGTATCCTCAAATTTGTCCCAAAAGTCACTTATAATTAGGTAAGCAAGCTTGCTGTTGTTTATGTGGACTAAATAACAATTTTTAAAAAATGCATTTGAATATTTCGGCTTACAAAGAAATATTTCTGCAAAATTTAAACATGATGCTTACCCCAAATAGAAAATGTGATATTTCACCTTGAATAAAAATATTTAATAAGTAGTCAAGTATTTATATTACAAAGGTATCCCCAAACTTGTCCCAAAGGTCACTTGTACTTAGTTAAGCAAGCTTATTATTGTTTATGTGGACTAAATAATAATTTTAAAAAAATGCTTTTGAATTTTTCGTCTTAGAAAGAAATGCTATTGTAAAAGTCTTCAAATATTAAAGATTATGCTTGCACAAATAGAAAATGTGATATTTTCCCTTGAATAAAAATATTTAATATGTAGTCAAGCATTTATATTAGAAAAGTATCCCCAAATTTGTGAAGATCACGGGTCACTTATACTTAATTAAGCAAGCTTACTGTTGATAATGGGGATTAAATAATAATTTTACAAAAATTGCTTTTGAATTTTTCAGCTTACTAAGAAATATTGCTATAAAAGTCTTCAAAAATTTAACATAACGCTTGTCAAAAAAGTTTATTCATCCTGGTATAAAAATATTTCCTACGTGGTCAAGCACCTTTATATTAGAAAGTAGAAATTCTCATATTTGCGAAGACAGAAGATCTTTCTATTCACTTAAACTTTATTGTGAGTTGCACACACAAAACTTTGAAATTACATTTATCTGTGTATTACAAACACATATATGTATATAAAAGTATATGTTAACATTATAATAAAAAATGTAAAAGGAAAAGGAAAGAATTTAATGCCTGATTTTCATTGATTTAGTATTATTTTAATATTTGGTTTAGTTTTTGTAGAAATTAAACCCAGAATTCATTATTAAATGGTTTTTATTTATCTATGTTTTAAAATTTATTCCGTAAAATAACTGTTCAAGAATAAACATTTTCCAAAATTTAAAGAAAATCCAGAAAAATTGGGTGTGTGACTTATAGTCATCGGAATTTCAGGAAATTTACAAAAAAAAAAAAAAAAAAAAAAAAAAAAATTAAATTAATCAAACAGTACTTTTAAAATTAGGTTCAAAAGAAAAATAGCCTTATATTTTGTCTTGAAAATACATATAAAGAAACATATAAAAAAAACCTAGTATCTGTGTTTAATTTGGGAGTGTAGAGTGTAATATTGTCTAACAACTAAAAAGGCATGACAACAATAAATGATGTTGAGGGCTCTTATCTAAGACATGGTTATCTTGAAATTTCACTAGTTTCTGCTTTCAGAAACTGTAGTTTTACGTGTCAGTATGACGTTAAGCAGCAACATATTATCTAAATTATAAATCATATTTTATGCAGCATTAATTTTAATGTATACTGAGTAGTTTTGATGAAAATGCACTGAATTTTAATCATGATACAGGTAATTTCTGGCCTTGATATCTTGCTGATAATATATAATTTTTATATAATAAATAATTTTATACGGTATTTCAAACAATCTCGTGAATTTGAATGCATTATCTGTCAAGAACCAATTTTGAAATTGACATTTGCACATCGCTAATGCTTTGGTAGACTAGGCACTATTTTATGCTAGAGTAAGATAGACAAAATAAAAATGTTACAAAGATAGAGGTCTTTCATCCATGGTGATGCATTATTGACTCAAGTTCTTATCTCCTAATTGCAATGAATTTGAACATTTTTTTTTCTTTCTAATGCAGCTGGCAAACACAGACAGCTTGGTCTTTGGATGCCTTAAGGCAGGTGCTGCACAGACGTACTCACTTTGCATTACCCAGTGGGCGCGTGTAACTTGAAGATAAGCCACGGACGCGGAGTAACAATGCCCCCACAACGCTCTACGATCCTATTAGACAGGGACCTACTTTTTTAAAGTGGATTCCGAACCACTACAAACAACCATGGCACCGCCGGGACTCGAACCCGAAACCTGTGTACAGAGCGCCAGAGCGCTAACCACTCGGCCATTCAGGCCCCTATGAATTTGAACATAGAATAAAAATATTTTTCTAGTAATTAAGTGTTTAGTTTTGTTTTAAAATTTAGCCAAATCCTGTTTCATGCTCTAATATTTCATAAAACTTACGAGAGGGAACAACAGAAAAGGCATAGTGATTCGCAGTTTATGTATACCTTCTATAAGGAGAGAAAAAAATATAAAACAGTATTTTGATGAAAAATATTACTACTAAAATGCAGTTGTGATGATTTTTTTAAATTTAAATTGAAGATTTACTGCAATATCCGACTAAGAATTAATGGAATTATGTTCTCCAATTTTTTTAACTTCTTTTATTTAGAAGTTAATCTTTAAACTCTGTTCATTTTAAAATCTTTTATTAGACTGCTTGTGCTCATAAATAACAATTAAAATCTGAAGTCAATTTTATTTGCTGTAGGTAATATTTCCTCAGGAGAATTATAAAGAATCAATCTACATTTAATCTCCTGATCAATCTTGATTAAGATGTTTAAAATATTCATTAGAAAATATAGTATTTTCTAATATCGTTTAGTATATAATTGCCTCTAAAGAACAACAAAATTACTATGTTGCAGCGTGACAAAGTTGCGATAACTCTCTTTACATTTTCTAATTTAAATAATACCCAAAACTTTGTAACTACTTTAAAATGTACTAGATTTTAAAAATTCGCTTCTCTTTTAAAAAAATAAATATCCTTTTATTAGAGAAAGGGTATTTTTTAAAACAATTTTCTGACGTAAAAATCGCGCTAAGAGAATTTAATATTTAATGTTCGTATAATGAAATCTGATGGCCGAGTGATTAGTTCTCTGGCACTCAGTGCCACAGGGTTCGCGTACCGGTGGTGCCATGGATTTTTGTATGGGTTCGAAATCCTAGGCTAATTAGAGCGGCGACCTACAGTTTAACGGGAATTCCGAAGCACTAACAAACATGCATGCCACCACCAAGATTCAAATCTGATGCCAATGGTGCCAAAGAAAATAGCGCCAGCCAATTGACCATCAGGCCGCAACGCCATTGAAGAAAAAAAAGAAGATTTTCGTATAATATTTTCATTCACTAATTTTTATAACGCTTAAGGATTTCATATTTTTCATAGTTCTGATTTCTCTCTGAGGTAGAAGACGTTTCTTGATCAAATAAAAACAGTTAAAAATTAAAAGTGACACAAGGATTCATTTAAATTAATATTTCATATTTCTGTTAATTTATTTCAAAACTTATTACGAAAATATAGCTCATCTAATTAGTTACTTTTAACTAGTAGACTTTTTCGAAATTTCAATAGTAGCTTATACGATTATTCTGAAGAAAGAAAATTTTACTTAATTATATAAGTATGATAAAATAGTATTATAGTTTAATTATAATCTAACCTGCAATTTGTGTTTAAGCTACTTCTTCTTTCTAAGATGAAGTATATTAATAAATGCCTCAATATATTTAAAAGATATTGTAATTTTTTCACTCTATTCATTTATAATTTTTGTTGTATAATTCATTTTGCTTCTTCTGACTTAAATAATACCCAAAACCTCTCAACTTCTTTAAACTTTATTTATTTAAAAAAAATTAATATTTCATGATAATAATAACTACCTTGATTATCCCTAAATACCAAACAATATTCTTGTAGTTAAGGATTCAATAAGCAGCAATCATCTTAATTCTCATATCAAAATGACCAAGTCCTCAATTTATTAGATGTATAAACAACAAAAGTTATAAATAAATGCGTTGGAAAAGTATGGAACCTGCATCTAATTTGCAAATTAATGAATAAATTCATTATAGAGCTTTTTTCAGTTCAATATGAAGATGAAAAAGCAAAATGAGATCATTTAAAAGACTTCTCCTATGACTTAACCCGAAGAAGACAGAAGAAAAAACCATTTGGGGCAAAAGAAAAAAAGGTGTTATTCCAGTAAGGAGAAAAAGAAGTGCTTTTTGTCTCCCGAAGTGCTTTATTGTCCTTTCAAGTTTCGACGTAAGAGTGACATTTCTAAGTGTATTTGTTGGTACTCTTCATCACGCTTAGACCACGAAAGAGCCTTTTTTTCATAGCCCACCTGTATAATGGACCGTATATCCTACTAGATTCATTACCTATTGATTAGAATAAATGAGAAACTATTACTTCATTTAAAAAAAACATTGAGTTCAGTAGAATTAAGTGTTATAAGACTAATGTGCTAGATTTTGAAAAAATTAAGCTTTAATTTATCGAATTCTAATTAAATTGAAAAAGTTTATTTAAGTAATTTTATCTGCATATTTCTGAATTTGTATGTTGTTTTTATTGTTAGTAGCATTCCTAAAGCCAAATGAAATAATATTCTAATGTTTTGTATTATTATTATAAAATTCTTGTTTATTGTTGCGTTCTTCTTAAGGACAACTTGATATGGCTATTTGCTAATAATTCTGTCTATATGTAGCAGATTCAATATTATTTACGGTTCACAATGAGGGAAAAGAAAAGCGTCTAAAATAACATTTGTTATATTTCCGCAATTTAGAACAAACATTGTAAAAATGGGCATCTAAAACCTTTTACTCCCCATCTTCATCCTTGCAGCTGGATGGCCAATTTGCTAGCGCTCTGGCGTTTGATACCACAGGCTTGGGAGACCGTATATGACATATGACAGTAAAAGATATGTATGACCTTAGAACAACAAACCAAACCAAACCAGAATGTACTTTTAAGTGCAAGGGTGATGATGATTTGGTTTGTTGCTCTACGGTTATATTTTGCACACTTTGGGGTAATTAGACCGGGACCTAAAGATTAAAGTGAATTCCGAACCACTAACAAACATCCATCCACAGCCAGGATTCTAACTTTAAGCATGTGGTAAATGCCAGAGCTCTAGACAATTGGCCATAAGGGCGCTGAATTCTGCCCTACATACTTAAATATCATAACCCCGGCTAAGTCCCTGAGCCAATCTAAATTCCATATTATATACTGAAAAAAGTAATTACACTTTTAATAAAATAAATAATGTAAAAACTACTTGAATCCTTTAAAAGATCATTAATTTATATTTGAATTTCTTACCATTTAAATAAATTTTATGTGTTATTTAGAGGTCATTGCCACTTTCAAAATAATTTGTTTAATAATATTTTAACTTTTAAACAGTGTTATAATGAGTATAGTTAATATTACAATATTTTCCAAACATCAGAATAAAAGTAAAATAAATGATGAATCACAATGTTCATTAATATAAAAAATATAATTAAAAATATAAACATTTATAAAATTGCTGGAGTAATATATTTTGCATTACTTTGCCTATTTTTTTTAGAATTAATACTTACTGTTATTCCTTTTTTCTTAATGACTTCGTGATTCGTCACTTTAAAATCCTTACTACTATTTAGACTTTCCACTAGCATTAAGTGAATTACCGAAGCTTGCACTTCAAGTATAATTTCAATTCTTTAACAGTTGACTTAAACCAAGCAACCAGAAACCGATCACATAACTAATGTATCAGAAAATTTAGAAGAGAATCGGGTATTTTGATTGATAGCTGAAGATGAAAGGATCTAAAGCATTTAAATAAGCATTGTCCTTCATATGATGAATCGATTCTTAGATATGCCATCGATTTATCATCTCAAAAATGAATAAGTTACAATTCAATGCATTATGTGAATTGGTGCGAACCATCATTTTGCAATCGAGTTAATATATTTCTATGTTTATTGCTGTCAACGGATTTTAAATGAATTTTCTAGCTGTTGTTTTTCTTTTTTAAGAAGGCATTATACAAATAATTTATTAATTTTTCGTTATAATTTAAAAGTCGAACTTTTATTTGTAATTTGCATATTCAAATTCTCTTTTAACACTAGTACTCAAAGGTATTAGCCATAAATTAAATCAATCGAATTGTCAATAAACAATTCAATGACACAATTTGTTTTGGTTTAAAGCATCAATTTATGTTCTTTTATGTCACTTAGGTTTATTAATATTTTTGAATTATCTCGAATTAATTATTTTTATTTTAATTAATTAAATATGTCAGTAAACCTATTAATTATTCAAATTATATAGCATTTAAAATATTTTTTACCAGATAATATTTATGAGTTTATAAATTTCCATATATTTCCATTTTCAACAATCCTTAATGATTATCAACATGTTTAAAATATGAATTAATAATAATAATTAGATTTTTCTTTATTTTCTCAGTAATATACTTTTTATACATAACTGATTCTGAATATATATTATTTTATTCTGAATTAAAATTTATATTGTTTATACCATTAAAAGATATTTCTTAAATGGAATTTTCAAAAATAACTTCTCTTGCGCAAGAGTTATTTCCTACTATGCTCTATAACTATACATTCCTATTTTCTATTCGATGCCCATTTTATGGAAAAGGCTTCCCATTCTATAGAAGGAACCATAATCATTTCCCTGAAACCAGGAATGCTCGATCCAGATGATTTAATAAATCTTATGGCTTCCATGACAGACGTATCTGATATTTATTGACCTTCAGGAAGCCTTATATACACCAAATAATGATGAAGGTTATTTTGATAAACTCCTTAACATGAACAATGCAAATGTAAACATCATAAACTAGTTGTCACAATTTAAAATCTTTTGTGGATTCCAACATTATTCATGGAATATAAGAGAGGTCTTATTTAGCGGAATCACTAAAATTCGTAAATTAATAAATCATGATATTGTTGTGGTGCTGCCATCCACCCACTCAGTGAATGAGACGTAATTAGGAAATTGATGGGAAATGTGTAATTTTAAATTTATGTATTTTGTGTTTATAAATTTGGTTGCAAATTGTGTCTTTTTTTTGTTTGTTTTGTCATTGTATTTTGATATTCATAAAGTTGCATTGTGTTAAATTATGTGTGAAACATTTTCAAATCTTGATTAGTAATAGTAATAAAAAAAAAAGGAAAGAGAAGAAAGAAAACTGTCTTAAATTGTGCCTTTTTCATTCAAACTCAGCTCTTGGTTGGGGTTGTTGTTTGACTTCCGGTGGTCAGGGTAGAAGATGGCTGCCCCCATGAAGTACGAATTGAGCCTCAGGCTCCGTTCTCTCCGGATGGAACCGGGATCTCGACCAATCAAGGCCTGGAATGACGTCAGCTATGACGTGGTCATGGTTCGGGCTTATAAGCGGTGGTGGAGAGAGGTTGTGGCTTTTTTTTTCGGACTGAGACTGGACGATGGAGATATAGAAATTGAAAACGGAAAAAGGAGGGTTAGCTGCTGCACCAGGTGATGGATCCGGCTGCAAGACAATCCAAGATGATCAGGGATTGAGACATCACAGCAGCAAAGTGCGACAGAAATTGTGCTTAGTAAGGAAAAGCGCAATCTGTTTTTGTGTTTATGACGAGCATGCCACTTGGGATTTGCCGTTACAGTCGTGGTTTTAGCGGCGAGAGGTTCAACGTTCCAACGAAGAACAAGAAGAGATGAGTACTCGTTTGAATGTTCGATTTTCTTTACAATATTTTATCTTTTCCTTCGAACATTATATTTTGAACGTAATCAACGTTCCAAGTCAGATACTGCTTAACTCTAAAGTGGAATTATTCCTCCTTCTTAATTGTGTGTGAACTCACTAGATAGAATTTAGAGCTTTGTCCCTTTTTGTATTTAAATTGCTTGTGCGAGTTATGTGTGTTAGATAAAATTACACGGTTTGATTTATTTTGTTTAATTTAATGCAGTATGTTAAGTGTATTGTGTGTATCTGTAATTGTATGATATTGGTGGGGCCCCTGTTTGCATTTAATCAAGATTAATTCATTTGTTTATATCTAATTTTATTATAATAAATCTAATGTTTATGTTTGTGATTTACCTGATTATTAATTCCTGCAGACATTACACGCACCATGCTGATTGTCGTTTAGGTAAAATTTTAACTTCCTGGGTTAATATCTAAGAACACAACGCAACTAATTCAATAATAGTGTCTGATTTGCTTTGCTTTAGATTCGAGATTATAAATATCAGTTTAAATAATTAAATTTCTAGATAGCGTCACGACAATATTATCATTACTCAAGAAATTATTTCTAGACGAAGAAAATACCTCTTAATCCTATGAAGTTTGTAATGATGGTAATTATTAGCAAAATCAATGATCAGATGAAATTTTAATGAAAAATATATTAACATATCTACATCTTATATAAAAATTACATTACTGAAATTTAATTCATAGTTTCTTTCTATAACTATATTTTTATGGTTCTGAATCGATCTTTATCAACCGAAAACATTTTTTAAAATATGGACTGTACGTGTTTTCTATGTCAATTAAAATTTCTAATATGATTTATATAGTTAGTACTTTAAAAATTTATCTTTCTGTCATTGAAATTTAGGTGCCTTTGATAGAAAATCTACTAAAAAATGGCACATTTAATCAACCAGTATAAAAACACTTTCAAATATCTTCACTCACTACAGCTCCAATGATACTATTCTAAATGAAAATATTATTTTATCCTAAATTTCTATCTTACATGGACACTTTTAGAATAATTAAATTGGTAGAAATTTATTTTATAAAATTTCAAACATCAGTAAAATTTATGAATAATTTATGTTAATTTATGCATTATGAAATTATATTGAATGAAGAGATTAAGATGCTGATTCTGCATTTTACTGTTGAGCATTTTCCAAACATTTATCTTGAATGAGACTCTATATTATTAAGGGCAAATGGTTCATCATTAGAGAGTTTTTGCATACCGTATGTTAGTTACCATAGGACGTCCGTTAGCTTTTTCTCCCTAGCGCCCATGCTCATAGGAAACTGAGCATGCGCGCTAGGGAGAAAAAGCTAACGGACGTCCTACGGTAACTAACGTATGGTATGCAAAAACTCTCTATTAATTCAAGAATTCCACTACAAATTCTTTTTCAACAGTAAGTGAATATTAAAAATATTAGTAATACCGAAATAGAATAAAATATTTAACTATGCATTTAATCCAACCATCTTGTTTTTGTTACGGTATATTTCTATCTTAAAGTTATCATCCAAGCTACAATCTGATCATCGAGCCTCTTCATATACTACCATATCTTAAATAGCAACAAATAAGGCACTCTAAAACCTCTGTCACGAATCAACAATAATTGATCGGCCTTCAGATAGATACCAAATAACAATTTGTTTTTCTTCTCCATATTTTCTATATGAGTCGAAAATGTCTTGCTAGTTACATTGTAAAAATTAAAAAAAAATTTATTTAAAACTATTATTATTAATATACCGTTATTTATATACTTTTAAATAAATAAATATTTTCGAAACAATGAAAATTCTAATATTTCTTAAAGTAAAAAAAAATAACAGTTTTCCCATACTAAATTTCTATACTTTTTTTCTACTTAGAGTGTTTGATTACATTGAAAAAGCAAAATTTATCTATAAAACGCAATTGCTGAAAAGAATCATTCGAGTTCGTCATTATATTTTATTGGGCAGATTATCGTTTCTTCCACTGCAATCATGCATATTATTTACATTTTTAACGACTGTGCTATTGAAATTTCAAATAAATCCTTTTGAATGTCTTTTTGATTAATATCAAGATTATTGATAAATTCAGAAAATTAAAAACAATAAAACAATATGCACATAAATATTAACATGAATTTGAAACAGATGCGCATTGAAAGCTTTATTTGCTAACTGATATAATTTTTTATCACATTTCTGTTCAAATGCCTTTAAAATATCATAATTTAAATTTATATTCAACTTCAAATGTACATGAAACGATAAAACGAAGTAGCTAATTTAAAGCTGATTCAGTTTTATAATGTTCGCCTCTATAAAATTGGAAAAGTAAATCAATGCAAATTATAAACCTTTCGAAAAAGGTAATTTAGAATATAATTTGAGAACCTATTGTTAATGTTTCTTAGACAGTTACTTACATACGTCGAATTACTTCGTTGTTAACTCTCTTGAGTAATTAACAAAAGCATTATTGGAAAAATGATTATTACATACATTTTGAATTTGAAAAGGCTAGGTCAGTTATTACATTCTTTGGTTAATAAGCAATTTTACTAAGCATATGATTGAGGTTTATAATCGGTCAATTTTGTTTATGTTCATATCTTTTAAATCATTACTTTTAAATAAATACCTTAACGATAAGAACATGTTAATTTGCAGTAGCATTAACTTAAATTTAATATATCAAGATAGTTTTGGTTTTCTTTATTTAAATAAAATTGCGATTGATTTGTAGAGCTATTAGACAAAGTTGAACATCTAGAATAATTATGTCTATTTATTTAAACGAACACTAATGATTAAACTTAATTTCATTAATGCATTTTGCGAATTATATTAAGTTGACTACACATGCATAACTTCTTTCATAAGTTCATAAAATATTGAGGATATTTAAATCTTATCATATTTATGTTTCACACCACCAAGAATTTTTTAAACCGAGATAATGAAGAATTGTTCACTTTAAAGTAAAAAAAAAAAATGTTCTTAGATGTATTTTATTAGTAATTTTGAAAGTAAAATAAAATACTGCATATGAAAGGCTTAAAAAATATCATAATTTTCTATTTTATCATTTAATAATGTATCATTTTAAGAATACTTAAAAAACCTTGAATAAATTTCCCCTTTCAACATCATATAACAATATATGGAAACATATTTGATCAATGATATAAATTTACATAAGAAACAAAGCATACGTGTGCAACAACTTTTGTGTAATAAAGCTGAAAGAATTTTTTACTAATTAAGTGTATATTTTACAGCCAAGAAAAGTTAAGAATAAACAACAAATGTGAACTTTCACATTACATACACGCACACCAAGGAATGGATAGTGTTTTTATAATTCCCCTCAGGAATCGACCCATTCTAAATTATTCGAATCAAGCCTATCAGAAAGGAGGCCTGAATTTCAAGCAGCGGGAAAGACAACAAAGTTTTTTTCCTCCTTTTTTATCAATTCTCTTTTGAATCCCTCGTGAATCTTACAAAGACAAAATTCCCACAAGAACAGGATTCTTCAGCCTTCTTAGTTTTCTCTTAAAACCCTCAAGAGATCAACGCAATTTCCGCCATGATTCGCTATCCGTTTAGAATTGAATATATACAGCGATTTTAATATTCTATAAATCTTAGGATTTTGAGCTTAAGAACCATCTAGTGACAATAGTTCTGAGGAATGGATTAGGTTGGTTCAGTTGATTGGACATTCATGAAGGTAGTATAAGGATTATATGCACGATGAAGTACCAAACAATGCATGAAGATCATGGCTGATGGTGGTGAAAATCTATGTACATGAAGTATGTAAGGGGATATTTCTAAGCTTAAAACTTCCATTAGAGCATTTACATATCAAGCATAATGTAAAAGCATTTAGTGCATTCCGTAATAGATTTTTGATCATATCAAAATCAGTTCTTCAAACATATTAATTTGAAGATCTTCTAATTTTATAATGCAAAATATGGAGTTTAACTATAAAATTTTGAATTTCTATAGACTTTATTTACAGTTTAATGTAATGATTTCTTAAAATTTTCTGAATGCTGTATGGCTTAGGACCAGATTGATAAATTCCAATTTTAAAAGCTAAATTATATACAGAAACAGTAGCAATAACATTAATATCCATATAACTTAATGGTTTAATGTTTAACAGAATTCAACTAGCAAAATATTAATTTCCATTGTATAAATACTGGTACAATGCATTTCTTTTATGATAATTTGAAAGAGTTTTTTATTAGATTTCTCTTATTAAAAGTTCTCTTGAAAAAATATTTTTGAATAAGTGGTGTGGACTAAGCGAACCATTTTCTAACGAACTCCATGTACAGATTTTCACAACCATCATGATGACTATGATCTTCACCACCATCATGATGACCATGATCTTCATACATTGTCTGCTGTTTCATCGTGTATATAATCCTTATATTACCTTCATGAATGTGCAGTCAACTGAATCGACCTAATCCATTCCTCAAAACTATTGTCCTTACCAAAATTTAAAATTTTATACTTTGTATGACTAAATTTGTTTAAATAACAATTTATTATTTACGTTTTAGGAATATCAAATCAAATTGTTATGCAAAAACGAGCAGTTTTATACAAACACATATTTTCAAATAACAATTAAGTGGGTGAATGCCTGACATCATACTTTTAAAAGGTTAACAACCATAGTTTTTAAAACATATTTCAAATAGTTTTCACTACGCTGCAATGGTAAGGAATTGTCAAGAAAATACTCTCATTTCTTGGAGCACTTTATCCCGTTTTGTCGACTAACAAGATGACTGTTGTGAGGACGAAAACATCTTTCATGAATCTTTCATTTTTCAGCCCATGTTTGGAACATACTTTCTTCCCCGGTCCATTGTTAATGTGAATAATCAATTCGAGATATATAAAAAATAAAATGCGTGGAAATACATGGATAATAGAAAGAATTATTTTCAATAGGACATATAAATCAATGCCATTAGCCAAACACACTTTAAGAATAAAATATGTAATCATTTTTATTTTCATATCTAAGTTTCTTTGTCTAGAATATTTGGATGGCATATCGTATGTTTTGATTCTATGATAATTCATTTTTTTAATTATATCATTATTTTATTGTTAAATAATATTATTACTGTATTAAATATTAGCTAATATATTGATCATAGATGACTACGTAGAAGTAAGTTCAACTCATTTGATAGCTAATAAATAAATCATAATATTTATATAGTCAATTAAATTAATCTTGCTATATTTTATTACAAGAAAGTGTTCAAAATAATTTAGGGTTTTTTAATTTATTTTAATAATTATTTATAAAACATTACAAAAAAAAAGATTTTTTACAAAGAAACCAAAATAGACATAAGCAATACGATCAAACAAAAGTTAGTCATTGAGACATGCTGCTTTTCGGTAGTTTTAGAAATTATAAAGATAAGCATACGAAATTAATGGTATGTTGCAATTATACTGCTTCATAATTGCACCACACATCTATACACCATGCATAATTGCACCATTATACATCTGTTAATTTCTCACAAATTAACAGCAGTATAATTCTGTAAATATATTAAAATATTTTAGCATTGGAATATTAATAACAAAATACCATGTACGATAACATTTTTCATATGTAGCTAAACATTTTTTACTTACTATACAGGGTGTATATTTTTTCTACGCATTACTCCCATTTCTGAATTCAATAAACACTTTTTGAAAACCACGAAAGAGAAATCTCACAAAAATTCAAAAACAACATTGTGAATTTTTTTTCAACAAAATGCGGAATATAATTGTCAGCCTCATCAGTAAGAAGTTCTTTTCACACATTAAAATAAAAACTTACTTTTTTTTGTTACCATGACATTCGTGGAATGCAGTAAATCTTATTTATACACGAGTTAAAAACAGGTATTTGAAACAAGTATTGAAGCTTTCTATTTAGAACTATAAAACAGAATTCTTAGTTTAGTTTTGGTTTTGTTTCCTATTCGTAGAATAGTTTCTCAGAAAATAGGTTGTTTGTTTGAATAGTTTGAAATCCAGGAAAGCGCATATTTTCACAAAGAAAACAATAGTTTTAAACATAAAACTTGAAATCAACATTGATCAAAACCAATCAAAATTAATAAAAGATTAAAAATATCATATTTCACTTAAAAATATCGAGAATTTTTACAGCGAACTTTGATATTTAAGTTATAACAACGGATATTATAATAATTTAAAGTTTATATTTAAATTTTATATTTTGTAAAGAAATTAGCTGATGCAAAATATATAATTGATGATTCTAAGCAGTGACTAAAGAAATTTTCATATATAATTTATTCAAATATAAATGTGGTTAATATGCTTTATTCATTATTTTCGCCTGCGAAGTCAAATATGGATAAAGATTATAATAACAAATTTTCCATAATTTTTATGCTATCATGTAATCGCAATTCAGAGATCATACACATAAAAATACAGGATTTTTCAAAGTGAAGGAGCAGATTTTAAATCAATATTTGCAAAGAACGTGGCGATGATAGACCACGTATTACACATCAAAGGATAGAGAAAAGTTCAAAGTATTTTATTGTTTAAAGTTATTATATGCATTCGTCGTGAAAACCATTAATTATGTGATAAAAGTAGAATTGGTACATCTGTTCCTTTATAATAACTTAAGAACAAAGAGCTTCGTTTATGCCATGTAACACCATTCCGATGAGAGATATAACAGGTGGGCTGAACAGTTCATAGGCTTACACATAGATTGGGGCTACTGTATTAAATCCATATGACTTTTAGTTAACCCTAACCTTCAAAAGACACGTGTATAGATTTGACAGCTGTTGCATTATTAGTATGTGAGTTATAGCATTTTTAGTGAAGCAACTTTTGTTGGTTTGAAAAAATGGATAAAAAGGAATTTCGTGTGTTAATAAAGCATTGCTTTTTGGCGAAAAAAAATACTATTGAAGCCAAGGCTTGGCTTGATAAACAATATTCGGACTTTGCACCAGGAAAATAAACCGTAGAGAAGTGGTTTGCTAAATTTAAAAGAAACAAAATGAGCACCGAGGACGATGCACGCAGTGGACGCCCCAAAGAGGCTGTTACCGACGAAAACATCAAAAAAATTCCACAAAATAAGTTCTGATAACAGTAAAGGGAAGTTGAGTGAGATAGATGAGACCCCAAAGATATCAAAGGAACGTGTTGGACATATCGTTAATGAATATTTGGATATGCGAAAGCTCTGTTCAAAGTGGGTGCCGCGCAAAGCTCACAATCGACCAAAAACAACAACGAATGGATGATTCTAAGCAGTGTTTGGAGCTGTTAAATCGTAATAAACCCGAATTTTTGCGTCGATATGTGACAATGGATGAAACATGGCTCCATCATTTCACACCGGAGTCCAATCGACAGTCAGCCGAGTGGACTGCACGTCATGAACACAAACTTCACTATAACTTCACTAAAAATGCTATAACTCACATACTGATAGTGCAATAGCTGTCAAATTTATACACGTGTCTTTTGAAGGTTAGGGCTAACTAAAAAGTATATGGATTTAATACTATTAGCGCCATCTATGTGTCAGCCTATGAACTTTTTAGCCCACCTGTTAAGATGGTTAGAATCGGAGATATTCCAAATTTAAAATGTTTAAATGTAAATTTTAAATTTTAAAAAGAACTACATGAGTACATTCGCACATCTGCTCCTTCATTTTAAAGGAAGAAGCAGAGCCAATTGTACACATGTATATCTTTCATCTGAATGATTTTCCATAGCATAAGCAAAACTCTTTATTACAAAGTTATTATAAAGGGTTATTCAAAATAAAGGAGCAGATGTACCAATTGTTTTTGTAGCATAAGAAATGGTGCTCGCATTGAATGCATAAAATAACTCTGAACAATAAAATAATTTTTAAGTTTCCTCTGTCTAATGATGCGTAATATGTGGTCTATTACAACTCCGTTCATTGTTAATAAAATTCTGAGCATTAAAATAACTTTTAAGTGTCCTGTATCTAATGATGCTTAATATGTGGCTCCGTTCATTGTTAATAAAAATTAAAATCAGTTCCTTTATTTTGAATAATCCTGTATTTCAAAATGAAGGAGTGTTTATATGTAGTTCTACAAATGATGACCCCTGTATTTCTACAAAGGATTCTAAGTAAGAAAATTTAGGGTATTTATTACAAAAGCTCTGATTATATTCTCTGAGTGTTTCTTCTTTATAAACGCTACTTTACACAGTAATCTTTTAATTCAGATAAAATCGCAGTTCTAAATCACCAACAAGAATCAAAAATAATGTGTACTTATTTTGGGGTAATATGTTCATTCAGCATTCCAACTGACTTTTCAAATGAACCATTTCATGCATTTAATTAGACGATCTAAATCAAAATGGATGTTAGAAGTTAAGAAAATTAATTATATGACTATTTTCGGTGTTCAGAAATAAATATACTTTCCCCCATGGCCGGAAATGAAATATTTCCCTTTGGGACTTAACATCATCGACCATTAAACATAGTTTCGGAGCTGGATTTTAAAAAAGACCAGATTAAATTCGTTTAACAAAAGATATCTCTTTCCATGATCTTTTTATTACAATTCTAACCAATATTTTTCCCTAGATGTTTTTCTTATCTGCTGATTTTTGTTATTTTATTGATTTATATTTTTAATTAAAAAGTAAATCATGTTTTTGGACTTAAATTTTAAATCTACATTTAGAAGAAAATGGTTTAATCTTTATGTTTCGGTAATATTTTATTTCAGCCCTACACAATAATTTTAAATCAAAATAATTAAAAAAAATTATATTTCTTTAAAAAATATGGTTTGTTTTGATGAGTATTAAAAAAGTAAATGAATCATATTTTATTTTAATAGATTATATTGATATACTTTTCATTACGTAATTGTAAATGCATAAAGCTATTCAGCATTGATGAGTTGCTAATTTTTAAAATATAAATTTAATTATTATTTGATTTAATATATCTCGTATAACGCTTTCATTTAGCAGTTATTTCTTAAAACTTATTATTAAATTGTAAAATTTGAATTTGACCGTCTAATATTTCAAAATCTATTAATTAATATTATTTACAATTAATTTGTTGGATGAATAATTTTCAGTATTAAATATATTTAATGATATTTAAATTAATTTTTAATAAATATAAATGGATATGGAAAACTGGATTTTTGCGTAACTTAAAATTAAATTTTTAACATAAAATTTTATATAAAAGATGCCCTTCACTATATAATTATTCCCTTTCTAACGCACGAGCTATTGAAAATTATAAAAGAGCCACTTCCGATTCGAATTTAATAATTTTAAAAGACATTAACTAAGTGTAAATTCATTAATGCCTTATTAAATATTAAATACCAATGGTGTAAAAACAATCTCTGCTAATTATTATATCAAAGTTTGGTGATGACAGGCAATGATTATAGTGAATTTCCGTTTTTATACTTTAATAAAACTAATATAAATTTTTAATCAGTTCTTTAATGACTAATTGCATAACTGTAAGTCATCATAAGTTTTGATTCGATTTAAATATTTGGCAAAATTATATATTAAAATATATTAAAATAAGCGTGGAAAAACATAAAACACAATACAAACATTAAAATTATTTTCAATGGTAGATCATTCCAATAATATTTTTTTTTTATATTTTCTGAGTTGTTAAATTTTTTTATATATTATGCTATAATTGGAATGAAATTATATTATATTTGCAAATCCTTTGCAGTAAGAGTTAGACAAACACAATGATCTCAAAACTTCAGATGGGAATTTCGTTTCTTATATATACATTGGATTAAACTAGTTTTAACTGCTGTTTAGTTTGCTTCAATAATGATAGTGTGCTTTCTGAACATAAGATTTCTGGAAAATATTCGTAACTTAAAAATAAATAATAATAATATGATTTAAAGTCTAATTTCTTAAATGTTCTTAATGAAAAGTATTCTTGTACTTTCGAGGATATTATTGGCATCCATAAAACACATTCTAGTACGTCATAATGGTATTTTCAAAGAGAGTTGAAGGTAAATAAACAATGGACAGAGTTAATACAACCTAAATATTTAACAATTCTCGAGTTTCTGTGCTTAGCCATCACAGGATAAATATGGCATCGATAGGTTCCGGTAATTTACTGAGCCGACTCAGCGGGTGACTCATATCTAACTGTAGGACGTGTAATATGCTTGCAAGTAGAATCATGATTGCTGCCGAGGAATAATTTAGCCTTAACAGTTAACATTCTATTCTAATAACGCCTGAGAGTATCCTCCTACGATAGGTTTTGAAAATGGCCATGGATGCTCCATAATTATGTGAATGTTAACACTTATGCTACCGTTAATGGTCACCTATACTCATGTAGAGCTAACGGCTATTGGGGAACATTCAAATTCTCTCTTGTTATAATTATAGCTATTGAATATGAACTGACATTCCATGCTGACTATCTGAAATTAGATATCAAAAGCAAGTTCCGCTTAAAGGGGGCATCGTTAAAGGCGTCAGTTTATTGCATTTATATTTATAGGAATAAAAGGCAATTTAGATCCAAGAGATGTAATCATTAGTAAGTGGTGAGGATAACACATCTCTCAATAATAACTTATGGATGGATTTAAATTTGTTGATGAGATGACGGATGTCCAATTTTGGAAATTAAGGATTATGTTGCAATTAATAAAATAGTGCAATAAATTTATTTGGCATTCTGACCTAATGGAAAAGGAGGTACAAATAAGAAAATTCTAAAAGAGAAGAGGAACTCTAGTAATAAACAAATTAAAAGCAGACATTCTAGTAATAAACTATACTTGAGCACAAAAATTCAGAAATCCTCATTACACTTATAAAAGTATTTATTATACTTTTTGTTTGTAAAAATTCATTTGAAAGTTATCAAGAAATTTTTCTTTGATTTTAAAGAAAAAAAAATGCAACACTGATAAAATTTTAATAAACACATATTTTAGTTTTAACCATTTACAATAAAGAACGTTAATATTTTTATTGATTAAGTAAAGATTTTTAAAATATAAAAGGATTTTTTACAGTTATTATCAGTTGTTACTGCATAGAAATGTACAGTTTTTGTCAAGTTATATTAATTTATTACATAAATTTTACAAATTAAATGGCAACATTCATGTTCAATCTTTGAGATATTTTAAACAATTTTATTACAATTTAATTTATTAATATTTCGTTAAAATAATAGGAAATTTTTTATATTTAGTTCCTTAACAATAATAACTTGAATATAATTTGTGTAATTTTTTTTATTTTGGAGTACTAATAAAATAAAGATGAATTTTAATGTAATGAAACACAGCTAATAATACGAAGTTTCAGAAGACAAATTCCCATTTGAATGAAAACGTTTTTATTAAATACAATTTTATTTTATTTTATTTTGACAAGGAAAGTATAATGTATATCAATGCATTTTTAAAAAATGCATTAAAAATAATGAAAAATGAATAATAAAAGCACATGAAATCCATTTTTAAAAGTTGCATTTCATGTGCTTTTAATATAACTTCAGATGAACCACTTAGATTCATCCCATTTGCTTCTCTGTAGAAATATTTTACCAACCTTATTACTCTTAATGAACTACATTTTTGGTTATGCATTATTAATGTCATTTTTTTGTGCCTGGAATACAAATTTAATAACCTTCAGGTCAAGGTGTAAAGGTCAAAATGTATGTTAAAAGAGCTCAGGTAATCGAATTATCCGAAGATCTTAGTTCAATTATGATAATAATTGGATTACGACACCAACGAAGAGAATTTTTTTTTATTGAAATAAGAATTCTTCGTCGAGTAACTTTCCATAGATATACCAATACTTTGTTAAAAGATGTATCCCCAACTTAGCAGCAAGGGTTGTTTTCGCAAGTAAAGACTTACAGGAATAATTTGGTTAATTCACTCTGACCTTTTATAGCAGTATAACTATATTATAACTGGTATATTAAAAGATACGTGCAACATATTTTAATTATCGAGACAGTTGTTGGCAAAATCTGAAAGTATTTATGCATTAAATATATTTTCAGTCTATTTTTATACATACCATATTTAACACTGAATTTACTGATGTGTTTTTATTTTCTGCTATGTAGGTCGTAATAAAATATAGCAAACTTTTAACGTTTGAAGGTTTACTGATTTTGTCTCATTTATTTTCTGGAATTATTTTTAATTTCAGTACCTAAATAATATTTTAATGTAACTTTTATAGTGTAAAATCACAAATTGTACTTGGCTTATATAGATTGGATATGGAGTTATGAATAACCATAATACATTCAGTTTTGATAGCCAAATATTCATTTTAAGCCATATTTATGACTTTATGACACTTAAAGGATTTTATAGTAATTTTCAAAATCGTATCCCAGATTAACAAAGATATTGGATGGATTTCAAGAAAATTCTTAAATAACGGTCATTTAATATTATAGCTCATAAAATAGTACTATATTAGCAGACAAAAAAGTCAATTAACTAAAGAATTATAACATTTCACCCAGGAAAAACTTTCAAACTTTTCCAATTTAAAAACATTAAAACATTTTTTGCTAATTACAACCATTTTATGATACTGGATAGATTTTAAGGAAAGTTCTTAAATAACGCCCATTTAACAGTATAGCTCATAAGACACTACTATATTCGCAGACAAAAACGTTAATTTACTAAGGAATTTTAACACTTCAACCACGAAAAAAAATTGCTCATAATTTTCCAATTTAAAAACATTTAAATATTTTCTTGTTAATTATACAATTTTATTAAATGGCCATATAAATAAAATTTGTTTTAAATAAAGTTTTTTGAAGATCATTCAATTGAAGGAAATATATCTTCTTATTCTCAAAGAAATTTTCAAATCCTAATGAGCCTTAAGAAATATTTTCAAACTGCATCAAGCAGTATTCAGCTTTTTGTTTCGGTATAAAGATAATAACAAGCAAAATGTTTATTTTAAAAAGTTACAGGCATCATAGAATGATAAAAAGAGCTTAGTGAGTTGAAACTCGGATTAGTTGGCTTCCTGATGCTATTTTTAAACCACAGATTTTCATTACTGGAATGACCTATTTTGTGTTAAATATATTGCCTCAGTCCATTTGTGGAGAAAATATTTATTTATGTTTCATTTTGGCTCAAAAAAGCAAAAGGAATTCTTTTGTGTCATTTTATTCTTTACTTTAATCTGAGAAAAGGGCTTTGTTGGCATTTATTCGTAATTTTCTACGTGCATAGAAAATCCTTTATTTTCCAAAGATTTGTAGCAATTTAAAAGGCAAGAAACTGTCTGATACATTCTTCGCACAAATTCATTCACATGAGATAAGTAAATTTCTGAGCATTAAATAGTTTTTTTATTTTTATATTAACTTAAATTTAGATTATTTGTTTTAAATAAACGAACTTTAAAAAGCTGGTTGCATTTTTAAATAAAATATTGAGTTTAAAGGATAAGTGTAATTCAAATCAAATTCATAGTTCTTCATACATAATTCAGTAGAGTTACAATTCAAATAATTCTTTATTTAATCTGCTAATGTGATTACATAACAAAAGATTGTATGTTGGAACAAATATCAGTATAAATTTTTTCGTTTTTTTAAATATTAAATAGTATTCGTAAACACGGGTTTTTTTTAATATATGGCATTAATAGCTAATTACCTGAAATACGTAAGTAGACTAGTAAACAAAAACTCTTTTCGTTTAACTATTAAGAAATAAACATTCAATTAAACTTAATTTTAAATATCAATTTTCTGCATTTGTTGGGAAATGTTACAAATTTTATATCAATAGTATTTTAATTTTACTACATCCCTTATTTTACTAAAGCTTAACTCTTGAATGGCATTTTTTTTCTTATTTTTAATTATATATGGAAATTTTTAAAAGGGTATGTTATTGTACTATTTGTAAAAAATTGAATACACATACATTATAGGATTAGGTAACAGTCAGTAACAGTAACAGTTATTAAACGTAGAAAGTACTTTTGAGATTATAGTAAATATAAATTACGTTCATTGAGTAAAAAATTTTAGAAAAAACCATATATTTAAAATTGCACACAAACCCTAAAAGTATTGAATCAGTTTATTTATTCTAAACTGAAAAATCACGTTCATTATTTTATTATATTCTTATTAGGTAAAAAATGATTTCAGTCTTATCTTACTCATCAAAAATGTTATATATAAAACCACTCATTAAAGTAAAGCAAATATAAATTACCATATTTTTTCCATCACCATATATTTCCAATAAATACTTATCCCTAATGAAATTTAACTCATTTTAATGCTTAACTAACGGATTGATAATAAATGGTATACAAATGAATGAATAACAAACATATAACTGTGGCGTATATAAGAACTTACACTATCAAATACATTTTTTAAAAAAAATTTTAAATTTACTAATTCATGTATGATTGTTTTTTCATTATAGTGGTCGACAAAACATCACTTAGGGCCGATGAAAATTTAAACAAAAAAATTATAAACCCATGGGATAATTTTTAATTTTAGAATAATCGACGCTGATTTAATGGAACATTCGTGATTAAAACACAGAAACACTTATTCTAAAAATTTTACTTGATGAACTATAACTAATTAAGAATTCGATGCGTTAATTGCTTACGTGACTTCACACAGAGCACGTGTAATTTCTGGTAAAAAGTATGAACCTTAATTTGAACATCACTTTGGTTTTGGTGATTAAAATGGCAAAAAAAAAAAAGAGAAAAAATCCAAAAGCAATTGGACTAATGAAGTATTTTTTAGATGATAAAAAAATAATAAAAGCAGCTTATAACAGAACATTCTACTAATAGTAAAAATAATTTAAATCTCCTAACGAGGGGACTAATTACCAACAGATTTCATTAAAAATGATGAGCTTTGTATCGGTTAGCTATTTTTTCTCCTGTTTTGCACTTTTTAGATTTTCAGTTAACGATCTTAAATCTACTGTGGCTTTCATCAGAATTGAATGGAGTTTAATTTTTTTTCAACTACAGTTTGTTTTTAAGCTAAAAAAAAAAACTTTAATGTACCTAATTTGGTTTGAATTTTATTCAATTTACATTCAACACAAAAGATGAATGCTTTGAATGTGTGCATTTACAGCAGAATGCTTTCAACAAAACTGCGCGTTTTAATTTAACTTTTCTCTCGAATATTTTTTTTACCTTAACGTTTTTTTTTTCTTTCTGTTTCTATATTAATTTTTAATAAGAAAATAAATTCTAATTTAGTCGATAGAAAAAGTTTTTGTTAAACCATGCTATGTATTTGGTCTATTTGCATACATATTAGTTCAATTCATCGAAAAATATGTCAATTTTTAATTAATGACTTTAAAAAATCCTTTTATATAGGGTATATCAGATAATTATCTTTTTTTTTTAAAAAATATATATTATTTTATATAATTATTTTTTTAGATTTTTATTCATCATTTTTAATTTGTAAATTGCTTCTTTTGTTGAAGATGAGAGAGATTTTTGAATTCATAAAAAATGTAAACATTAATATTTTAGTAACAATTAAATATACAAAAAGCAATTTCAATGAAAGTTTTTAAATATATTTTTTAATTTTTTTTTTTTTTTTTGAATGCTACTCATAAAAAAATTATAAAGTATTTATCAAATATATCAGCGTTTTTAAATATCAGATATTATCATATATGTTATACTTTACAATAAGTTATTTCATGCACTTAATATATCTAACTATTAAATATCTACTAATATAATTATTTTATTGTTAATACTAAAATCGTTATTGTGTAATTAATTATTATTATAACTATCTGTCTGTAATGTTTCTACGTGTAATCATCTAGCAATTTATTAACAATTATTTTTGAAAATAGATTATTTAAGGTATTGGAAGATGTAGATTCTATAGAAAATGTACAGGGTATTTATATTTAATCCTTACTAAAGTCACCCAAAATTATGACAGGAAGTTGTTTGCTACCGCTCAAAGTGACCTTTTTTCTTTTATATTGTTTGAAGGCTAACATTTGTCCTTTCAATTAATAACAATGTTTGGTATTAGGATAAAATAAATTAAAAATATAAAGCAATTTATGAAATAGCCGGAAAATATAAGTAAAATATTATGAAGTGTAAATATTGTGTAATACTGAAATGTGTAGAGCAATTTTTCTTTTGTATATACCAAATTAAATGATGGTGATTGAAGAAGAATGAATTGTTACTAGGTAAAATCATTACATAAGTTCTTATTCCCATATTTAAAATAAAATATGGGGCTAAGTTATACATTATATGCCATGCCACACGGCCTGACATACAATGTATAACGTAGCTCCATTTTTTATATGCCAGGCCTAGTGTTAACTTTTGTATCATACATGATTTAGTGTTTTGATTCACACATGATTCATCCATTTAAGAGCTAAAAATAATTTCTGTCAGAATACACGAGGCATATATATTATTTAAGTATTTACATTTCTGACTGAATAACATATTTAACTATTTAAAATACCTTTAATTAGCTTTATAATCTCAAATTTATTCATTTTAAACACGCTATCAATGAATAAATTCAAATACAGACGTGAACAATCTTTATTTGAGCATAAAATTAATGTATTGCACTAAAATATATTTAAAGGAAATGAATGAATCACTTTTCTAAAATTAGTAAACTTTTGTAATTGAAATTTAACGAGCTTTTAATAAGCAGCTCATTAAGAGTTTTAGATTTTCGATTAATTAAGAGCATTATTAAATACCTTCACTTCAACTTTGAAAAATTATATCAGGAGACTCCAAACGCTCTTGTGTAAATATTTTTGCACAATTTGAAGAGCATCAAAATATATTGCTTCGATGGCTCTTACGAAACACACTCTAAATGAATTATAACTTTATAGTGTGAACTAAAATAATCAAGGAAAAGACAGATACCATTTATACCACAGCTTGGAAAGAAAACAAAGTTCTTATTAAAGACAGTGTTAAAGGCAGAATTGTAGCTCATTAAAAATGAACTTCTGTGACTTAAAGCATACATGATTAACAAACTCTGCTTTAAAATAGAAGGTAAATACTAAACAATTACTTATACTGGAATATTTATTTTAAGTTTATCGGGTTAACAAGGTGCGAAACACCATGTCATTATTTTCTAATTGGATAAATGGACATTTCCCAGGAGTTTCGCTGTTTTCAGAACTATGTGCAATGTTTAGGTATAGATCTTACTTATTGCATATTTAAATTCTTATATTCCTTATTCATTTTATTGTTATTAATTTAACCAAAATGAATAACATATGCTTTAGAATAATAAGCTGATTGCAATATTTACTTTTATATAAATATGTTACTATAAACAGCATATGCTTACGACTGCGCGATTTCATTTTGAAGATATAACATTCGTCAATTAACTATAGTTTAACAAAATTTGCATTCGATTAATTTTATAATTATTTTAGAAATTTAAAAGTAATGAAGACATTTTTTATTTCAGTTTTAAAATATATAATTTATAGCTATTAAATATATATGGGCCTTTAAAAAATTTATTTATAGAATTACTTGATATATAATAATATTTTATTTCGCTATTGATGTCGTCAATAATTGTGTTATAGAGAAATTAATCATATTTTATAATTTGTTTTTCATTTTTGGAACTTCAAAATTTATAAGTTATACATACTTACTATTTTGTAATATTTTCTTAAATCAAAAACCAAAAATTTATTATTTTTATAGTTTTTTCTATTGATAAAATGTTTTTTCAATATATTTTATCAGAGATCTGCAATATAAGATAATCAATACTTTTTTAAATTTATATTTTTTTTAATAAATTTTAAATAAACTGTTTTCAATGAGTATCAAATATTTTGTTCATGAGTGTCAAATAAAAAAAATACCAGTTTACAAAACGTAACTTAGATTCAAAAAAAGAATTTTAGATTTAGCAAAATTATTTTAGAAAGAATTTATAGTTTTTAAAAATTGATATTTTAACAGCTATTTTTATAAGATATAAAAAATAATAGTATAAAAATAATAAGATAAATAATAATACGATTTTAAAAAGATATTCTATTTAAATACTAAATAATTACTTATCCTGGAGAATTCATTCAAAGTATAATCGGCTAACAAGGTGTGAAACAGCATATCATTATTTTCTAATTGGTTAAATGGACATTTCCCATGAGTTTCTCGGTTTTCGGAACTATGTGCTATGTTTATGTATGAATAGATGTTGTTCGAAAGCATAAGGTTAGAATATATGTTCAAACCAACAATATTTTCGCGTACGTGTTTTGATTAAAATAGATAAAATCCAATAAATTGCATCCAAAAGTATTTAAAAAAAGTACCCAAAAAATATTTTATTTTCGTTCCGTAATTAGCTATTCGTCAAATATGTACTTTCTGATTGCAAAATATTTTGAGATGAATTGATTTTATATTTCACGACATACACCAATGTACCAAGTTAATTATATTTAAATGTTCCTCTGTAAAATAAAGTACGATTTTTTTTATTTATATTTCGTCTACAAATATTTATACTAGACGTGCTCCAAGGTTAAAATAAAACGCAACTTCCTCAATTTAATCAGCCGTTCTGGAGGCAGTGAACAAAACAAAAATGTTATCGCCATGGATTATTTATATATGTTGGTTATACATATATGTTGTGTCTACTGAATATAGAATTTTAGTTGATGAAAAGACTAGCAAGGAATAATTATCTAAGGAACAAAATTTAATTCTAAAGTTATTATAATAATATTTTTATTTCTTGCAAACTTGTATTTGGCAATCGAAACACCATGGATGAAAGCAGACGGATCGCTTGTACACGCTGTAGATTGTTATTACTACTACTTGTATGTTATTGCTTCAGTTCTATTCACTTTCTGACACATGCAAAATGTTATCATGTGTAATGGAGGTCGCGTGGAAAATTTGTGAAACAAGTTAAAATGTTTTGTTTCTCTGTAATTATTGGTCGTTTTCATTTTTCTTTTTAGTCTTTCTAGCGTCGGCGATTTTCATGCTACAGATACTGTTCCAACACTATTTATGGTTTTTCATTGCGGAGATCAGATTCCAATTTAAAAAACAATTATTTGCCATTTTAAATTTCCGAAATGGTATCACAGTAATAATCGTAACTGTTAGAGTTTAAATGTTATTTTTAATATGATTATTGAACGTATACATCAAGGTACCTTAAAAACATTTCATTCATTTTCAGTGAATGATATGGTATTAGGGATTCATATAAAGAGAAAGTTTTTTTTTTATATATAATCACCCAGTATTTATAAACACTATGTTTGTAAATTGTAGTAGTTTAGAAATATAAGAAGGAATACAATAAATCATTTAAGTTTTTTGAATATATTCCTACAATAATTAATGAACTCAAGTACGGAAATCACATTCGGGAAATAGTTTACGGTACTTACGTATTAAAGGTACCTTGGCGACAGTTGCGCCAATAAAGTGCAAACGCGCCAACCGCAGCTACAGATTTGACGGTTTTTAAGTGACCCCAATCTACACTCAAAATTTTTGTTCAAAATAATAAAATATATAAAACACTTCATTTAAAATCAAAACGCTTTCAAAATTCAAAACACTTTATTTAAAAACAAAGTAGTCAAACAGATTTCAGTGGAAAACAGGCCGATATAGAGTTTAACATGGATTCAAAACAGTCTAATTGGGACATTTTCGTTGTTTTGGTAAAATATTTCGCTCCCAAAAAAATAAAATTGCATCTTGTTCTGTTTCTGGCAAATCCCAAATACGCATTTTCATAGCACGTCAAATTGGCGTCAAAACTCAGCAAATCTGCAGCCGTTATATTAGCACTTTAAAACCGCCAAATCTGTAGCTGTTACACTGGCGACACATAAAAACGCCAAGTTTGTCGCCAAGGTACCGTTAATACATAAGTACCTAGTTTACTTTGATAATGTTCAAAATAATTTATTTTGCACTTGATTACGATTATAATTTAATATGATTATGATTTAATTGATTTTATGAACCTTACTTAATTTAATAAAGCTTTTAAAAACAAAGAAATGAAGTTTTTTAATTGTTAAGTTAGTTAATAATTTTTCATCAAAATTTCTATACAGTTAGGGCATATTTATTACATTTCCCAAGATATTTAATGAAATAATTCATGTACTGGAATAATTTTAAGTTATATGTCGTATCCCTTCAATTATTACTAAACGAAAAATACACAATGTTTTCTGTATTTTTCTATTTTATATGCAGATTTATATTTCAATACAAAAAAGTTAATTAAATCAATCCATTTAACGAAATAGCAAAAAATTAAATATTCTTTGTTTAATTACTCTAACCCAAAAAAATTTTCATTGCAGTTTATTTCTCCTTTTTATTTTCCTTTTGTAGCTATAGTATAATAATACTTTATTTTTATTTAAAAGTAACAAAATTTTTTTATAATATATCACAAAATTGAATTTTTAGCCTTTAAAAACCTTCCACAAGTAATATCTTTAAGTATATCTTAAATAAATACATGGAAATAATATTCCTAACGAAATTGTAAGTCTGGTATTGTAATTCGAAATAAAAAAAAATTGTATTTAATCATTCAAAAGGACGATATTAGTCTTAATATCTTTAAAGTATAAAAGTTTTTATTTATTTAAGTGCTCTATTTTGTAAAAATCTCACATAAATTAGATTTTGAGTTACTATAAATTATCGCGAAATATTGTTAGTTGTAACGAGATTTTATTATCAGAATTAATACTAGATTCATTAGTTTTCTTTAGTATACAGTTAATAGCGCCGTAAATCATCACTTGAAAGTAACAATTCAGGATTTAATTTAAAGTTGGCATTTTAGAGAATCAGTTATTATTAAAAGTTGTTGTTTTTTTGGAAAAAGGATGAGAATGCCAAACACTCACATCAGAATTTTTTTCCATGGAACAGTATTATTTGGCGATAATATCTTATGTAAACAAATGTTTTTTTCCACATAAACTTTTTGAATTTTAAAAGAAACTATTAAAATAAAATAACGTGTAAGTCTACTTATATTGGCCTTTTCTATTTTCACCGCAATGGCATTGTAAAGTTTAAAATATTTCAGGAATTCAGTTATATAAATGTCTGGTATTTAGTTTTAATAGCAAGAATAAAACTTGACACCATATCATGTTATCTGTATATTTTTTTCTATCGCTAATTTTAATCTCAGCCCACTGGGAATTAAAAGGCTGAATTAAACAGGGAAAAATTAAAATGATATAATAACATATTTTCAACAATTGTTTCATTAAAGCAGAACAGATGTACCGATTGCTATCCAATATTTTTTTATTGTACATCGACCTAATTCAATTCCCCTTATTAAAAAAGACATGTTTATAATTAAAAATAATTTAAAGTATTAAGTACAAAGAGTAAAAGTTCAAAACTCCTTTTTGACGAATTTGTGCAGACTAAAGCTTGAAAATCTGATCCATGCATGTATTAAAAAAATAAAAATTTAACTATTCAAAGTAAAGAATTATTATAAATTTACTTAATTACTGTGCAATAATTTACTTTTATTGTAAACATTATTTAAAAATACATTCGAATTAATATACCAATGTCTAAAATATTTGATGTATGGTTACTTAAGAGTTAGAAAACTTAAAATAGTATTATAGTGTACAAAATATTTGAAATTTAATTATATATTCCGAAATTATTTTACAAACACGTTATTATTAAAGTTAAATTGTTTGATTTCCTGGTTGGTTTAAATAAAAATAGTATTTTACAGGCACGTAATAATGAAATGAATCGTATTATTTAAATATACGTAACATTAACCAATTAAACTATAGCTTTTTGATGTCCAATTGTTTTTGATGTATTTCGCTGAATAAAAATTATCTTTCTAATTGTCATATAATAACATATACTGCCATATAATAAAAAAAAATCGATTGCAAATATTTTCTAATGTTATGAAATTTATCCTTAATAGGTAAATATGATTTTTGTATGTCCCCGTATATGCAAATACCCAAATACTTTTAAAACCATTAGAGAAATCTTTGCTTGGCAAATATTTTGCTAATATTTTGTGCGTCAAAATAAGATGCTTAATTAAAATTCTTGCAGTTTACTTAACCGGCTGATTAAATTTTAAACCACACACTGCTGCAACGATATAAAATACAAAATGGGTAAATATTAGACAAACATATTAACACAGTGTAACAGGTACTACAGTTCATGATGTCTTTATAAATGTGATGTCTAAAACTAGTGTTTTGTGCCACTTAACATCAAGGGATTAATTAGCGATTTACCAAACACCAAGTAACCATGGAAAAGCATGTTAATCTCTTAGGACTAACCAGACAGTTTAATGAGCGAATGTGACATAAATTATCCTACAGCACTTGTGCAAACATTGCTATCTCATACAATGAATTCAAGTGTGGTTGTTATCTTTTAGCGAGTTTAGCAGAAGTGGTGTACATGCGTGGCCATGGTGAATGGGATAGTATTGCTTAATTATGCGTAAGTGGTAGTGCGCTTAAATATCTCCGAAATAAGATAACAAGTATGTAGAATATGATTGGAAATAATTCAAACATGGCAATATAAACATAAATGCTACACGGTTATTATTTATTCCTCTTCCTTTGTGTTTTGAATGAGAACAATGATTTACTTAATTAATTGCAATAGAGTAACATTGTCCAGTATAAATATTTGTATTGTTTAGATAAGAAAAAAGAGATTAACTACCTTGAAATATATACATAACAAACTGATTGAATAATATGAGCTAAAGAATACAACATATGAAGACAAAAAAAATGGGGAACTGACGCGGAGTAATTTAGAAACGTAACTATTTTGGACTCTAAAACGATTGAAATTCCATACATTTTTACATAGGATATATATAATCTTAATAATTTTAGTCAAGATCAGCGGTGGTATTGAAGGATTTTTATTTTTGAAACTGAAGTAAAAAATTGGAAATAAGGATTACATAGGAAAATTGGGAATTTCATACTAACCACGTAGTATACTTAAAAACAAAATGCTGCATCAGAATATGATATACAAAGAATCCAAATATCTTTGGACACGTGGTCCTAAACATACTTTAAAAGCATCTGCAGATTCTGCAAGAAAAAAATGCACAATAAATACTGGAGAAAGTCAAGTGTTAGATATCAGCTTGGCATCATTTATCTGAAGAATTACAATGGTATACCATTTGGTGAACAGAAGCGGCCCAGAGTCAATTTATGTAACAAGATGGTTGAATATGAGCACTTGTGTAATTCATAGCCTCTAGAATACATTTATAAAAACATTCTAAAGGTTAAAGTCGACTAAGTCCAGCAGTTACAAGTGCCACAGATGAGATCTATTTGCAGTTAACTGCAATGCAGTAAGGAACCACTGCACCAACTAGCATCATATCTTCTGTTAGCCACTCGAAGGCTGATATCTGGATAACTTTGTTCAGATGTCTTCGCGAAACAGGGTTGCATGTAAAACGTTCAGCATTTTGTGTAGCGTTCTTATCAAGCTACCGAAATAAATTTAACTATGCATATATACATATGTCAATTGGAGAGCAGGTTAATGGATGTATGTACTTTGTACTGGGGATTCCAAATTTTATTTGAAAGGTGAATTAAAAAGATTGTTAGTCTGCCGATAGCCAGGAATTCGATATTATTTCAATCATATCCTTGAAAGCGACACTTGGATCCGAGTGTTATGTTGGCAGGTATCATTTTGGTTGCCAATATTTACCAGTATATCATCCTAGAGTTACTGCTCAGTTATACAGATACGGCATTGGATATCTAATTGTTCGCCCATCGAGATGTTCAGTTGGTGACTCTTTTATACTACAAGACGACAAAACCACACATAGCTTGAATGAGTAAGAATTATCTTTGTGGGGAGACTATTGTGCATTTGGGTTGTCCGGTTTGTTCTTATCTTAAATCCAAATCATATTTGGGATGCCATACGGACAGGATTTTTTGCACTTATATCGTCCTCTGCAACTATTTAGGTTCTTCAAGATGCATTGACAAAGCAATGCGATTTTCTGCATACCCAGTCAATAAAAACCATATTTTGAGCATGCAACATCACGGTCGTTGTGGTCACTGTCACGGTCGTCATTACATACCGAAGCTGGTCAAACTTTGAACTGGAATACTTTTTTTTTTTTTTTTTTTTTTGTATATTTTAGTCTTGTGAACTTTCCAGACAGAAAATAAACCAATTGTTTTTCTTTTTTGCCGAATCTGTGAAAGACTGCTTCATTATTAATTTTTTTTTGGCAATCACATTTAATTCCAAAAAGGAGAATTTCTAAAACACGGTTTTTTAGTTTCCTTTTCGCAAAACAATGAAAAACAATGGTTCTCATTTCAGATTATTTATTGTTCTATAAGGAATATTTATATTTTCGTTGAACATCAACTACTGATTTTTCGAGATAATATTTTATTTTGAGAAAAATTCATGACTATAATTTTGAATGAAATAGTACTAATACAAGTTTTATATAACTATGTGTAAAAGATATTTTAAAAATTTTTAGGAAGATTAGAAGAGAAGAATTTTTAGAAAGATTTTTAGGATTTTTAAGTATTAAAAATGATTAACACATCACAGAAATTTGAAATATCATTCCAATTACGAATATTTGGAAAACTTTTATCAGTTAAAGAAGATTTTCATTTTAAATGATTTGATTCGTAGTATAAGATATATTTTGAAAAAGTATATTTAAAATTCAGAATAATATAAGCATAAATCTTTTACATTACAATCACATATTTATAATACATCGTTCATTATATTAAATGAAAATAACTTATCTGACTTTATGAACAAAATTAACGAGTTTGACCTTTAAACATTAAAATAACATCTCCTTATAGAAGTAGAGATTTATAAAGACAAAATTAAATGTAAATATTCGTATTTTCTTATTCTGGTTCACTTAAAATCTTTCTTATATTATCAGAAATGTTTTGTAAGTCATTTTGCATGTTTTCCTATCCACCTACTGCCTTCAAAAATATCTTTTAGTCTCAATAAAATCATTTTTTTCATTCCTTATTTATATCTAACCAGTATTGGATTGAATGCTTAAAATATTTCTTTCTATTTAACATACCATCTGCAACCAACTGAAAGTTTAAAAATTGTTCAGCCTTATATTTTTGTGTTTACTTTGAGTCTTTAAAAGAATGCAAAATAGACTTTTATGATATCAGGTAAATCTATTTTTCTAGATATAAATGTAAGATATTTTGCGTTCACTGTATTGGACATCATGTTGCACATAAGAAACGTTTTACTGTATCTCACATCTAACTGCATATAATTCGAATTGCATTATTTAGTCAGGCTTTATAACAATGATTATTGTTCTACATATACAACATTTATCATTCCAGTTTATTCCAATACTGTTAAAATGATTTACTGATGTTTGAATTTGAAATGTTGATTTGCAAATCTTTAATCATTTTTGATTAATGTATTGAGAAAATTAAATATGAGGAACATAATATACTTTTCAAAAAAAAAAATGATCCAACTTCTGCATCTTTATAGTTAAAAATATTATGTATTATTTATCGTACCAGAATTTAATACTATAAACATTAACTAAGATATTTTTTGAATAATTACTTATATATTTATGTCATATATTTTTTGTGCTCAGATATTAATGGTTTCTTAATTTATTTGCTATTACAGAAATTGATATAATAAATGTTATTATAGTTTTGATATTTATGGCTAGTACACGCATTTTATACTTTAAAGATTTTAGAATGAGCAGAAAATAAATATCCTTTCATTACCGGGAAGTTGTTCTTTAGATAAAAAATGCATTCTCTATTAGAAACATGAAAATGAAAATTAGCTATGCAGAAGGGAAATGATAATTTTCTGTAGTATCATCGCAATAATTTGGTGCTCAACTTTTTAGAATGGTTTTCATTATTATATCTCCTTCGTTTATTATAAACGTATTAAACCTTTTGTAGTATTATGAATTTATCAAATAAATTTCGAAAACTTTTATATGATGGTATCAGATCATAAATTTTGTCATACTGACAATACGATATTAAATAAAATATAAATCTAATAAATAATTGGTTTTAAATATGTTGGAAATTTTAAATATTTTTATATTGAAATCAAGCATAAAAAGTGCAGCTAAAAATTAAATGGCGGAATTTATTGAAGTTGTTAATAAACCCATCCATCATACTCGTCATCATCCAAGTTGCTAATTAAGCAGCAAAAAAGTGTTTTGGGCTGTTTAATTGAGCTTTGCTACAATTTTCCTCGTTTGTTATTATAATTTTATTTCACTCAATGTAACATTCTGTAGAAAATAAAAAAAAATTTTAAATCACTCCACTTGTTCATTACTTTTATATGCCAACTCATAACTATTTATTTTTATAGAGGAGCGTTAATTGGACAAACGGGATTAATTGGTAAATATTATAGCCCTATTAACAATTTCTGTATTGCAAATATAAAATAGCATCTTTAAACTATAAATAAGCTTATTGTTGATTAAACTAATAATCAACTAATGTTGATTATTTTAGTTTAAATATAATTAGTACATCTTTAAACTAAAAATAGTCAACATATGCAGCTGCTTTTTGGAAAACTGTAGTGCTATAACATACAAAAATGCCTGTCTAATAAAAACACAGATTTTTATCTTTTGCTGATGTTATCTTTATCCGTAAAAAATAAAATAAAATATATTCAAGGATATTTATAAAACAATAAAATAATATAAACTAAATATTGCAGAATATGCACTTTTCTAGCTGCAAAATTCTCAATAACCCCATTGCGAATTGTAATGGGGCATAAAAATAGAGAAACCTTATAACAGATTTTAAAGCACTTGTATATGTAATTGTTAAATGTCTAAAAGTATTTCTTACATTAATTAAGAATAAATAATATGTCTTATTGTCCGATTTAAGAATATGTCTTATTGATCTGAAAACGTTAGAGCCTTTAATATATATTCAATGAAAATTTAGATAATTATTTAAAAATTTAGTGAAATTTTACATAGTTGTATTCGAATCAGCTCAGGAAAAGAAAACAAAAACTTTTCCAAACACCTGAAGCATTGAGATTATTAAAGATTGTTTGAATCTATATAAATAGATTTAGAATAGATCAAATTAAAGAAAAAAGATTAAATAATTAAAGATTAAATTAATTGAATAGATTAAAAAACAGATGTCACTATCATTACGAAATTTAATTTTGATTTGATATTGCTAAAAAAAATTAGCGAATAAAGTTTCTTAAACTAATGTAGGAAAAAAATTAAATATTAAGATGTTTTCCTTGATAATAAATAGATTTTAGCAATTTCATTTATTGCAGAATTCACCCCATCCAATTATCCTTGTATCAATGAGCCAAATACACAATTAGAAAACTGTCAGCTTTATAAATCTCGTTTATACATTTTACATTTTTGAAATGAGAATCCACTTAATTGAATAATTAAATAGGTATTTTTATTTCAGCAAAATACAGCTAACCTTTTGAAAATCGCCTATTAGTTTTCAGAAAAAGGGATTTTTTAATATTATGGATTGATAGTAATTGAATAAATGAAATTCTTTTTCAAGTCTATATTAACTATTTGGAAAAGTGAAGCTATTTTTATACAATGTTGAATTATTACTTCTAAATATATATGTAGAAAATCAAAAAAATGCATATATTTATAAATGCCAATTTTTAAATTTAAAATGGTATACTTGTTAGGCATTTCTGCAATCAATATTTTGTCACATAATGCATGGTGGATATAAATTAAATGTTTATCGTAAAAGCAGTGCTTCATAAGAGAAATACTTGAGAAATTAAATGATATCTAAAACTTAACCCCTAATATAAACTCCCATCTTATTATCATAAGGGTTAAATATTTTAATATATCCATATATAGTACCTAGAGCAAAATTATTAAATTTAAAACTGCTGTTCAAAGCAAATGCATTCGAAATATTTGATGAAACCCTCATGAGTTTAGTTGAGTTATCTTCCATAGGAATTTCTCCCTATTGCTTGGAATCTTGGGAATGTCAGACCCACGTTTCTTGAGATAGATTATAATCGAGGAAAGTCTGTCGTATCTTATCTCAAATACGTTAGAATATATAATTAAATGCATACCATAAAAATTATGATATATATGTAATTTTATATTCTAACCTATTTTATAAGAGGGTTTTATGACAGTATATAATACTAACTTAAAGTGCAGAAAGTTTATCAAAATTCAAATCAAATTAATATATATATCCCAGAATTTAGTGTTATTTTCATATTTATTAGATATCTGTAATGACCATCACCTGTTTATCTATAACGGTTTGTTGTCTGCACTGTGCAAGGCATCCAAATTGTCAACCCCTTAAGCTACAGCTTGAGGTTTCATGTAGGTATATGCAAAATATTTTTTATCATATTTGTAGTTACAATCCAGACTCAAATATTTGAAAATAAATAAAGGATTTCTGTAACTTTTTACTCTGTTGCATGATTCTGATTTTGTGAATTTGAAATCCAGCTGTTTTTAAAATTTCTCAATATATGCACCAATATATTTGTGTAGAAAAGATAAATTTCGATAACATACGCAGTTTCCAGATTAGAAGTATCCAAAAGTAATTAAAGTAGTTGTTTATACTGAGAGAATCCCACATTATAAACAATGAAAGGTCTGCAACATTGATAGCGGGATTCTTCAAGGTTTTTTTACCCAAGTTACCTATACAAACAGCGAGCGCGTTCTGTCGATAGCTGCTCTACACCTTTTGAAAAAATTCAACACAATAAAATGACAAAGTAAACTGAATAAGGATAGCTAAATAAAATAATTAATAGAAAAGTAGTAAATATCGAGATAGCAATATTATATGTAATTTGTGGTAAAAAAAATTGCAAAATATTCATGTTAAAATCTTCTATTTTTTCTTATATTTCTGTTTCATTTTGAAGAAATTATATCCCAAAATGATTTCCCTTGATTGGATTGCATTCGTGCAAATGTTCTGCTGACATTTATCAATACACAAATTACAATAGTTTTTTGGTCACACACATCATTTAAATATCTTTAAAGATATTAATAAAATATTCTTAAATTTATTGCACACAACAATACCTTAATAGTACACTTAATCCACCCAATTTAAATATTTAATTAAAAAAATACTAACCTTTAATTTTTGAAGTTATTTTTAGGGGATTAAAACACTCTTTAAAATAAATGTATTTTGACAAAACATTGTCAGATACCAATATCAAACAGTTGAATTATATTTTAGTAGCAATAAATAGCAATATATAATAATATATTAATAAATATACATAGTGATTTGAAATTTATTGGATAGAATTATTTCCTTTTATACATGGAACATAATAACAAACATTGTTTCTCTATGTATAACAAAAGTTCTTCGTTTCTACAGAAATATGTCCATGCAAGATAGAGCGATTCATTGTTTTTGTAACATTGTTATATATATGGTGATGAATGTTTTCATACTTACGAAACGTTTCACAAATATTCAGTTGATTTACATGTGTTAGGATATGCACTATTTTGAGTAAGAAGGATTCTTCTGAAAAATTTCATTGCGAGCAGTATTGTTTTAATGAGAAAAATATTCAGTGCACTGTATTGTTTTGCGTATGTGAAACAGGCTTTTAATAAAAATATATATAATTTAAACTATTGTCATGAATAATTTCCATATTAGTAATTAAGAATGATAAAAAATTGATATGCATACGAATTTTAAATTCTCCACTTAATTTTAAAAAATATATAATCTATAAATTTGATAAATATAACACTTAATACTCGTAGAAAAATGAATTTTAACTGCTCTTTTTCGGAATGGTGTCTTCCTACTAAAATATTAAATAATACAATTTACGAACTGTAACTCACGATGAATCTAACTAGCTGAAATTTTCTTATCAGTGGGATTCATGTAAATGCCAATCAGAAATTTTAATTTCGAAAAATTCTTAAAAATGAGATTTTTTTTAATTATTTGTAACATTTCCTGATTTTAAAAAATTTTAAAAAAATATATTCATTCATTTTTAAAGTAACTAATTATTCGTTTCAATAACAAATTATTATAAAATTTTAAATAAATTAACAATCATTTTCTGCACAGTTTTTTATAATCTTAATTTCCATATAGTTTAACCAAAGGCTGATTTCAAATTTTTTAAATGTCCAGTTTCTAAAAAAAATGTTTTGTTCTTGGGTTCCTTCTCTCTTATTTATAATAAATCGTAGCTAGAAATCGCAACTGAAGGTCAATTTTTCTATGTCCTGTGTCCACTGATAACGTGCCCATACAACGTAATTACTCTGGAAACGATAGACCACGCGGACCTCATCCGTTGTCAGCTTTTGAACTCTTCGAAATAAAGCTGTATGCGTGTGTGTGTGTGAGCGCAGAGTTCTTCATTCAGAAGATTTATCATAGGTCTCGATCTTAAGCTCACTTGCCAGAAAGATCCTTTACTCACAAGCCGAACTCATCTAATCAATTCCCTTACCCACTTCTTTTGACAATCTTTTTTTTTTTTTTTACTCAAAATGGTTCCTGAAAATAACTGAGTGTCTTAACTCCATAAAGAGTAGTAGAGATAGGGGGAAATTGAAGAGTGGGAAGGTCAAGAGAATAGCTGCCAATACTATGTGCTTATACCAAGAAGATATAAAGAGCGAGTGATTGAGAAGGTTGGAAAGTATATTTTTTTTGTCCATGCTCATTTGTTGTTTTTATGCTGGCTTTCCTCATCTTGCGAGCTTGTAGCCATTGTTAAAAAGGAAACTTCACTAACGTTCTTCATTCAATACCTACCACTACTCGATAAGAGAAACTAAAAGAAGTACAGCTGCTTTGCTTGTTCACTATTGTCTGCGAGCTATTTTTTGAGTCAATTTTTTTTATCGAGAAACTCTTAAGAAAAGCTTTTTTCGGGTAATTTTCTTGTTAATTAGAAACTGTTTTCGCGACAAGGCTGGTTATAATATTAAAATAGTGTGCCGTCAGCTGTTATGACAAGGGGTAGAAAGGGAAAACTTGAAGGAATAATTCGTTTAGAAAAAGTTAATCAATGTCAAAGAGTAATTTGTTTAGTTTACGAAATATTCTACGAGTATAAACTAGCTCTTCATTCTCAGACAACAAACCACAATGACACCCATGACAATGTGTTGTCAAAGCATTTTTTTCTGTTTATCTTATCCGACAATCAATTTGAGGTATACACGAACAACAAACTACTATAATGAAGAATCTTTGAATAAATACATGGGCGCGACACAATTAGTTTTTCAGGGATGATGTTCTTGTTTTCTAACCGGAGAAAAATTTTTCTAAACAAAATTAAATAAAAAGGCTTGAAATGTTACAGACTATTTTTTCAGCAAGTAGTTCCAATATGATAAATTGCAAATTGGATAAATAAAACTTATTCTTAAAAAGATTTAAATAATTTATTTCATGATGAAATCATTTAACTGTAATTACAGTAATTTTTTTCAAAACTAAAATATCTGCATACTTGTTAGTTATACGAATGCTTAATTCAGCCTTTGATTTTATGTAACAACTTATTTAATTAAAAAAAAATTATGGTAATCTTGTTTAAATTAAAATAAATATTTTGTTTAATTCAAGCCAAACTTTGCTTTTGTTTTTCTCATAATGAATTAAATTTTTTGACTAAGAAATACTTTTAGCAACATCATAAGAATATTAATGTATTTTTTATAATTATAGTGAAATTCATATTTGAGTTTTAAAAAATAAATAGATCTGAATAGGAAAATTTATGCTTTAAATAATCTTAAGAATTCTAACAGGAACTTCAAGTGCAATTGAAACCAATAAAAATCTTCCGATTAACATCAAAGTAACAATGAATAAAATTTGTAACAGCATTGAAATATTATTATAAGAAAAATTTTACTAATAAATTATATCGAAGGAAGAATTTTAAAATTAAAGCAAAATTTTCTTATTAAGGTCATGTTATCTAGGAATAATATTTTTCACAAAGTATGGTTATTATTTACCTAATGTAAAAGTCTATTGGCCTATATAGTGTATTATAATTAATATATTTATTTTATCATTTTTTAATATGGTGAATTTTTAAAGTCAATTTACTTAAAAACAAAATAAAATATTTTAAAAATAAAAGTTAATTGTAAATGATTTTTATTATTCACAGAACTTATAACAATGCACACAATTTCAGTTTCCTTAAAATTATTTTAAATGTAAGCTTTTATTAATGTTTTGTAATGTAATTCTTTTTTTTTAAATCTAAAAATTAATATTACCGGAAAAATTAAATCTTTTTTGTTCTAATGCAGCTGGCAACCATTTAGACAATTGTCGGAAAAATTGAATCTAGTTTGCATTCTTTTATTGTTTTAAAATTACATAATAATGCTTTTACGAATTTTTCTACAGTTACTTATTTGCTTTCTGAAACAATCTAACCATTTTCTAAAAAAAATATCGTGAAATTCAGTAACATATTTATATATTGTTGTACATATTGCTGCACATGTTGTGCTATTATACGTAAGAAAAAATTTAATAAAATTCAAAAGAAATAAATGTTTTCATTCAAACACTCTTTCAATTAAAATTTAATGAAGATAATCTAAATATTATCCACACAATGTTAAAAAGTTAAAAATGCGAGAAAATGCTCATAAACAATTAAATTTTTTTTGTACAATTTGTATTCTTAAAAATTAGAAGTATTACTTTCAGAATACTTAAATTTTCATAACCAATATTTTATTTGATCTAAATTATTTATTCCACTACTAAGTAATGAATCAAGTTAAAATTAACAATTTTAATTGATCTAATGTGAGGCTAAAATTAAGAAACATATTTTAATCGGAAAAAAAACCTGAAAATGTTTTAATAAAGCAAATGATTGTTCTGTACTGTTAATAGATGTTCTAAACATTTTAAGCTTTGCTTATTTTGCTTAATTTTACATTATTTTCGAAGATAAATTTGGTAAAAGTATACATCAATATATTTTAAATATTATTTGAAAAAAAATCATACCAATAAAATTATAATATTACTGTAAATATCGAAACTTTTGTTCCAATTCTACTAAGGAATATATAAAAAAAAGGGTTCCCAAACTTGTCTCCATACCGCCCTCAGAAAAAAATTACACAGCACCCATCCCCTTGAAATCTCCAATTCTTTAGGCAAGCAAGCATCCCCATCCATTCTTTAGGCAAACAAGCAAACAAATATGTAAAGAAAATGTGATTCTTTTATGTTACTATACTATATTTATGTTACTATACTAGCATGATTACATACCCCTTAAGCATAGTAATAAAGATGTTGCAAATAAGACACTTTGATATTTGAATTTATGAAATTTATTAAAATCAACCGAGTAACATATGCATTAAACGTGGATCAGAAAATAAAAATAATAAAATAAAATAAAATTATTAAATAATAAGATAGATCAAAATAAAAGGGAAAAACCTAGTGGATTGATGAATAAATTAATCCTTCAGCAGTAATATACTGAAATTCATTATTTTGAGGGGTTTTTTCCGTTAATGAACTAAACCCATGTTCCACTAAATATGAGGAAAGAAACACAGTTGTTCGTATGTTCATTCTTTATACCTTCACCACCTCCTTTTTTTTAAATTAACGCCCGCCGTAATACCGTTACTCTTCTACTGCCCCTTCCTAGATGGTTACACTGCATCTTAGGGGGAGGGGATATCGCTCATTTAAGAGGCCAGTTTAAAATATTTAAATTGATTTATTGGGTAAGATAGATAAGTAAAATTTAAAACACGCAAATATAAAATTTATAAGGTTATATATATATATATGCATGGATAAAAAACCAAAGAAAAACAAACCAGGAGTGAATCAGAAACACGAACATTTTGCCCCCTAAGCCAACATTGATATACACTACACGCAAATTGTATAAAAAAACCTTCATAGTATCCACAAAACAAAATCTCGCAGATACTTCACAATAAAAGAGGTAAAATAAAGTAAAAAAAAACATTCAAGATCTGAAGTGCACATAAGCTGCAGCAACGAAGCTGAAAATCATTTATTAAACATAAAAATTCCAAGGTTGAATGGCAAAAACTGCATTAACAGGCGAAAAAAAAAATTGTACAAAATACACAATGGCTGGGTATGAAAAGATGTTATCCAGAAATAAATTACCTGTATATAACACCATAAAATATATATATATATAATACGAATATGGTTACATTAAATACTATGTATTATTGTTTGAAATGCAAACTTGCAAACATTTGTTGCAAAATTATAGATAGCTTCGAATTTGAAAAACTGTAAAATTAAAAAAAAAAGAAAAAACTGTTTTTGTTTTTAAAGTTCTAAAATAATTAACGATGCACAATTTTAAATGTTCATTAATGAAAAATATCAATATATTTTAATTCTCATTCATTTTGAAAAAAAAGTAATAAAAATATGATACTAATATTTATTTAATTCATTATCAAATTTACTCAAAAAGATAAATAACATATAAAATTGAAAATTTGAGTTACATGAAACATTTATTTAAAATCATAATTAAATTTCTATTTCAGAAATCAGCAAATAATGCAATTTTTAAAACTTGGTAAGATAATTAACAAAGTACTAATAAATGCCGACATAAAACATTTTAGAACATTTTAAAATTGAATCTTGTACCAAAAACAATTATTCTGAAAATAATTAATTCTATCTATCATAGTTACGTATTCAACTACTCCAATGCAGTACTAGAAATTCATTATTTCTGAATGTTACAAAAAAAAAAAAAGTTTGGAGAAAATTAAAATTATTTTCTTTTTTCATCTCCAGTTGCCAAACCTTTACATTTTTTCTAGTAAATGAATTGCATTTCAGTTGTTTCAACAGCTCGAGTTAAATTAAAAACAAGGTAAAAGACTTTCTGAAGTTTTTTTTTCTTTCAAATAGAAATACATTCTTTTATAAGAAGAAAAAAAAGACGCTCAATCCTCGTGGCGAAAAAGAAACTGTACTTCTAAATCCATTAATCAATAGCTTTTTGAATCACTGTATGCAAGGTTATAAAAGAAAATCCCATTTTTCAAATACTTCATCCGAAATTCAACTTCTTTCCTTACTATTCCTTTGTTACTATGCGCAGTTCTTTAAAAACCTTTTCATCGAACTTAGAATAAACCTTCGAATTATGAAGTTAACCCTATACCGTTGCAGTCAGTGAAAAAATGCCCTGCCTGCAAAAATTCAATAATAAACCTTCATTGAAGAGCAGGGAAGAGCAACAATGAACATTCGATGGCGTATCAATTGGTGTCAGGAATCGATTGTTGTCGTTATAATGGAGATATTCTAATAACCCACCACATCCACTTAAGGCACCTTTTGCTCCAGAGCATCGAATAAACTAGAAGTAATTTATACAAGAAGAAGCAGCGTCAACGAGAGTTTTGATAATAGAAAGCTTGAATGCTGCTTTTGATGGTTTTGTCGTTTTTATGTGAAAGCTTTTTATTTTCTTTCCCAGCCTCGGTTCATACTTTCTGTACTTTTTAGAAGAAAGCGAATTTACATGCAGTGATTTACTCAGAAGCCTTGTCTTTAATTAAAGTTGACAACTTATACTCAGAGTGAATGAATAATGCAAGAATTCAGGGGCATAAAATATATTTGATAGATTTTACCATAGTGAAATTAAAATACATGTCGAAGTCTGTAAAAAAGATAAATTTATAAAAGGTAACCTTAAAATTCAATTTTAGTTAAGAAGTGTTGCTTACTAATGTTATGTACTACAGCTACATTAATAAGCTTCACTACATAACATTACTAATGTTATGTAGTGTTAAATAATCTATAGATTTCTAATATAACAACTGGTAATTTTAATTTTGTTGTCAGTTTGTTATTTTGGGTATATTGTTTATTTCAAAATTAATTATCAGAAAACTATAAAATTTGGCAGAGTATAGCTGTTGTAAATTTATTAAACTAAACCAGATTCTTTAATTAAAAATTGTTGAATATTTATTGTGATTCAATATGCCTTTCTTTTGTTCCTTAAATATTCGTTATTCTTAAATATGTAAAACAAACCCTTTGTTCTAATAAAAAGAATTTCCACTAAATATTATCTTGTTTAATATTAAAATAAATTATTTTAACTAAACTTATTATGATACATTACAAAGATAAGTAGAATCTTCTCTTAAAATATAGCATTAATTTAGTTAAATATGCAACATTAACATATTACAAAGATAAGCAGTATCTTCTCTTAAATATAATGTTATTTTAGTTTTGTACTAACAATATACCTTATCATCAGTTTTAATCATTTTGAGAAATTTAAAGATCGCATTTAAAGTGATTCAATAATGCTAATTAGATGCAGTTTAAAGTTCATCCAATAATATAGTCTGAATAATATAAGATTTTAACATCATTATTCTGCACTTTCATCGAAATAGTTTTTAATACTTAATGAGATATCTAATTGGAAAATGAATGCACAATATTTTATTGCACAAATCTTTTTGACTACGCATTTCATATCTTTTTTTCTGAAAATATATCAATCTCATTGCTCTCTTAATTTTCATTTTTTCAAATGCTAATATTAATTTTGAATATCAACAATACAGAAAGCTAAGTCACTTTGGATGTAGTACGAAGAGCTCTGCTTAAAATTTAAAGTTTAAGTTTTTTTTTGTGTGTGTGTGTGTTGACATTGGTTGTCCTTGCTAATTTCTAACCTAATGTAATAATATATGCATTGCTGAAAAGCGGTTTTTATAAAATTCCTAAATTATTGAAATTTTAATACAACATTGTTTTGAATGTCTTGACCTTACAATCTGGATGGGCGATGTAAGGAGTGGCATTAGAGACCAGAACACTATAAATGCCTGAGCATCGTATATGTTGTCCCAAACTTCCTGGTCAATCAACAAACCAACATTCTGTTGGGCCACGAATTATATTTCCTTGCCTGCTGGGCAGTTTATGGAAACTGTCCAATCGGCTACATCATTTTCCCTTTTGGCGACAAAGCAGTGCAGTCCCTGTAACGCCCATAGCAATATAACAGTTCCACTCGACAGTCAGATTGTTGAGCCTGTGTTGTGGAAGTTATTGAACATAGAGCTTGAGTGGGAGGTTGTAGTTGGTAGGTTCTTGATTCCTCCCTTCTACCCACCTTAAACAACAACGAAAAAAAAAAGAAATTTAAACGCCACTTTTCTTTATGGACCCTCCATTTATAAATCAAACCTTGCCATTGGGCATGCTAAATAAAAAAATATTTTTATCATGAAAAGGAATAAAGATCATTGAAAAATATTCCTATCCCTTTTACAAAATCATCCTAGGAATGGTTGTAGATGTAAAAAACGTAAAAGAAACAGCCTGTGGGGAAATACTTGTAAAAAGTCTTAAATGAAGTACAAGCGATAGATATTAAAATTACAGAAAAATTAGATATTAATATAAGAATAACTCCACATCGGAGTTTAAACAGTAGAATAGGAGTTATTTCCGAAACAAACCTTGTCTGTGACACTGAAGAAGACATCAAAGAAGCTCTTATGGTACAAAATGTTATCCAAGAAAAACGAGTTACCATCAAAAAAATAATAATAATAATCAAATCATACCCAAGAAATACTGTTTTAATTTTACTACACTGAGATTCCAAAAAATTTTAAAGTCGATATTTAAATGCACTAGTACATCTCTATATTGCACATCAGATGAGATGCTTTAAATACCAAACGTTTAGGAAGAGAAAAAGATGTTTGCAGGAGAAAAGATACACATGAAAGGTGTTCTAGCATTGGGCATCGGATTGAGCACTGCTCCAAAGAAACTCTATGCTGCACTAACTGAAAAGAAAAACATCCTTTTCTGCTAGTTCAATCCGAAATGGAAACTGCAGAAAAAATTCAGGCTGTATAAGTAAAGCAAGACGTTTCTTTCCAAGAAGCTAGAAAAATTGTGAATATCCGTATACCATAACTTCAATAATCATATTCATCTGTCTGTCAAAAAACCTTTAAAACAGTAGTAACTTAAATTGAATTTGATCTTCCCTCAAATCAATAAAAATTATATCTAGATACCATTTTCAAGAAGAAATCTCATCTAACTTTAGAAATGAATATGTCTAGAACATCGAAAGATAATACAAAACATGCAACATCTGGACGAAAGCAAACAAAAAACAGAAGATTTGGTGACAGAGAAGAACTATCTGAGAAAGAATAGAAAGAAAATGAAATAAACTAATTACCAAATAAATAATGGATGAAAGGGAGATATGAGATAACATGAACATAAATGATCACGGGAACTAATAGATAATCCAATAATTTAAAAAAACATATTAAATATTGGGAAGTAATATATTTAATCGGAACTGTCATAGCTACTTCCCTAACTACAATGATATTAAATTTGATTTTAAAATTACATTCACCAATTTTATTACTAGGCTATCGTAACGGACACAATAACATTTCGTTTAGTGACAACTCTAACAATAGAGGATAACTGATTGAAAAATTTATCAGTGATGTTTTTATATACATGAGTGTATATATATTTTTTAAATATTTTATTTTATCTGTTTGGTGACAACTCTAACAATAGTCCGTTCATTTTCCATCAAAAGCATACCATCCTCTTCATTTAACGTTATGTTCTTTCTCTGCTATCATTTATAAACGTGCATGAGAATTTTCACTCATTTTATCTCTTGATCATCCAAATTGTATACTTCCTTCTAAACTTCGTAGATATATTGTGTCAAAAGCAAACTGGAGTCTACTTAGAGAAATTGTTATAATATCACTATTCTACCGAAACTCTTATCATGTCCCACATGGGGAGCAGAATTAAAACAACTTTTAAAAATATATAAAGCCCTGTTCCATCCAAACTAAACTACGGGTGCAGTATGTTCTCTTCAAAACCAACATTACAAAGTCTAGACACAATTGATCATCAACGACTGAGATTGTCATTAGGCGCATTCTGAACGCAGCCAGTTAGCAGCTTGTATTACGATGACAAGAAAAGCAAGTTTAGGTCTCAAGCGAAAACAACTAAGACAATGATATTTTTCAAAATCAAATCCAACTACTACTCATCCTCTATATCACTCAATAATTTATCTTATCACTAAAACCATTGCTAATTCCGTCATTTTATTTGAGAATGAATCAAGTACTTGGATCTTTTAATGTGAAAAGTTTGGATATTTACAATTAAAAGATGAATTTTTGCTTCTCCCTAAAGAGGGGACATTTCAATAAATTTGTAAATATCCAAATTTTCCATATTAAAAGATCCAAATACTTGAGATTTATTGGGATAAATGTACTACAAGCAGCATCGTATTTAGATCTTAATTTATACAACCTAGAGACATTTCAACATAGAAAATAGACATTTTCATGGATGGGTCAAAGAGTAGGGCACACATAGGTGGTGCGATTGCTTTTAAGGCCAAGCCTTTCTTGAGAAAACTCAATCATATTGTTCTCTTTCTACAGCAGAGAGTTATGCAATAATTTTAACTCTAAACAAAATGTATTCCTCTTCTTACAGATATTTTATATTATATTATGACTCAAGAAGTTGCATAAACGCTCTACAAAATTTTAATAAAAAAGTCATCCTATAATATTGGGGATTATAAAAACCTACTTTAAATTAGTAGAAATATGTTATAATGCAAAGTTCTGTTGAATCCCAGGACATTACCAGTATCACTAGGTCGAAGCAGCAAAAAATTATTCGGTAGAAGTTAATTTTGAAGTACAATTTGACGACACAAATAAATGCATGAAGACTGCAATCGACTCTTGCTTGCATAAACCCTGGGGCCAGGAAATGAACAATAAACTTTATTTTATAAAACCGGCCATTACAGGCTTTCCAGACTCAAATGATTGCAGATTGTTAAATGCTAAATTGACAAGAATTTGAATCAAATGGGCTTATTTTTCCCATAGATATCTCCTCCACTGAGGACCACTCCTCGTTGTTCAAAAAGCAATAAATGTTTATCTGTTAAATACATTTTATCAGAATGTACTCGTTTTAAACGAATGCGACAACTTAGTTTTAATGCTACTAATCCTTTATTACGAGAGACAATTACCACGTGACTATATATATTTTTTAATATTTTTAAAGACATTAACGCTTTGCAACTAATTTAAAATATTTTGATTTAGGAATTTTATAAAATTTAAAATCTTACGTCTGACGTGGCAATGGTCGAATTCGTCCTAGGGGCATAAAAAGTCACCAACCGAACCAAACAAACAAAAATTATGTTTGAAAAACCTCGCCTAAATTATTTTGCTAGAAAATATGGTGTTATGCTGTCATTAATTGAATAAATATAATCTTAGTTATTTACGAGGAAATAATTTTTAAACTTAGAAGTATAAGGAATTGAAAATACAGTATCATAGCAAATCAACAGTGAGCAGAAAATTTGTTTGATGAAATAGCCATAGCAGTTTTCTCCCAATAGCAAAGTAATATCTTGCTATAAATTTGATAACCAGATGTAAAATGTTTTAAGGAATATGTGATATTTTTCATTAATTGCTTTTGTAAATGATACATAAAAACTACTTATACCCATTATAAAGTGCGGCATTAAAGAAAATGGTATAACATAGGAATGGTCAAATGTTGGAAGTAATTTCAAAACTCTCATATGTAAGGACATATTTTTTATCTCTCCTGATGGTAAGGTCTTTCATTTTCAGTTACAAGGATAGACCTTAATATGGAATGGATGTACAACAACAGTAACATAAATAATGTAACGCATGAATATAAGTCGTAATATTCCTACTTCAGAATTAGTCAAAGTAAGGAATCGGGTCTGAAGTGCTGTTTAAATTGAACGGGGTTTTAAAGCGAGGTCGATATTGATTATTTACGACTCAAAGTCATTGTTTAAGTGAAGGGCAAAAATGGTAATTTTTTGGTAGACTCATCGAACACAATGGATATAGCCAAAGATCTGAATATTGTGCAAACCGTTATATCAAGAAACTGGAACATTTTTTTAGCAATGTATCAATTAGTAGACAGCATGGTCAAAGGCACCCAAATGCACCCTTTTTTGTCATTGTCAGTTGCATGGAGACACCAAACGAATACAAGAGATTTTGGGTGTAGACCAGTAGGTTACACAAGAACTCGAATCACCGTTCCATTGAAGTCTTCAGGAAGGTTTACTTTATGCCAAAAAATCAATGGTTTATGTTCCCCTCATTTTATCTTCCAAAGGGACCCCGTTTAACTTGATATCGTTGTCATGTTTAATGGAGTACAGAGGAATGGGAGCGTATACTGTTTCCTGGGGAGTCTACATATAGCCTGAATTGGGGCATGTTTTGATCTGAAGGTATATAAAACTGGAGCTTGTTTACGAAAGTTCTCTTTTCCACGGATGTGGTTTAATGGCTTGAGGTGTAATAAATAAAAATTGTTGTCCCCAGTTGCTTATCTTTGAAAGATGTCCTGTTATCAGTCTGAGATATACGAATGGTTTTTAACTGCCAGGTAAAACTATTTAAATATGCTATTGGGCATACGTTGTTTGTTGATGGGTGACAATACTCGCCAACTCCAGCCATACCTAATGTTAGAACACATGGAAAAAGAAGTTAATACTCAAATAGATTACATAATTTACTCACAAGATTTACATTGGATTGAATATATGTGGCATACCTTAGACCACCAAAGTGCAGCGCGCCAAATGCCTTTATTGAAACCTCCAGGAATTGAAAAATGAACTTTCAGGAGAGTGGCAAGCAATTCCATAAGACCTGACATGTAAATTATATTAAACCAAGATGTGAAATTTGTATTTCTGTCATGGGTGACAATACAGAGGATTAAAAAATATTTGTTGCGAAATTGATGACAACATTTCTTAAATTTTCAGGAATATGATTTTACATTCAATATTATGAGAATAATTAATTGCCATTGTTATGTGCACAAACTGAGAGATTTCGGTTGCTGATAAATCACTCTGTTTAAGTTATGATTTTCTGCCTTTTAAACAGCTTCAGAGGTAAGTTAAAATGGTTAGTTATCTGATGTTATTCATTGCATTTATTTAAACTATAATCTACATAATTTCCACGCTTTAATGATAACTTATGTTAAATAATGCGTGTGTACTAATTGTTTTAATTATTGCACAATAAGTAACAGTAAATTTCATTTCTGTTGAAATCCTTTAATTTTGGAGAACAAGCTATTTAGATAAAAAAATTGATTAATTTTTTTCTTTTTATTATATAAAATTATTTTTAAGCATTTAAGAATAATTTCTTAAAATAATCGAAACAACATTTAAAATTAAATATTGTTTCGATTATTATTAAAAAATAAATTATTATTTCGATTATTAATTTAAAATAATCGAATCATTATTTTTTTAAAATAATTATTTTACCAAAAAATAGTTTGGTTTAATATAATTTTTGGTTAAAATTGTTTAATAAATAAGCTCTATTTATTTAAAAATGAATTATTTTTGAAATATTACACTGAAATCGTTTGTCATCAATTCAAAAATATTTTGAAAATTGTTAGTTACTCTGTATTTTTTGAAAAAATAAATAAAAAAAACAGATGTTTTTCTTTGTCATGCAAAAAGAAGTAGACATTTTATTTTTAGATAGTTTCTCTTTAGATATTTTCCTTTTAAAAAATAGCTTGAAACCTCCTTCATTGTTTGCTTTCAAGTGATTATTTAACAAGATTTTTTTTTTTGAAGGAAGAATTTTTACTATTGAAATAAAGTAATATTTTTAGACAATAAATATATTTTTCAAAATTTATTTTTATTCTTAATTCCCTTCATTATTTAGTTTTATACATTATTCTTTTGTATAGCTTTTTTTTAACAGGGAATTTTTTCATAATATCCTTCAAATAAAACCTTACTTTTTATTGGCTAAATGGTATAACCAATGGTAGAAACGAAAACTGATCAACAGAGGGATTGATAATAGGAATGTTTAAATCAAGAATAAGCATTAAATTGTTTCAGTTACTATACAGGAACATGAAAAAGAATTACGAAAACTTGTAACGCAAGAATTTCAGAGTCTATTCACATAATTCTTTAGTTAAAGTGGAAATATATAACGACAATTTATGCCTTTTTTAAAAGAACTTAAATGAGATGTTGATAAAGTGATAAATAAATCCTTCATAGTTCAATAGACGATAATATACATTCAGCTAATCTACATCAGAAAGGCTGTCTCATATGATGTGGAGATATATAATCGTGAAGAGTAACTCTTTATTCCCAAAATAAAATTTTATTGGAGTTAGATCAGGCTTTCTAGGAGAAAAAATAGTTGACACCTATTCTAATCCACAACATCTCATTTAATGCTTCATTCATAATATGAGAAACTAGATTGTTTTGCTTAAAAATATCCCAATTCCAACTTTCTCTTTCAGAGAATTCAAATTATGTAAAAAAAAAAAAAAAAAAAAAACTTTCAGAAAAATTTTTTTTCAAATAATGATTGCTCCCTGTAAAATAGACAGGATCAATAATTTTCCATTGAAATGTTCACATTAAGTATTTGTTTAATCAATTATCATTAAAAGATAAATTTATCTTCTTTGTATACAATTTTTAAATCTTTGCATTTTTTAATATTCTATAAGCTACGAGTAAAGCAAAATATCATAATTCAAACATAAATAAACAAGACGGAAAATTAGATATTTATATGTATAAATTATTTCTAATCTAATTTATATTTAAGATGTGGATAAAAAGCAAAAATTGTGTGAAACATTCATTATTCACTTCAGAGACATTAATTCATACATATGTGAAAGAACACTAATTTGTTTAGTTTAGGAAAAGTTTTATGGGAAATGTTTTCATTAAAATAAGTTTAAAATTTTATCTTCATCATGAAAATTTTATCTTTTAGCACAAAATGGATGTTTTATTTTTATTTCTTAGAAGCACTAAAAAAATTAATATTTAGTTTAAAATCCTAGAAAAATAAAACACTAATTTTAAAAGCTTATTTTTTTGAAAGGTTCTCTTTTACTTAGTAATTACATGCAGCTTAAAACACAATTTTCGTGTTTTAGTAGCGTGACAAAATTCTGTTAATATCAAAACCGAAATTCATGGTACTTATATTTAATAAGTTGGAACAATATATTCAAAGTCTTATTTAATATTAATTTCACATCTGAAGGTAGCATTTAAATACTTCATTTTTAAATTAAGTTTTTTAATTTTTTTTATTCTGATTTATTTTGACATTTATAATAATTTATAACAATTGTCATTGATATGTGCATAAATTGAGATATAACATTCATAGTTGGTAATTGTGAATACTGTTACAATATCCTGCATTTTATTTGAATAAGTTATAATTTCCAGCATTTTAATCACCTTCAGGGGTAGGATAAAATGGTTAGGTTGTCTCATGTATTACAATATATTAATTTAAACTATAATCCACATAATTTACACGCTGTAATGTTATAAATACAGTATTAAATTTCGATTTACAAATTACCTAACGGGAATAATTTTTGAAAAATTTTGAACGTTATAAGATCTTTCCTCAAGCTAGCATTTTAAGTACGCAAGATACTGTTTCTCTTTTCCTTATTGTTGCCAGCTTGAATGGCCTTTGGTACTTCAAGTTCGAATTCTGACGGTGGCATGGTTGTTTGTTAGCGGTGCGGAATCCACATTCTACTGTAGGTACTGGTCTAATTAAAAAATGCAAAAAAATGATCGTAGAGCGAAAAACCAAATCACACCTTATTGTTATCATAAAGTATTCATATATTAATCATAAAATATTAATTATCATAAAGTATTAATATATTCATTTCATTTCTACTGTATATGTAGAAAGTATTCGTCTACCTTTATTTGTATTTTAAAAAATGCAGAAATTTCAACCCTTGAAGTAAATTTAAAAAAAAAACTATTATTGGTAATATTCATTTTGTATTTTATTTCATTTTAATTAAAGCAAATTAATCTTTCACACATTTCTGACAAAAAAAATCAAATTAGCTATTTATCTAATAATGTAAAAAAATTCCTACAGTTAATATACAAATTTTGTTTAAAAGGATTGGATAATTCCAAAAGCGTTTATTTAAGATAATTTGTATACTGAAATAAAATTCACTCTCTGGCACCCTTCTTTCGGAATCCATATTTTAAAATGTGGATCTGAAGCGTATTAAGTCCTTTCAAGGTACCTCTTCAGCCCCAAAAACATAGAAAAATAATACTCCCAAATATTTAAATTTAATTAAAATAGATGAATCTTTCACAAATTTGTGAAAGATTCATTGTGAAACATTCATTCAAATTCATTCATTAATTTGATTATTTATTTGCAAAAAAAAATAATCAAATTAGCTATTTATCTAACAATGTAAAAAAATTTTCTACAGTCAAAATAATTTACGAATTTTATTTAAAAGGATTGGGTAATTCCAAAAGAGTTTATTTAAGAGGATTTGTATACTGAAATAAAATTCACTCTCTGGCACCCTTCTTTCGGAATCCATATTTTGGAATGTGGATCTGAAGCGTATTAAGTCCTTTCAAGGTACCTCTTCTGTTCCACAAACATCGAAAAATAATACCCTCAATTTAATATTAAATCAACAAATCAGCTTATATTTTCTCGTACCAAAGGAGATGTCGGAAGTCTCGGTACATGATATGCTTTGGAAATCTCCAATAGTTTTAAGGTTGAAATTTTCTTTCCAAACAACCAAGGGATCACGAGGAAAATCTGGGATTATTTATCCCCTTTTGATTTTGAAGTAAACTCGCAATAAGGGAGGTCTTAGAGAAAATGGAAAATGTACGAGAATATGTAAATAAAATTGAGGCTGGATAACTACATCTGGGAACAAATAAATTGAAGGATGATGTCGTGGTACATTGGAGATTCTGGCTTTATTTGCGTAATATCTTTACTGATAGGAATTTCAGTTATACAGATTTTATTCTCTAGCAGTAAGGATAAATTGAAACCGGGAGGGTTATTCATGTTTTTTTTTTTTTTTTAAATGATTTGGTTAGATCCGCAAACATTGCATTTATGAGGGAATATTTTGAATGAAAAATGTATAACAATGTCATTTCTGTAATATGTTTTGTGTTTCTTTCAATTAAAGAATCAACATTGTTATGTAGTAATCCGACGACTGCTTAGTTATATTTCTAATTTATTATTATCATTTTTTTAAAATTGCATTTTAAAGAAATACATTTTATGATATGTATTTAAAATATTGCTATTTTATACTTATTTAGATAGTAGATAAATATAATTGTTTTAAGTAATATGTCTATTTTCTGAAAAAAAAATTTAGTTTTGGCCTTCCTTTTTAACAATCATTCATTTTAATATAATTTTTATTATCTTATTAAATATTTATTAATACTTTATTTAATTTGCTTAACTTTATTAACAGGAATTTTATTCTCCAGTAGTATAAGAATAAAATGAAGCAGGGAGGGTTATTCATGTTTTGTATATTTATTTATTTATTTTTGAAAAATGTTGTGGTTAGATTCGCAAACATTGCATTTATGATGGAATAATGCATAACAATGTCATTTCTATAACATGTTTTGTGCTTCTTTCAAGTAAAGAGTCAACATTATTATGTAGTAATCCAACGACTACCTAGTTATATTTCTAATTTCTAATTTTTTATTATTATAATTTTTTTTAAATTGCTTTTTAAAGAAAGACATCTTATGATATGTATTTAAAATATTGCTCTTTTATAATTATTTAGAACTGTTTATTAATCATAGTAAATGAATATAATTGTTTAAATTTATATTTGTATTTTCTAAAAAATATTTAATTTTTGCCTTCCTTTTTAACAATCATTCATTTTAATATAATTTTTATTATCATAATTATTATTTTAAATATTTATTAATACTCTATTTCTCTTATTTAACTTATCAACTGAAACTCAAAACTTGTTTGGATTTTAAATTATAACAGATACATTGAAAACCGAAATTAAGAGAGAAAAAAAATTAAATCACACAAATAAATAAATATAGTAAGACATCTATATTTTTAGACTGCAAGCCTTTTGCCATTTTTCATTTTAAATTTCCAGAACTATTCGTACTTGCTTGTGATATTTGCTGAAAGCTAGATACATATAGGATTAAAATATTTTATTTATATCATTGATATTCGCTCGCTCTTTATGGAATATGTATACATATTTGTGTGACTTTAGAAACATAGAGTTCAAAATGGTTATTTCTGCAATATAGGATTAAACTTTAGATAAGCGAAACAAATATAATGACGAGCCGTACATAATGGAATATTACGTATGGCTTTTCATAATATAAGGGACACTGGAAAATTAATCAATGGATTTATCCTACTCTTATAGAGTATCTCAGAATAAGATAAAAAAATTTATGCATTTAATCCAGGCACTCAGAAAAGCATCCTTTCTCATAATAAGCCATTTTGATACAATGAAAGGGTATACTTTATTGAAGCTATGTACAAATTGATCCAATTCATACATCAGATAATCATGGGAAAACTAATGTGTTTCAGTCGCTATTATGAAAAAATTCAAATAAGCTTTTAATTTAAAATGATATTGAAACTAGCATGACGTTATCATGATATTTAAAATACCTTTTTCTGATTTCATACGATATTAAAGTGTCCAGAAATATATAAAAGGAGCATTTTTAAAGGAATTTTAGAGATTAGTGATATTGCTTTATTTTTTATATTGTGGATATTGATCTAGCAAAAATGAGAGAATATATTCCCTCTGTCATATTATTTATGAATGGCAAACTTTTAGAGGAAATTTTAACCAATGATAAATTCTACCTCTTTTTAATCATGAATATTTAATCATAGATCTCATGACTATTTCGCATGCAATCCTTTTATTAAAAACTTTCTATGATTCGCAGCATTACGTTTTTAATGAAATTTCACTCGTTTATATGTGGAATTCTAATCTACATTCTACAACAAATTACAAGGTTAAAAGTTGTATAAGCTATTATACAACGTACGTTTGGAATATACATTTTCACTTGTAAATATATTTATAAAATTATTAAAGATTTAATAAGTAAGTTTGGCATGTTTAAAATTTTTGCGTACTTGAATTTTAATAAGTTAAATTTAATTAAAATTTCAACACTGAAGCATTTTGTAACGTGATTTGAATACGAGTATTTTATAAAGCTGAATACAATGTAATATTGTAAAAAAACCCTGAGATTATAGCTGAGGCGAATTGTATCTTTTAGCTAGATAATATGTTTTGGACTATTTGGTTTGTCTATTGATAAAATAATTCATGATAACCTGATGATCTTACTCATAGGAATAATGCATAATTCTTAAAATTGTTATCTCAGTTTTGCTTTTTAAATTAATATTGCAAGTGTTGTGAATATTTCATGATATGTAATATAATTTAATGTTTACATGTATATTCTTTCTTGTTAATAATATTAATATGTTCAGTATGCGAAATATGATTATATAATTACATTAATAATGATGAACTGAAAAAATACCACTTGGAAAATATGCTATTTTTAAAAAAAGTGTTAAAAATGTTGTTTAACAGAAGCAACACATTATACAGAAATTTTACCAAAAAATAAAACTCATTTATAAATAAGATGATGGAAAATGAATGAATTTTTACACTTTTTACGAAATTTTTTTCTTACTGTTCAATTTTTCTCACGTACAACTAATTTATAAAACAATTATGAGTTTTTAGCAATGTTATATATTGTTGACCCAATTCTGCTTATAGTCGTATAATATATCTCACATATTAATTAAAATGATAGAAACAGATAAATTTATACGCTGCATAAGCAATTTATAACAGTTAATTGTATGGATTTACATATTAAAGATGCCCGTATTGTTACATTAAATTAATTACGTAGAAATGCCCTCAGTTAGTATTATTCTCAGTTAGTACGATAAGACCTCTAAGCTTTTAATAAACTTATAAATTATGTTATAGAACAATGCTGTATCATAGAGTATTTTTGTGTTGTTAAAAAAAAAAAATATGTTCCTTTATGACAAAAAGCAGTTAAAATTATTTTAACTAAATAATACTTATTAATCAATACAATTTACAAAAACTTTTAATAATACAAAAATTGTAACTTTTATTTTAGATACCTTTATTTTTTCAAATATAATTATAAATACAGTTTCCATTTGACTGTTTCCATAAAAGTATTGTCTTTAAAGTAAAAAATAAATTAAATTTATGGAAATGGCATAAATGATTTACAAAACACCTGCACTTTTTAAACCAAATATTAAATTATTGAAATAAATAAGAAATCTAAAACACTTTTTTACAATATATTTTGTTAAAAGACTTTATATTTCCTCCAAAATGCTTCGAAATTCTATTACAAACATCGAATGATTTTAACCCGTTGAAATTGGAAAGTATATATATATTATGAAATAAATTCAATCTGAAAGTAACTTTCTACAAAACGTGTTAAGTCCAATTACTTTCTACGAAAAGTGTTAAGTCCAATTACTTCAAATTATATTTCCAAAAATACCATTTTACCTGTGTTACCTTGTAGTTAGTATACAAACTATTCTGGATATAAAATCAGCATGATGAAAAGACTTAAAATCATGTTTATTTTTAAGAAATTAGATTATTCTAAGCCAACTTAAGATTTAATTTTTTTTCAAAGAATAAAATATTTCGATACCATAAAAGATAAGACAGGTTAATTGACTTAAAGATGTATTATTAAAATTGACATTCAGGCGTTTCAATTTTACGATTAAGCAGAAACTCTTGTTCCTTTCTTAAAATGTTATTACTCAGACACTAACGGCGAAAGAACCAAGACATGATAAATTATACTTCCCCGAGTTTCACTCTTTTCTTTCTACTTTTATTGAAAGAAAAGAAATATTCTCTGTCATGGAAGTGTTAGTAGATGGAAGAAAAAGGAAAACTGCATTGTTGCTTTCTGTTTCTATTGCATTTATTGTTGGATGGTTGTGGGAAGAATATAGTACCATTTACTAAGATTCTGATGCAATTTCAGCGCAGGTGGTCAATGCCTGAAAAACCTTTATTCTAATATGTGTCTTACCAACAGGCAGAGCAAAGACAATTTACCCCAATCAAGATAAGAGATTCATTCGCCCTAAGAGTATATTTTCTAAAAATTCTTAGCAATTCGTTGCTAACTTTGTAACTTTTGAGAGCAATTTAAAAAAATATAGATATTAGGTACATGATTTGAAAGTATTTTTCCAACCCAGACACATTTTCTTTCTACTAAAAAAGTCTACATAATGTAAGCTCTTTTATACTCAACTATTTTCATAAAAAAAGAATTGTGATTAAAACTTGCTTATTGGATGCTTAAGTCGGTTTGATAGCTTGAAGCCAAAATCATCAACATTTTTTAGTATAGCTTAGGGCTAGTATTTTTTTTTTTTTGTCTATTATTTCTAGTTAGTTCTTGGTTATATTTCAAGTTAAAGAAATAAACTAAGTTTTTTATGCATAACTCTAATTTAAAGTTCTACAGAAAACTTACCGGAAGTTAAATCGACATATACATTAATAAATAGTATATGTAACAGAACACGTTTTAAATAAATTTACCTTTTTTTATTCGAAAATTGAACATTACAAAAGTCAAAAGAAAAAACTACACATTTTCAAAAAAACAAATTATTGTTAGCAATAAGAAAAATTCAACAGTAAATTTCTTCGGATTCCTTAATATTTTTTTTTAATCCTTCATAAGATAAATAGAAATATTAACAAAGTGCAATTATTGAATTGTTTATGATATAAATGATTTTTCTTTCCTTCTTTATTGGCCCAACAGCCCCGTGGTGAGCCAAGGCAGTCTGCTTACTGCAAAAATTTCGATACAGACGTGGTTTTCTTTGTACGGGGTAGGGTTGCAAATCCTGAATCCAATGTTATACAGTCATATTAGACGAGAAATAAAATATCAAACCTAAATAAATAACTACCCAAATTTATATGTAGTTTTTTTTAAAGATATTTTTAAGGGTATTGGGTTTTTCCCGCATATTTAATCCTATATTGTGATTTAGCATTGATCACTATTAATGTAATGCATTAAGGTATAGCATGCGTATTCTTCTTCATTGTCGTAATAGCCGCATGCTGGGCCAAGGCTGTCCGCTGCCTGGCAGATTTCGAGTCAAGAGATGCTTTCTTTTTACTGGGTATTGTTGACAGTACTACGCCCAACAGTCATAACAGACCAAGACCTACAGTTTAAAGTAGATTACAAAGCACTACAACCATCCATGTCACCACCGGGACTCGAACCCGAAACATGCGGCAGCAAGCTTCAGAGCGCTAGTCACTCGGCCATCGGGCCCTTTCCTTTCTTCAGTAACCTTAATTTAAGTATTTCAACTTTCAGGAGAAATAAAGGAATTCAGGGATGCTCAGGAACTTTAATTTCATTGTAAGAATTTCTAACCATTACAGATGGTCAACCAGTCTTACTAGGGATTTCAAATGAATTCGTTGATAAAGAAAATTACTTGCTCATACAAACTACTCAATAAACAAAGAAACTGTTAAATAGCTATTATTCGCAAAGGACTACATTCTGAGAAACATTTTACTTCCTACATTGTTACTGCAAAAGAAACAAATCTGTGTAGGTGTTGTCTCTTATGCTTCCTTCCATTAACTATCTAGTACCATTGACCGCAATCTGTGCGGTATCGTGGGGAACATGTACTTTTATGGACTGACATCGTATTGCCTCGAGCACGAATTCTACTTCTGTTTGGGAAGGACAATGGTCTGGTTAGCTTCGTAACTCTCTTTTCTTTTTTCTTCTTTTTGCAGTACACAGATTATGAGATTTATCTGGTGAAGTATAAAGCGGATGCGGCTTTATATACAGCGATTAGATTACCATAATTAATAGTACTCGCCTCAAAATTCCACAAATAAAGCAAAAGAAAGTCGCATGTCATGTCCAGGAATGTACGCAATAAACATGTAAGATTGAATTGAATTGGAATTTTTTGGTTTGGTTTGTCGCTTAACGCCATTTTTTTCACACTTTAGACTAATTAGACCGACCTACTGTTTAATGTGAATTTCGAACCACTGACAAACATCTATGCCACCGCCAGGATTCGAATCTGAAGCCTGTGGTACCAAAGGCCAGAGCGCTAGTCAATTGGCCATTAGGCAGCTTCATTGAATTCTACGAGAAGGGTAGCCTGTTCAGATTCTACTCCTGAGGATGCTCGTTCTAAATTTTGGTGACACAATGTGCAGTGTAACAGATTCTACGTGATGCACTCTATGCAAAACTGAATAGTATGCTACATGTCTACCTTTCTAATAGATAATAACTTAATATCAAAATGTGCCATATTTTAAAACAAAACTTAGAGACATGCGATAATCACTTTCAGTTAGTATAGTAGATTTCAATGGAGAATATCAATGAAGAGAATAAAAACTTGGGTTAACTTATTTAAAGAAATGATAGGAAAATATCTCCAGTATGGTAAAACATGCCTTATTTCTGTAAGGTTTTTGTAAATATTTTTTCATACTCTCATGTATTTTTCTTATTTGTAATATGTATAAGATGATAGGAGAAACTAGTATCAGTCCTCTGCTATTAAATAAGATTTTCAAAGATGCTCATATTATCCATCTATAACAAGTCATATAAGAACATAGTTCTATCAGAATACACCATGATGAAATAGAATTCCTTTAAATTTTTCATATCACAGCAATAATTTATTGTTTTATAAAATGTTTGAGAAAAACTAACTTCGGATATTAATCTCATTACCATGGTACACGGTTTATTTATGTGTTTATTTGTTTTAAAATCGAATATTAAGTTTTTAATTTTTTTTTCATGGCATCTTTCATATGGTTCAAGCACGTTATTTCCTGGAATTTGTCTGATTAAAAAAGCAGAATTTATTTGTAAGTATATCAACTGGATGTCCCATTATGGTTTGCTCGAGTAGATTGGTGACAGGAGTTTGGTCATAGTTTATCTGAGGAAGAGGTTACTGGTTAAATTTCTGTCTGCTTAACTAGGGATTTTCTACTAATTTACATAGGTACTGTTTGATAATATATTTCTCTTTTGTCAGGCTAGTTAATTAAGTATTTTCCAGGTTTCTATTATTTGTAACACAAACAAAAGATACTAGTATTTAGATAGATCACAAAAAATTTATTTACTCATTTTCTCTTTGCTGGTGATGTGTACCAATCCTAGACAATGTAAAAGCATCTTAATATCTGCGGTAACAGTGGTAATTGTAGCTAGACGGTTTGCACAAAAATAAAAATATAGACAATAAACTGGGCGAAAAACCACCAAACAGGACATAAAAATTAATGTAATTACATAATAATTTTATTATAAAAACATTTGAAGACAAAATTATTACTTTAATAAGTTGCACATATAACCATGTTGATCCTTTTATTCCCTAGTAGCCTCGCGCTCATAATTTTTTCCCAATTTCAAAATTGCTCAGTTTATGACTGGACAGGGAAATTGTAAAATCTTTGCAGCTTCAATGTAGGTGAAGAGCAGAATAAAGGCTCGTACCACCGAGGCGTGAAGCGTTGAAGATTCACGCGGCAGGCAAGAAAATTTTTTCGACCCCAGCGAAACATCAGAAACCCCATTACGCCTAGTGAAGTTCCGCTTCGAGTTGAAAGTTGGTCAACTCGAAGCGGTGGATATCAAACAGATTTCAGGCGAACGTGGTGAGGTTAGTGATTGGTTAACGCTTCATTCTTAAAGCTTCACGCCTCGGTGGGAACGAGCCTTAATAGTCATATACTTTTTAGCTGTCGATTATTATCGCAAAACATTTTGTTTTTCCATTACAGTTCTTCATTATTATTAAAGAATATATTAAAAACTGAAAACAAATAATATTCACATATAATACTTTCTTTTCCTTTTTTTAATACAATTTAAAATAAAAATTACTGTACACATTTAAATTCTCAAAGCAACTAAAGTTAATCTTGCAACCAAACGGTAAAAATATATACCTGAAAAGACTTTAAAATAATTAGATTGAAAAGAAATTACTTCAAAATAAATTTTATCTGGATACTTTAATTTAATTTTGTAACAAAAAGGTTGAAAGGAAGGTAAAATGAGATGTATTTATTCTAAAATATGTTGCTATAATGTTACAATTTTTTATAAGTTCGATATTGCGATTTTAAAAGGAAATGACTAGAAAATGAAGATATTCTATTTGTTTATTCTTATTCAGCTTCTTTTTTAACCTAAACAAAAAGCTGAATGCTATTAATCTTTTTTATGAACTTCCAATTTAAATCTCTTTCAATTGTTTTTTTGAAATTTTTTTCAATTTTAAAGAACAAAATAACGTTTTAATATACATATATTCATGTTTAGACAAAAAATGGAGAAATAAAATTGTTGAAAACAGAGAGCAATTGATAGAGTGTCGTTTGTTTAAAGAATAATAAAAATAATGTATTTTTAAATTATCAACATGTACATTAAGTTTTGTAGTGTAGTTTTAAATTAAAAAAATAAAATGATTTGTGTATCTATGTAAACCTATGTTTAATAATATTTAAGAAAAATAATTAATATCAGATATTAATACTCCAAATTAAGATATTTGCCGTGTTCAAAATAAACACGGGATATCACTAATTTATCATACACCTATTTTATTATAATTTATAAACTTATAATTTTTGCAATTTTAATGTCATGCATATATGTTAAAAATATTCTATTTAGAGTGTTACATTATTACTTTTTTCATAGCTTTATTCTTCTATTCATGTTTTGTTTTCTGTATATTATTAAATTTTTACATTTTTTTCATTTAGCAAATGGCTTTTAAAAGTATTATAAAACTAAAACACTTTACATAGATAGATACAAAAGAATTTGGTAATATTAAATGTAACTGGAATATAATGTGCAATAAAATTTCTTTTGCTTTGTTCGACTTTAACGAAAGTAAGTGTTTCCTATCCAATGTTTTTATATTTATGAAAAACACTACATTACTTTTGCATTCTACAAAACTGAAACTATTCCCTAATTTAAAAGGTGATGTAATATGTAACAAATTTTTTTCAGTATCGCATACTTTCAAAATACTTAAACTAAATCAAATTGCTCGTAGAAAATTGTCAAAAAATTATTATCATTCTTTAAATGTAATTTTCGTGCTTAGAGATGTGTTTATAAACATTTATTTTTGGAAAAATAATTTTATTAAAATATATTTAATAATTTTAGTATTGATGGTTTTTAAGTATTTAGTTGTTCTTTTGATATTGAATTCTATTTTTTAACAAAATTAGAACCTTTTACGTTAGTTAATATTCTTTGCAATACTTTTAAAGTTAATTGATTTTTTTAACTTGTCTTTTTAATATAATAAAAAAATATATACACAATATTTCTTTAAAAACATTCACAAAAAGTTTAGAAAATTATAAAGTAATATCTATATAACAATCATTGTTTTATAAAAATTTAAACAAAAACTTATTTGGAAAGTTAATAAATATTAAGCAAGCACCTTTTATTATGTTGTTATATTACATGCATCTTAAAAATTTGTTTTTAAAAGAAAATGGTTGTGACAATGTGTTTATTTTATCAATCACATATCAAATGTAAGTCTCGCCATGTTTATGTTATAAAACTAAACTTAAGAGTAGAAACAAAATTTTATTAATAGTTTCATATACCTGCATATCTTGATCATATTTCCTCGTCGTCATAATGCACCTTTAAGCACTTTAATACTATGTTTCACTATTATTCCATAAAATTCCAAAGACAAGGAGTTCAGCACTAATGATTTTACTATTTTATTGCAGACAAACATTGAAAAAAAGGAAGGAGGACATTACAGAGCAGAGCAAGGGTTAGTAATGAGGGTGATCAAACAGTTCCTGTTTGAAATTTCAATTATCTACATAAGTACATGCACCTGTATCATTGCAGCAATTTCCCTTCCCCTATTATTGCAGGTTCAATAAATAGTACACAAATATGGCATAATAATATCTAAATTTGCACGGTGAAAGCGAATCACCTTACATCATATTTAGTTGTAATTTTTATTACAACATTGATTATATCTTGGTGCCAAATAAAGACCAAAGACATTGAATTGACAATTGATCGTGTATCTTGTGAGCAAAATTATCGTGTCTGCTATTAGGCAGAAGCGGTTTGATCAGTGTTGCAATTCAAATTTATAAAGGTAAATTTTCGTGTTAATTGACTTAAGCTGCATTTAAAATGTTCTTAAGATATTTCAAAGTGAAACCACGTAAGAATATTATATAAGTTAAAACAAAAACTTGTCAGCTGCTTTTGTAAAATAAGTACAAGTAATTAACTTTTCAAAACAAATAATATGAGATCACATTATTTAAACGTAAAATAATTAAAGCTGCCGGGATGATTTTAATCTATTTTGATAAACCGTGCAAAAAGGATTAGGTGCCCATCAAGGTTCTGTCAACAAAGATCCCATAAATGAAATATTGCTAAATGAAGATTGATCCAAGTGTTGATATATCCTTTCTTTAAAAAACTTGTAAATCAGCGTTACTTTCCCCTACCTACATATTATTACATGTTTATTGTTATGTTGTACAGAAATGCATGCCATACTGTGTGGTGTTATTCAACATGTTTATTAATGTGTGGTTGACATGTGTGCTCTACTTGTTTTATATGTAGTTTAACAAGAATTAAACGGAAAATACAACAATAAGAAAATAATATTAGCATTATGTATAAATATTTTTAAATTTGTCTTTGAAAATGATTAAATTAGTAATAAGTTGAGTGTTCAATCACTTAAAAAAAGAAAATTGTTTACACACAATCTAATACTAATGTTATTATTTACAACATTTAACTTACTTTTATCATTAGATGCTTTGATTATGTAAAGAAACTTTTCGCTTAACTTAGCATGTATGCATTTTAACCTGGATTATTGAATATTTTGGAATACCATCATTCTCGAATGGTTTGAACCACATAGAAAAAAATTTATTGTTGAAATACGATCCACTTATAACTTACAAATGATTATTTTAATATGAGAAATAAAGTTGTAAAGTATTTTATAATAAACACTTATCAATACAGCAGGCACATATATATTGATATCATCGATATATGAACACATATACATTTTATTTTTTATTTTTGGAGGAAGTACGGTTTATCATTAAAAGAGAATAGAGTAAAATACTTCTTCCAAAAATAGTAAAAAAAAAAGAAGAAATAAAGAGAAAGCTATTATAGCGTCGTTTATCACATGAGTTAATTACGTTCCTGTATCTGAAGAAAAAATCAAATCCAAACCAAGAATAAGAGACTCTTACGATGACTATCCATTGTCAAAGGAGAACTTGGTTAAGTTCTGATTACTCGAAAATAATCTTGATTGAACAAGAACGGATTTGATTATCTTAAAGAATGATTAAGTCTTATCTTGGCAGTGATTAATAATATCTTTGTCTTGAAAGGGAATACCATTACTTTTCTGCGTTAATTCATCAATATGCTTTAAAAGAATCGGTGAGTATCAGTTAAAAAGAAGAACTGAAAAATTAAATAATGCAATCGATAAAAATCCTATATGTGTTTAGTTATTTTTAAAAATTGTTTTTTGAAAATTTGCTCTTGCTTGCTAAAAATTTGCTTATTTTCTTTTAAATTATAGGTTTAACATTAAAAATTTCAATTATATGTTATTTTATTAGATAAAATATTTTTTTTATTATTATTCATTTATTTAATATAGTACCATAAATAAAAGATGAAAAAAACAGCTCCAATGCATCAAAAATGTTTAAGTTGAAAACATTCAAGTATGCCAAAACATGTTTTTATGAATAAATCTTGCTTATACCAGTAAACATATTATTCCATCTTCCGTTTTTAAGTGTTTTAAATTTATAGTTTAATCAGTGATTCAGAATACAAAAGATTTTTAACGCAAGAATAAAAAATATTATTTAAGGCGAACAAAATGTAAATAGTTGTAGTATCTTTGGAGATTAGGAATTTATTTTACTCTTTTATTATGAATTTCATTATCAAAATTTAATTGATTTCTTGGCGTCGCATTTACCTGTATTAAATTTGTAAAACCAAAATAATTTTTCTTACAATAAAATAGGTACTTACTTAAAATGATTATATTTTCTAATTGAAAAAGATTTGGCCTGACAAAGAAATTATGCAGAAAAAATTTACAAATTTTCAAAGTCGTGCTACAGAATACATTAAATACATTACATTAAATTTAGTTTTTTACTTTGCATGTGTTTAAATTAAGAAAGATTTCGATTTTCTTCAAGAGTTTGATTTAGTAACTACTGAATTTCAGTTTCTGATGACAAATGGTTTGTTAGTTATAAATATCTAGTTATTTAAAAACAAAAACAGTTTTAAGAACAAGTAAAAAAGTGTAATTGAAAAAAAGAAATAAAAAATGACTTTCCATGAAGAAATTATAGTCTGGTCAACGCATACGCGGTATCTTGCAAAAAGTGGGGTAGAAAATTTTAATTTTGATTTGTTTATATTTTGGCCAACATGGAAAAAAAAGAACATGTTACTCAACTCTGTCGATAGATGAAGAATTTTTGGGGCCGAAACACCGAAAACAGTTGATAATGGCCAATTTTAATGTTTATACTACCTTTAAAAAAGATTAAATTTTCAAAACTTTAACTAAATTATACATATTATACAACACAATACATTCTATTCAAATAATTTATGTAAAAAGAAGCGATATCTTATTATAAATGTGAATTAATAAACCTGGGTTGATAAACAACAAAAAACCAAAACATTAATATTTTGTACATCAACTTATTATCAGGGTATAATACATTAACTTAATAAATGATTATTATTGATTTAATAATTATGACAACATAATGTGTCGTATTAATTTCAACTAAATTCCAAAAGTTGACAAACTTGTTTACATAATAATAATAATAATAATAAAAAAAAACACTTATTTTGAACATTATCTTTCATTAAATTATCACGAAAATTAATTATACTTTAATGATTAAAAGTACAATTAATTTTTTTAAAAACTAATTAAAAAATAATGACATTTTATTTAATTATGATGAAATAGTTATATCGAAAAAATATTTAAGTAAAAAACCTTGAGAATTTAATGTTTCCACGAAGCAGAATAAATCGAATAATTACTATTTTTAGTAACGTAGATAATGATTATCGTATCTTTTTCTTTAAGTTTCAAACTATTTTTCTGATAATGATTCAATTATTTAGAAAGTTGCTGTACTGAAAATATTTAGATATTTCAGAAATAATTATTTTTTGTTTGATGTTTTATGATAAGGCATATAGTAAAAAATGCTATTTTAAAAAAAGGAAGAAATAAAAAAGCGAAAAATAAGTAAATAAATAAAAAAATAATGATAAATTTGAATAATGACTATTTCTATGTAATCGCTTAATATAAAATCTTTTGAATTATGTGTTACACTCCTTTAGTAATTTAAAAAAGTCCCTTTTTTTAGCTTGTGAGTTCTAATAATTTCTTGAAAATATTTTTTTTTATTATATTTTTTATTATTTTTCTTTTAAAATATTTTTTGAAAATATTATTTTATTTTTATTTTTTTATTATATATTTATTTTTTTATATTTTTTTATTATTTTAAAATATTATTATTTCTCCTTTTTTACAAAAATTAAATTGGAATATTGTTCAGAGTCGACAGTAAAATTTTGTTATTAAAAAAATCTTTTTTTTTAACAGTAGAATTTTAATTTTTCTCAGAATCATATTATACATCAGAATCATATATACATTATATCATATCAACCTTTCTGGTTCAAAATTTTTTTATATATTTGTAATATTACATATGATAATATGTAACAAAAAAACATGCAAATCTTAAAAATCTCCAGGTGATGAAATATTATTTTGTGAATACACAAAATGTAATATGACTGTAATATCAGGACAAGTATCTGAATTTAATAGAAGATTTTTTGCAATCAAGTAAACTCTATGCTGCAATCTTAAATAAACGATAGAAACAAATATTACTTTTAACAAAATTTAGGAATTATTTAGTTTTTCTGATTATTATCAACATTAATATTATCTTCATCATGCCACTGATAATACAGTAAAAAATATACAATTTTTTAAATTAAATTTACAATGTATTTTCCTTGTAATTGTGTATCTCATATCAATTTACAGAATTACTAAAATATGTTAATTGAATCCCTCTGAATTTTCTTTCGATGGAATGTTATATTTCTTCTGAGATTTGAGATTCTTAAATTGAAAAACTCTTGAAGGAACATGAATCTTTCTTCCCAGAAATCAGCAATTAAAATATTCATATGCGTAAATTTACCTAAAATATTTACGCGGTAGAGTATAAAAATAGATGTTAGAAGATTTCCTTTTAAAAATAGGGTTACGGCAATGTTTCGCCAAGGATTCATTGGTGCACCATTGAACATTTCTGGGTGCGTCCTGTGGTATTCTAGAGAAATATGTGTGTAAATATAGAAATAAATATAGATACTCTTTTTATTTTCAGTTTTCATTATAAACAACTAATTTTTCTGAGTTTTTTTCCCCTTTAATTCACATAAAAAGTCGCCAAACAGCGATAATGCACCAAAAAAATATTTCCTAGAAACTTGGAGCGGCTAACTTCCATAGTTGGCTACTAGATGCATTAGCGTATATGTGATTTTCAATGCTAAAAAAAAAAATCCATTGCAGCTTATGAGACTCCGTCGTCTATAAGCTGCAATAAGTTCTCTGTGGATTTGATCATTTAAAATTAACTGAAGAAAAATAAACTAGTTGTTATTTCACTGATCGATGATTGAGGATTTAAACACAAGGAATTGTCTCTTGAATTTTTTAATTCTTATTAAAGAAAAATGCGTGTCAATATCTAAAACACTTTGAACATTTTACTGCCATTTCTTATGACAGATTTATATGAATTAGGATTTTCTACCTTCACCACAATTAAGTGTAAAATGTGAGGAAATCTTCGATTTATTGACGAGAAATAAGAATTTTTCAATTATAAGACCAAACATAGAAGAAATCGCTAGTACACTTCAGGGTCATATTTCTCATAAACACAAGAATAAATAAAGTAAAGGTGCGTTTCTTTTTATTTTTTATTGCATTATTTTATTCTGTAATATTTGATTTAACTATTATAACATATTTCTCAGAAATTTATACTTAGGGCCCCTACAGTTATTTGTACGATTTTAAATGCGCCACGAATTAAAAAATTTGAGAATCACTGTTTTAGGGTATAAGTAGTGTCCATTTTGAATAAGTGGTTTCATTTTCCATTACCACTTCAACTCATTAGTTAATTGGATAAATTCTAATTGTTCATTATAAATTTTTCATAAGCAGAGGAATTTTATTTATATTTAATCATTTAATTATTTATATTTCAAAATTTATCTACATTTAATTATAATTAATTACTTCATTAGTGGTTTCTAGAAAAGTTTATTAATTCTGTAAAATTCATCATTAATTTCTAGGACTAACCTTCAGATGATTCAAAGAATTTGTTTTTTTAGCTTACGAATATTTTTAATATAGAATTTCTTGAATCTTTTACAAATTATAGATTTGGTTTATAAGATCTTTAATTGAAAATGCTGGATATAAGATCATAATCTATTAACCAAAGAATTATTGAATATTTAATTAAGTCAAGTCAGGAATAAAGACTTTAATTAAATAATCAACGTTAAATAATATTTAAAAGATTTCAATTTATATTTGCAACTATAGATATTTCACAAAGTATTATTAAGTATTTTATTGCTTTAGAAATTTATTCGTTAAAGTTACTTTTTATAACTTAAGAAAAAGAAAATAATTATTTTATTACACTTAAAAATATTGGGCTATCCTTTACTATTATGCGACATATTATTTATCAGCATTGATTTGAAAGAAAAACATTTTTTTCTTACCAGGAATTATATCTAACATAATCATGTTATTTTACAAATATTTTTATATATTTTATTACTTTAGAAATTTATTCGTTAAAACTGCTTTTTATAAATTGAAAAGAATGAAAATAATTTTTTTTATCACACTTAAAAATAGCGTACTCAAAAATATTATGCTATCATTTACTATGACATATTATTTATCAGCATTGATTTGAAAGAAAAACATTTTTTTCTTACCAGGAATTATATCTAACATAATCATGTTATTTTACAAATATTTTTATATATTTTATTACTTTAGAAATTTATTCGTTAAAACTGCTTTTCATAAATTGAAAAGAATGAAAATAATTTTTTTTATCACACTTAAAAATAGCGTACTCAAAAATATTGTGCCATCATTTACTATGACATATTATTTATCAGTATTGATTTGAAAGAAAAACATTTTTTTCATGTTATTTTACCAGGAATTATATCTAACATAATCATGTTATTTTACAAATATTATTTTTATATATTTTATTACTTTAGAAATTTATTCGTTAAAACTGCTTTTCATAAATTGAAAAGAATGAAAATAATTTTTTTATCACACTTAAAAATAGCGTACTCAAAAATATTATGCTATCATTTACTATGACATATTATTTATCAGCATTGATTTGAAAGAAAAACATTTTTTTTCTTACCAGGAATTATATCTAACATAATCATGTTATTTTACAAATATTTTATATATTTTATTACTTTAGAAATTTATTCGTTAAAACTGCTTTTCATAAATTGAAAAGAATGAAAATAATTTTTTTTATCACACTTAAAAATAGCGTACTCAAAAATATTGTGCCATCATTTACTATGACATATTATTTATCAGTATTGATTTGAAAGAAAAACATTTTTTTCTTACCAGGAATTATATCTAACATAATCATGTTATTTTACAAATATTTTTATATATTTTATTACTTTAGAAATTTATTCGTTAAAACTGCTTTTCATAAATTGAAAAGAATGAAAATAATTTTTTTTATCACACTTAAAAATAGCGTACTCAAAAATATTGTGCCATCATTTACTATGATATATTATTTATCAGTATTGATTTGAAAGAAATACATTTTTTTTTACTCAGAATTATATCTAAAGAACTAAAGGCTTTCAAGAAAATTTCTATGATTAGGCAATTTACCAAAATTTTTTAAGAAACTAGATGAAATATAGTAATTACAAGAAGGTAATTATTCTATTATTTTGTTAAGAACCAGAAGAAAAAAATATGAAATGATAATAGAAAAGATCCAACGTAATTTCCCTATTCTTTTTTTAATCAATCTGCCTTTCATAATTTAAATTGTTCTACTAATGCAATTTACCATCCACAGTTGTTGAAACTTAGTAAATTACTCAAAAAGGGTGCTAGCTCAAGCGCATACTTATTTATATTTCTATATTATCTTCATCATAATTTGTTTCAGATCAGAATGAAAATAACACATCTAATAATATAACGAAGGTAATTCTGGAGATAAAATTAAGCAAAAAATTTTTTTGAGATAAAATAAATGAAAAATTTTCATTTATTCTACCACTCATATTCATTAACTAAGCTTTTTTTTTCTAAGAGTTTGCAGGCGTGAGAAACAGCAACCCGTTCTTTATTCGAGTTTCAAAAGATTTTCTACTTAGCACTCTGAGAAAATTAAGTCGTCTTCAGAGATAAATATTTGACAAAGACCAGATGTGTGAAAGTCATACTAAAGAGATTTCACTGCATTTTTTTTATATGAATACGAATATTTTTAATTACTAAGAAAGAGGAAACACAAAGCATGATTCACTTCTTTTGTCGTTATAAGAAATGAAATCTTGAACAACAGCTTCCTTTTCTAAACCTAGGAAATTACCAATACCACATTTTCATAGTAAATTCAATTATATAATACGTTTAAAAAAGTATCTACATTTTTATACAAAATTTATTAAAATTTTTTTAATAATATAATAGTTGAAAATAAACAATGGCAACTCTGTAAGCAGTAAGCTATTGCATTACCTTGTCGCCAAGAGCTTTAATATGTCAAGACAAGAAAAATTCCTTTTAAATAAATTTAAGCTAAATAATTAAAGTCGTATTTTATAATTATTTCTATCATTCATCTGCTCCAATTAATATTATACTCTAAATTGACTTTTTTATAACATTTGACAACCACAATCTTTAAAAAAAAAGGAAACAAATGTTTTATCAACAACTTGGCTGGCTTTCAAGAAAATGTCTTTAGGGACTTAAAGTGATTAACTTTAATTATTTTAACATTTTTTTATCAATAAACTTCATTAGATGTGGTTTTAGTTGCATTTTTCAGCATTTAGATTTAAGAGCTATAGTTTAAAAATAATTCTATTTATTAATTTTGAAACATAAGTCTATCATTATTTTTTTTGCAGTTTATAAAACATTTAAGCCAACATATAAGAATAAACTAGTAATAATATTGATACATTATTCTTTGTTATAATACAATGTTACAGTTATGTTTTTTCTGTTACAGGAACAATTTGTATATTTTATAAATAAAACGTTTGTTGCTTTACATAAAGAATTGTATTTTCTTTTTATCGTTTGATAAAGGAAAATGATAATAAATTTTAATGTTACAGCTTTAAAATACTTAACAAAATTTTACATTACCTTCATTCTTCTGTGTAATAAAGCTTGAATATTAACATAGTTAATCAGTAAAATTCTTTCAAATGACATAAAACTGGAATATATTATTTAAGCTAAATATAGGAATTTTCAAAATCATGTAAGTTATTTCATATTGAGAACAATGAGTTAATGGTAATAGTTCATTCCTTCATATTGTTACATGCCTATAACGTACATTTAAAATATTTTTTAAGGTTATTTCCTCCTGAAAATTGTATAGATAGTGGAGATTCCATTAATTACTTTCTTTATAATTAACGTACATAGATGTTAAAGAATATTGTTAGGTATGATATTCAAGTTATGTATAAATTGCATCTTTGATTTATGATACAGTTCCTTTCAGTTACGTTGTTTATTCTCTTACAAGATTACAATTTTCTTTTTGCATTTCACCAATTACAATTAATCCTCGCTAGCATAATTCGAAAATTGCAATGCATTTTAGAAACAATGTATTTAAGCGTTACCATATTATCATGTATTTAAGCTTTATCATGTTATTCTTTATTTAACAGTTACAATGTATTTAAGCGTTATCATGTTATCATGTTATTACACGTTACAACATATTACTTTAAATTAAACATTTAACATGATTTCTACTTATGAAAACAGATAACCTTTTGAAACATTATATGTAATTTTTGACTATAGACTTTCCTTAATGCAATTTTAAAATTTCAATTCTTTCTACGTATGTATATGTTAAAAAATAAATTATGGCAAATTATTTGGCTAAACTTGATTAATTATTGCATGTTGTTAAATTTGATATTGAGGGATAAACAGATAAATTAAAATATTAGTTTTCGGAATATTTTCGCTGTATCAAGATTTATATTTTCCTCTCGACTTACTAGGAGTTTCCACATATTCGATGTACCTTCTTATATAGTGGCGCCAAAACCGCCTACGTATTTTATACTTATTTTATTTGCAAGCTTTGCACTTAAACTTTGCAGACTTAAATGCTGATCACAGCTTTCCGAAACAAAGAAGCCAATGTCCAGAAGTCATCCATCTCACTGTCGGTTCCTTCAATTTCATGTGTAGTGGAGGGAATAAAAAGATTTTAACGCGCTCAAAGATATGCTTCAGAATGATGGATTAGCTCTTTCAATATGATCTAGTGTTTTAATTGCAGAATTATTCAAAAATATAATAATCAGAATAATTAATCAAAATAAATATTTTTACTAAATGTTATTAATAATATACTACGCCCATTTATTAAACAAAAATAAAAAAAAAATTAAGAGAATTTTTAAGTATAAAATAAGTTCTACGTACTGTTAAGATCGGCTTAAAAGACTGAAAAAGCTTACTGCTATGACAAAAGAGCCCTTACATATTATGATTTGATGTATTTGCACCAGAAAGGGGTTATTTTAAATTTTCAAAGTGTTTAATGATAGAAAGTTACTAATATAGTTTAACTGCATTTAGAGTTATTTAGAGTTGAACTATATTTAGCGCTATTTATTGTTGAACTATATTGTAGAGAATCACCATCATTTATTATTTTAATAAGTATTCAAGTTTAGTCATGCAGCACATAAAAATTTACTTAAAATGAAACCTTGAAAAATGTATTTAATTTTAATTTATTTAGTTTAATTTTTTTTATAGCTTTATTTGTTATTTTTATGAAAAGACTCACTGTTTCTTCAAATTATTTTTACTTATATATATATATATATATATATATACAAACAGTAAAATGCTAAAGAATGCACAAAGAACAGATTTCAGTATTTTTAACATCCAACAACAATTTAATTTTCTCTGTGCATGCATGGTTTGTGATGCTAATTTTTTCTGGTAGATAAGACAATAAACTTAAAAGTCCAACTTGAAATTAAGGGTCTTTTAAATTTGCATACATTTTAAAGTTTAAATCCAAATAAATCAGTAAATCCTTTTCCAGTGAATGTTTGCAATGCTATAATATGCAAATTTTAGACTTCATGGTTGAAATAGTGTAGTGTATATTATTTATGATCAAAATGCATGCATTTAATCGTCTATTATTTGAATTTCTAAAAGTCCATTATTGTTCATAGTTACTTGCATACCAAATTAATTTTTGGAAATTATGTATCTTTTCAAGTTCATTAGTAAATCAAACCCACAAATAAAATATCATTTTTAAAATGTTTGTTCTATTCTGCAAAACTAAAGTTTTCTGAAATAACATAAGTAAAACCTTCTATTATATGCCTTGCAAATTTCAATCAATTTCTTTAACTATGAAAAAATTAATTAATCCGTCATATACTAAGCAGTGATAGTAGTATTTGATAACTGTTTAACATTTTTTTACTACTACTACTACTACTTAATATTCATTACATGAAAAAGCAAAAAATAAAATTAGTTTTATCTTAGAAAATTGATTTCTTTTCTCTTGTAGGTCTTGACTTAAAAAACATAGAAAATAATCATGTTCAACAATACTTAATACGTTGAAACACGAGCTTCTCTTTTCGCACTGCAGACATCTAAATCATAGTATATCTTTTTATCCACGACGTTGGATTCAGCGGCTAAAGCCCGTTGGTTTCTTGTGATTTGTTCGTTCATGATTTTTTTTTTTTTTTTTTTTTTTTTTTTTGTATTTAAAAGAAGAAAAAAAATAGCTACTTAGAAAAGATCACGAATCTGCACCATTTAAAAGAAAATAATAATAGAGCCATGCAGGCTAAAATTCTTGGTATAATTTTGGATATCTGGATAGAATATTGTTTGGAGGCAGAGTTTATTGAATAATTTACATGTTGAAATTACTAAATCATTATTTCGTAGCTTGTTTCTTGTTGAAACTTCTTAAATAATATTAGAAATTTTATTAGTTCTTGAGTGTTTTGTGTTAATTTCAATTTTACTCTTCATTCTTTAACTTTGAAATCAAGGAAATCATTTACAATTAGTCTTTATTGTAATTCTTATGTTTTAAAAATTACATCGTCACATCGTTTTAAAAATCATTATTACATAATTATATTTTTAAAATAATAAAATGAAAACTGAGATAAAACAATAGAAATATTTTCAATAAATTCAGAAATGTTATACGAAAATAAAAATAAAAAAATAAGTAAGAAAAACCACAAATACTTTTTTTTTCATATTACTATTTTATATTATTATTATTATATCATTATATTATTATTAATCATATTATTATTTGTTAAATAAAGATTTGGATTTTTGGATTTATCTATTGCAGTGTAAAATGTAATTGTTGACGATCTCTAAAATTCGTTGCCATTTGTATTTTTTTAAATTCGTTGTATATAGTTATATTCATTTGTATATAGTTTTAACCAAGCTATCAATATATATATATATTGGAAAAAATTTTACTCTATAAAATGAAGTTATCTATTTTCCCCCTGCAGTCAGTAAATATGTATGGATAGAAAACTATTCAAAGCGACTCATTTCTCTAGTACCTATTTCAACTCTAGAAGAGCTAAAGATTTTAAAACAGAACCTATTACAAAATAGTAGTTCTCTCTTTCATTGTTCTAGAGCAGAGAAATTACCTTTCCAGAGTAATTTCAATTACATTATTAGTTAACTATGTCCATTCGGTCCCTTTAATGAAATCTAAAATTGGCTCACAGTCACGTCGATATTTCGCAGCCTTTCACCTCATAATACAGCTATTACGAGAATTAAAACTTAGTTCAAGTTAAACTCATTCCCAACTTTCAAATGACAATTTTAATAGGAGTTGAGAGTTTCACTTGAATTGAATAAAGTTGAATATCCTATAAGGAAAAGCGTGAAAGAAATAGAGAAATTTGGAAACGTTAAAGGATATTTTAAGTAAAGGAAGCAGTTTTATACGGTGATTGAATCTGAAAGCTATCAAAATTCAAGAAGTAACACGCATTTGCAGAGATTAAAATTATTTCTTGTGCATGTACATTTAGTTGTTTTAATTATGAACATAAAAAGCTTGGCAGAGTATTTGAAAGTATACTTAAAAGAAGAAGTTGAAAATAATATCGTAATGTAGCTTGAAAATTGTGAAGAAATGCATATTATTTTACAAAAAAATTGGAATAATTTGTTCTATTAATAATTTTGTGTGTTAAATTTGAAAAGTCAGAAATTTATAAAGGCAATATATTGAATTTTTAGGCAATGTATTAATATACAGGGTGATTATAATTAAAGTTCCACTTTCAAAATGCTGTAAAAAAAGAAACACTCGCCACAATGAGTTCAAATTTGAAATGAAGATACTTGAAGCAGGGAGAAATGGTGTTTCATCAAAAAAAGTTCCAAACTGTATTAATAGATGGTGCTGTAAGCAGCATAAGGAAAGTGAATTAGACTGCCAGTGATATTTTGAATCGAAATTACAACGTATTTGGCATGAGTTGCACATTGAATCAACTGTAGTGTTCAACGTGATTGATTGTTTCGTTTCTTTGACCAAAACAATGACTTCCAAGTCATTCAACAGTTGTGACACTGTTAGTGGAAAGCCAATCCACCATGGCGAGGTCGTACCAAATTAAATGGGAAAAATCGGGGGAACTTTTTTTTGGATAATGTTTTTGAAGCCATATCATTTCCTCCTTCTTCAAGTATCTTCAGTTCAAATTTGAACTCATCAGTGGTTCTTTTTTTACAACATTTTGAAAGTGTGACTTTAATTATAATCACCCCCTATACATGAAGGAAAACTGTTTAAATACAAACACATATATTTTCTTTTAACAGATAAACAAGAAAAATTTTATAAGTATCTTTTGGAAATTGCAAAATAAATTTAAATTGTTTTTTAAATCACTTCACCGAAAGGTGTCTACATTTTAATCCTTGCAAAGTACGACTAACTATTCAAAGTATAAATTTCTAAGAAGAAAACCTTGACATGTGGGGTGATTAAAAATAAACTAATAATATAACTATGGTAAAATATAAAATAAAAACTTAACTATTCTAGTTATAAATAATATATCAAGCATAAAAAAAGACATCTTGAGGACTGTAAGATATCTTAAATTACAGTTCTATTAACGCTTCCACTGATAAAAATTTTAGAAAGTCAATGACAGTATTTTTTAAAGCTGCACATTCAATTTGGTGTTACTTCTTATCTTTTTTCTTACAAATAAAATGAATTTCATTTTAATAATGTTAGTACCAAAAAAAAATATTCTACTGTGCATCATTAAAATTCACAAAAATCACATTAAAAAGTACTAGGTATTCTATTTTACATTTTTTATTTCTAAATGAAAATTTCTATTTCATTATAATAATTTTGGTTTTATTTCATGAACTATAAGAAGTACTTACTTATAAATACATGATTACATTTCATTATAAGGAAAGTAAAATATTTTTCTTTTTTAAAAATATATATTTTGAATTAAAAATGCCTGATAATTTTTTAAAAAACTTGTCTTTTATTTTATTTTTATGAAGCTCTGTTTTTTACAGACTTGTTTATAGACAGACAGTCGTACTTTATTTAAAGGTAATTAAAGAAAACTAGAATTCAAGATGTTCATTAAATTTCACAACAATATTTTTTCTAGTTCTAGTAAATAATTCAAGTTTAAAAAAATTATTTGCCAAAATTATTTTTTCCATTCCGATGCCATAGATCAGCATGGTGGAAAAAATATTCATAGAGTTGTAGTTATTTGAGCATGACCAAAATTTCTAGATGTGTTGAATATGTGTAGTAAAATAGTTACATTTTTAGAGGAATTGAATGTTTTGATTTCGACATATACATAACTACATACACCAAGCCTATTAATAAGGCATCTCTCTACGTCTGACCTTATGACATCTATTATCTGGCTAGAGATTAAGCGTAGAGTTGGCGGGAGTCTGGTTGCTGAATTTCCTACGAAACTTTAACCTATTGTTGGTATATAAAATACTCATTTACAAGTGCTTGACAGTATGCTTATTGTTTCAATGAAATAACATTTACAATGCATCAAAGAAATGTTCAAAGATTGGATTGTGGATTCTAAGTGGATCTAATGCAATCTAATTACTACTGTGCAATCTAATTACTCACTTGATGCGCTGATCACTTTATCAATTTCATTTTATGGGAAGTTTTAAACAGTAAGTCTCCTGGTTATCAATCGAGTCATTTCCAGTCACGTGTCGTACCACGTGACTCGAATTTTTCCGCAAAAACCAACTACATTGTGGAACTGTCATTTCCTCTATGTATTCTTTGCCTCTTCTAAACAGAAGGTAGTTCGGTTCTTTTATAATATCAAAACACGTAACTTGGTATATTTGCATCCAGTCGTCTAGTGTGTAGATATAACAGTTAAACAGTTAATGTTAACAGTTATAACAGTTATGTTCTAAAGTTATTTTGAGAATATTATTAATTTCTTTCCACTTTTGCTGATTTTCAGCATGATTTACTTTTATGTCATCAAGTTTTGTTCATATATATATATATTCTCTCTCTTGATTTACCTCTGCAGGTTTTCCCGTTTATCTTTTCATAATTGAGTGTATTTAATATTTTTCAGTTTTATTGTGCAACGTAAGTATATTTTGAATCATGAATAAATTAATTTTCAATGTTATCCTTTTTTGTTTTTAATTTTTATTTTGATGGGACTAACTACAAATGATATGAAAATTTATGTATAGTAAATGCTGTTGTCATTGCCTTGTAATAAAAATTGATTGTAGCATTAAAAAATAATTGATCCAATCTCTTATTGACATTTTTTTGGCTTATTTTCTGTAGTTTTTATTCTATATATATGTAGAATAAAAATTACGGAACATATATATATATATATATATATACATATAAATTATGGTAATAGGTAATACGTTAGTAAAATTACGATTCTAATTATTATATATATAAATGAAGGAATTATTATTATTAATATATATATATATATATGGCATAAAACTAGATAAAATAAAATAAAAATCCCAAGGAAAGTTCAATAAGAGATTGTATCAGTTATTTTTAATGCTACAATCAATTTGTATAACAAGGCCATTGAAACAACATTTAATATATATATATGTATATATATATATATATATACAGAGAGATATAGACATACAGATATTAGTTATATTAAAGTAATTATTCATTTTTATATTATAACTAACATTTTTATAAAATTTAATGTGTAATTTATTTTAATAGCTTTCTAAAAGTTCAGAAACACATCGTCATTTGTATTATCTATTCTTTTTCCATATTAAAAGAAACATACAATAACGCATTAAAGTAGATTATTTTCGGTATGAATGCATTAAACCGAACACTACAGTCGTCATTTATATTTCGGTCATTTATACCCCTTGGCCTCTATACATCCGATTAATGTAGCGAGGGAAATAATATCCCAAAATAAACATTAAATTCCGCTATTCATTTTTCTTGAAACTTGGAACCGTTTCTCGGCAGATGCGGAAGCCTAATGAACCATGTGAATGAGAAGATCTGAAATATTAAGAACGTTAAAGTTCCCTAGGTAGTATTGGAGGCGAGTAAATATTATTAAAAATAAGAAGGCGAATGTAAAATTCCATGAGGGTAGCTTAAAATATCGAGAGACGATTAGATAGCACAAATAATATTTCGGAAAACGAGGTCTTTAGCAGCAGAAAAAAGAAACTTGTAAAAGACGTGATATCCGGTATAAGCCGAACTGATATTCGTGGGACTCAATAGTTTATTAAGAAAAGTAATTTACTCGACTGCAAGTTAACCCGAACGTGAATAATTTAAACTTTCACCGCATAACGTCAAAAATGACGTTAATTTCTTGGAGGAGGTGTATGAAAACCTAAGAGAAAGCTAGATAAAATGTATTTTTAAGAACTTTGATTCTGTAACTATACTTCATAAACGTTTAATTTCCGTCAGAGGTATTTGAAACTTATCGGATTAGGAATTTAGAATGAAGTTTGCCAATATGAATTAATAGATGTGCCCTCTTCGTTTACCATTTGGTACTCTACGGATATGGCACGAAAAATGAAGATGATTGAAAATGTAGTAAAGGATATCAATAAATTTTACAACAAACATTGAAAGTTGTAAACATTTTATAAAAATTGCAAAGACAGGAAATGAATCACTCTGAGATTTAATAAGTGGCATATTTGTATTTCATTAAAAACAAAGCGTTGTTTCTAATTTAATACACGATTTATTTAAGTAAATGCAATATTCGTTCTTCTCCGTTTATTATTTTTAATAATCCAGATTTAATTTATTCACATTGGGCACTGACTTATTTTATTGGTTATTGGGAACTAAATGAATCAAATCCAACCAACGTCGCTATTGTAACTTAACTCCCTGTTCATTAGAACTATTGAGCGTCAGTCAAGGAACATTCAATATGAAGAATACATCCCATAATATAGGGCCTTACTTACTGTATGCTCTGATACCATAATTACATTGCAACTTAAAACTCTAGTTATGTTCCTAGTGATGTGATAAATATTAAAAATTTACTAACACAATTGTGTGTGTCTAGGTTTTAAATACAAAAGTTAAGAGAACCTAAAAATATTTGAATAATATTATAATTTTCAATAAATTTTTGCATGCGTTCACATAATATAATGATATATTACTAACTCATAACTAAAAATATAATTAAATAAAGTGTTTTCAAAACCTTCTGAGAAACTTTGAAAAATGTAACACATTTTATCTTGTATTTTTTAATTTTACTATAGTTTATATTATTATTTTTTCCTGTAAGTTAAATTATCTTTATTAATGTATTGTTTCTTTACCGAATCGTAAACATTACAAGTATTTATGTAAAAAGACAGAATTTAGAAAAAATTTTTATTATATAAATACACTTAATAAACTAATTTTATTAAATAAAACACATAGTTAACTAATTATATTAAATTAAACACTTAATAAAATAATTATATTAAATAAAACACTTAGTAAAAATAATACTGTAATATATATGAAAATAAACGAACGAAATTTTATAAATATTTTTATAATAAAAAAAATTATATTTATTCTGAAAAGGCTTAGAACATTTTTGTTACTTACTTGTGACGGATGATCTTTCAGAAAATATCATTTTAGTTTATTTTAAAATATCGAATAAGAAAATTTTATTTTATACAATGCCACAATGTTTCAAAAGGAATCCAATAACTTCCGTGAATTTCTGGAATTCTTCGAATTTTTGTGTGTTCTTAAAAGCAGTAAAATTTGTTTTTAATTTTATTCCTCAAGGGTTCAGTAGGAAAAAAACACAATTTAATAAAAAAAATTAAAAAACAAGGTATATGGTTTTATGTAAAAATTCATATTTTGCAGGATTATTTTCCAATTGTCTCAAATAATAAATTTATTTACTTCTTAACTTCATGGAGATAAAATAACTTCCGCATTTCATATTTAAAAATTTTCGGAGTTAAGTACTATAGTACATCAGAATTAATTATGGATTATTTTTGGCATAAATGTAATTACTGTTAAAAATATATATAAGCTTTATGTGAAATGGGTTTTAAGCTGGTAGGCAAGAGTCTTTTAAATGATATTTGAAGTCACTGTCTAAATTGTTTTTATCAAAATTTTTTATTTAATTCGATTCATCTTTAGATTAAATTTGATGCAATAGTTTTTTTGTTTGATGTTAGTATATTCCTAATTTGAGAAGTTGAAAAAAATAAAATAAATTTCATATAAGGGTTTAAAAAACAAATTGTCATTAAGAATATATTTATTTATCGACGAATATAAATTACCTCATCACACAAAAATCAATATAAAATATATTGATTTTAAATTGATGAACATTTGGAATATTGGTACACTAAGAAAAATAATAACTGAATCTTTATTCAGTAAAGAATTTCAATCTTATTGATTAACTTTTTCCATGCTAAAATGTTTGATCCATATGAAACTAATTGAACAATAAACATTAATAATTAGTATTCTTTTAGAGTAAATCTATCTATTACTTCATGGCTCACAATCGTAAAGCATATTACGATGTACTTAAAGGATTAAAGACTGAAATCATCTTTTGCAATATGAGAATATAGGTAAATTTATGTGAGAATGATTTAATTTAAAATGCGTTTGATGCATATTGCACAATTTTGTAAGTTTAAATTGGTAATGAACATTTGATTCCAGATAGAAGCTTTGTCGCATTTCCTTTGTGTTTACTAATCAAAAAAATCCAAATTCAATTTTCGAATCGAATATATTTTTTTGGTTTCAAAGCAAGAATATACTTATCATGGAAATTAGTATAACTTTTCTAAAGCAAATACACCAGCATTCAAAATTAAGAGCATTTCAATTTTTGCTCGTTTATCTGCAAACTTACTGAACACATTTCGTTCACAGTTTGATAAAAGAAAAAATATACTATTATGGTGTACATACATGTTCTTGTAAGACTCATCACAATAGTTCTTGCAGGTTTAAACAGATTTTACATTAGCGAAGAAAAAGTTAGCTTAAAATGGTTCCATCTTCCATTTATACAGCTCTTACAAAGTAAAATCAAATTAGCAATCAGTCATTTTATGAGTTCCTGTGTCACTTGGACACATTCCTCCAGCTACGCTATTATAAGGACATGGATGTTCTGGGAGATGGAAGACGAATGCAAATGCTTTTACAAGAACTTTCCATAAATGCAATATGATTTTTATATTTGAATATGTAACTGGTGCATTCATTCCTTGAAATTCTTCACATTCCAGAAATATATTATTCTGATGAACCTTATGCGAATGTAGGTGGTCTCCATTAAAATTAAGTCATTGCTTATTGCAGACCTTAATAGGTGAAAATTGTTCATTCTTAATTCTGTAAGTGTTCCTCATTTATGTTATGATAAGTTATCAATTTTCATCTAACATAAAATAATGTTCTATCGAATTATATCTTAGTACTTTGTTTGAAAATTTAATAGTGCTAATTACATATATGAGAACAATGTAAGAAGTCATTGTTTCGTTTTTAAATATATATCTTATTTATTCGTGGTCTTTTAATTTATAAGGGCTCTCATGATCTAAAACGTAAGTGTCGAATGGAAAAAAAGTTATGCTATAATACTTGGCTAAATACCTGGAAATATAAAAAATATATATAATTTCTTAGTATATATATACATATATTATAAGATCTAATATTAATTGTGAATGTCTAATACTACACTTTTTAAAATAAATTAAACATTTGTTGAATATATATATTTAAAAAACTTTGATATCAATGCAATTTATTTCAAATTAAAATTTTCAGTTTAATTTACATTAAATAATATTTTTTACTATAACTTAAAAGAAATACTTTTGAATTTCAATAGTTTTTATGTACATGGAAAGTAAATATTTTATAAATTAACAAACAGCTTTTACAGGCATAAATGTAAATCCACGCTGTAATCGGTCGATGATAATTAATTTATGGTTAAGCTATTTTGAATAGTTTTTAAATTTTGAATTATGCTACATATTAATACAAATATAAACGAAACAGCAGTTTTAATAAATAAATTCCCATAGTCATCTTAACTAAACAAAATCTTAACAAAAAAGACTTTTTCAAAATCAAAAAAGTTTTAAATAGCACAAAAATTAAAAAAAAAAAAAGCTTTTTTTTTCTGATATATTTGTATGATTTTTGTTAAAAATGCTACATACATGATTAGTGTTTAATTAATGCAACCTTATAAAGTCAAAATAAGTGTGATTCTTTGTACTTTTTTTGAAAAGAAATTGCAACTTAAACTTTTTTCAAATCGTTAAATTATTATATAAATATTAATATACTATTGTTTATCCTTACATCTTATTGAAATTGTGCAATAAATAGGGTACCATTCAATTTGTTTCAGAAAACTTCAAAGTAAAGATAAGTTCATTTAATATGTATTTTATATATAAATTCTATTTCATTTATCTCGTGAAAATAAATTTATTTTACTTAGTAAATGAATTAAACTTGTTTTTTCTATTTTATTGTTTGGAAAGTAATTAATTAATCTAACAGAAAAATGTACGTAAATTGCTTCCAGGATATGAAAATATTTATACACCGAATATGAGAAGAGTAATTGAAAATAAATCGGAGATTGTAATGTAAAGCAATAATACATTAAAATTTAATTCAAGAACTAATTTTTTATTCTTACTTATTTCAAGTAATTCCTCGAACAAAATCTACTTAATACATTAAAAAATTAATGGTAAATTTTTCGACGAATTGGTTTCAAACAAATTCGGAAATTTTTAGTAGGAATTATTAGTTTATTTTAATCATGTTTCTGAAAATAACTCTTAATTAAAATGAGAAAAATTAACATTTTATACTTATTTTACTTATTTAAATTAAAAACTATATTGAAACTAGTAATGAAACCTTTTTAAATGCCAGGCGAGAATTTAAAATAAATTGTTTAGCTATTTGATGTTAAAAAATAAAAATAAAAACTTTAACTTTTATTATTTCAATTTTACAAAGTTAAAAATATGATCAAAGGAAAATATTGTATGTATCATATATAAGAAAATTTAATTAGCAAATATTAAAATGCTTTAAATAAAAAACCATTTTAATCAAATTAAAAAGACAGATTTCACAGAATTAAAATTGGTGGTAAAGTCTCTTATACTTAGAATCTACCAAATAACATACTATATTATGGAAAATCAGTTAACCTACTAAATTCATAAAAAAATAGGCTTTATATGAGCATATTTATTGCAAACAAATATTTCATCTAAACATCTTCACATAAATGTTAGAGATCTAAAAGATTACAAGAAACATGCAATGTTTTAATATAATTTCACAATCCATTAACATATATTACTTGACGTCTACGAATACAAAATGTTCAGATGAAAAATTGTATCTTTTATGTTTTATATTTCTATGTACCTTGAAATAAATATGAATTCCTATCTATGTTAACTTTGCTAAGTAGCTTTTATGTCTAGTTAGTCCAGTAACATTTTTATTCTCTGGAGAGATACCTCCTTTTCCAAGCAGAAGTAAGCATTATTTGCTAGAAGATCGTAGTTTACGCTGTCTATTAAAACACAAAAATAGGTACTAGATCACCAGCAGTTAAGCTGATTGCGCTAAGTTCGGTTTGGTATCTTATTATGGGGAACAGCTTTGTGTATGAAGGTCTATATGATTTATAATGCCTATGAGTATCTCAGAATAAACAATGTATATACTCTTGCATTTGTTGCATATAAATCTAGGCGTAATTTTAGACATACTGAAAATATTTTTACTACTAGTTCCTTACAAAGGAAATGGTAATTATTTTTAATAATTGCTGGAGTTAATTCTAAAATAGGCATTTATTTTACTGTTATAGAGTTACTTAAATATAAATATTACCATAAAATACCATAAAATAATAAAACCATGAAATTTAATTGTTATAAAAACAATAAAATGTAATAGATAGAAGAAATAGAACCGAATAACCAAAGCTTTTTTAACTATTTTAAGTAACAGCCATAAGAATGATAAATAGTTAAATAAAATCCATGCAATATTATATAACACATCTATATCAACCTAAAATCATCAGTTATTAAAAAAAGTTACAGTGCTATGAATCCAAATTTATTTTCTTTGGAAAAATGTCTATTTAGAGCATTTTTTTAGAGCATTTATTATATATATATATATATATATATATATATATAAACATTAAACATAAATAAAGTAGATTATTTTTATAATAACTAATTCATTTAATTTTTATCCTTCAGAAATTATTAAAAATATAAAAGTATATATTTTTCAAAATATATAAATATATTATATAAAAATATTTATTTTGTTATCGAAACACACAAATAATTCTTATGATTTACACGTTAAATTCCTACAATTTAACCTACCACTTTACTTGTATAAGTCGAAATTAAAATAATTTATCTACATTCATGACTGTTTACTATAACATCATGACAGCAAATATTTCTATAGCTAACACTTTTCAGTTAAACACCTTAATTTACAGAAACAAGATTTAAAAAAAAAACTGAACTACTTTTCGTTCAAAATATTAACTATGAATTTTCACTGCCATTTTTTTTTACTGTCATAGATTCAATTGCCTTGTATTTATAAATTAAAATAATAACATAGCTAACATATCTTTAATTTTAAAGGCATTAAACATTTATTAATTTTTATTTATTTCAGACAAATATTTTCCGGGTTTTTTTAATATTAAAAAGATTTTATGTTAAACTTTTATGTATAATGTTGAATTTTATATTTTGTATTAATATATCTGCATAAAGAACAAATATAAAGATAAAGAATGGTTAAAATAATGCATGCACCCATAAATATGTAAATTGCATTTAAATAAACAAAAATTAACTGAAAATATAAATTTCATTTCGCTCATTTCATCTTGATACCATAAACCAGGAAAGTAAACAACATAATAATGCGCATTGTTACATTTATACTGTTTAAAATGCACCACAGTTTCTAGAAAGAAGTACCATTAAAATTAAGAGCAACTTAATTACTTGCGATATTAAGAATGTTTATTTCCATTTCTGTAAATTTAAACAAACGCATTCATAATAGATGTAAAGTTTAATTTACAGCACTTAAGTTTTTATTTTTAATAAGCAATAAAATTAACGCATATCTTATTAAAGCTGGAGGATCATAAGATACGTAACCCAAATATACCGTTAAGAAATAGTAAAAGTATATTTTTTTTTCAAACGACCCCATTATAAAAAACAGAAACATCTAAGCATAAAAAAAGCGATAACCCTAAATTTTTTCACAAATCTCAGATATAATAATCTTATTTGTCTTACTTTTAAAAAAAGAATATTAACAAAATAGTCTTTATTTAGAATTTAATTACGGAAGTTGAAACGAGCATGCTCTTATTTCATGATTATTATATAACGAGTCCCAGTCAACAACAAATTAAAATAGCTTTACAGTTAAAAAAAAAAAAAAAAAACTGAAATTCAACATGAAAGACTTGATTTAGTATTTAACTAACAGCACTCTTAATGTATGTTTAATTAGACAGAAGATGAGGAACGTTTACGTTTAAGGCAGATTCTGAGGTAATTAGTATCGTAGAAATACCCATTTGAAAGAAAGAGTTTGTAAACATTGAGGTTTCCGTGCGGCATTTCAAGCAAATAAATTTTTCTCCATGTAAAGACCACCATTTCAAATTACGGAAAGAACAACAACTGCAAGGCTAGTGAGTTATTTCCTTTTCTAATGGACATTCCACGCATATCTGTCATTTCCGTAGTTCCTGCTGGCTTTTGCGAAGTGTCTTCCATTAAATAGCTGCATGGTACAATGGCGAAAGTGAGATTGAAAATGCGTACAATCTTGCACATTTAATGAATAAAACATTTAATATTAATTTAGGATGGAAGGTTAGTGACTGGAAAATATAAGAAATTAGAAACCATAAGCTTTGCTTTCATTGTTTAATGGTTACTGCACCATGTTTTGCATAGAATGTTCGTGCCATTATAAATAATGCATGCGTTTATTGCTATTTTCGTTTTGGGGCTTAAATTGTGCATAAAATAGACGGGACTTGCAGTAAGAAAATTAAGTTGATGCCTCTAGAAGAAGTTATGCGAAGATTACTGTCGTCTGTACACTTAAAGAGTGCTTGTTTTAATTTGAAGACAAAGAGTTCGTCAAGTTAAAAATGCAAATATGACACTAAATGAAAAAAGAAATGAAATTTATTTCAAGTATTTTAATGAAAGTATTTCTTTTCAAAATTAAAATCCGGTTTTCCCTTTAAGTCGTGCTGCTAGGAACTAATGATTATACCCCCTCCCCCTCCTTAGTAAGTAGTAAATTCGTCTACATCAGGCAGAGATAACTTTTCCTAGTTTGGGAGCCATATCATTATTATACTTTATAGTCAAATACCAGAGAAAATTATTAAATATAATAAATAAATATTAAAAAATTAAAATAAGTTGCTATTCCATATTTCACTTATTTATTATAAATGCTTTGGTACAAACATCTACATAAATTTTATAATATAATGGGCAAAAGAGCAATTAATATGAAAATTGATTTTGTATTTAAACAATGATAATATAAATTGTGAGATTGTTATTATTTAAGAATAATTGTTGAAATTTCGATGTTTTTGCCCATTTTCTTTGTCCGAATTTTTTAAATCATTGTATTTCCACCTCTCAGAAACAATGTTCGAACATATATATGTTGCCAAAAAAGACTGCATTTACATAGTATTTTTCTCGATCTTACTAACTTCGCTCAAATAAATGGATCAGAGTTGTACAAAATCGGTCGAATGTTGGTACAAATGTGGTCTACGTTTTCCCAGTTCCCTTTTTTAAGATAATGACTTATGCAATCTAATGTTATATTATTGACAAAACAATGTTGTAATATAGAATACAATATAGAGCATACGAGAATTATTGGACACATTAAAATATTACATCAAAAATCTAGGATATAAAAACAAAATTTTATTAACTTACAACGAAAGTTAAAATGTTTATCGAAAAGAATCCTTGGTTTCTTGAAGTTCGTGAAAGGAATATGTATATTGACACCTATCTATTGGCAAGTATCTGAAAAATTATGAATTTTCAGTAGCTATGGTGAGTTGCTTCAGTTTTTTCCAGCTGATTTATGGTGATTGATATACACAAGCATTCACATTTAAAATTCCAACGAAGTTAAATATGGAGAGTATCCACCTGGAATCCAATTACTCCTCAGATGGTGGCCTTAACATTATATGAAATCAAGTATCCATTGCATGTGTTACGAGAAAACTCTCACGGAAATACAGGCATTTTTACATACATTTGCATTGTGTTAAATTATTCTCAGATATCTATATTAACAGTGCAGGTACATGAAGAGTTCTTCTATTTCATTATTGAATGATTTCATATTAAATAGTTCTCATACAAATTTAAATTCGTTTTCAACTAGAATAACTTAATTTAAAAGAAAGTCACAAATGTTCATGTCTGAATAATTCAATAAAATTGTCAATATCTTATCCGGTTTTATGAGCCGGTTTTATTGATAAAGCAAGCACTCCTCGCATTGAAAAAAAAAAAAAAAGAAAACTCTATAAATTCATTAAAATTGAAATATAGTTGTAGTGAGGTATAATAAAAATAATAAAATATCCTACATCCAACAAAACCTAAACTGCTACAATAACCTCCAAAGTAGTATCTAAAAATTGTGATTATCGCTTCAAGTGCACCTGTTTGGGTTGCATTACATTAAATTATTCTCAGTCATCTGTATTAACAGTGCTGACACATGATGAGTACTTTTAATTCATTGTTAAATGATGTCATAGTAAATAGTTCTCATACAAATTTAAATTCTTTTTCAACTAGAATAATTTTAATTTCAAAGAAAATCACAAATGTTAATGTCTGAGTAAGTCAATAAAATTGTAAAATCTTATCTGATTTTATGAGCCAAATACAGATAAAGCAAGTACTTCTCGCATTGAAAAAAAAAAAAGAAAAAACTCTATAAATCCATTAAAATTGAAATATAGTTGTAGTGAGGTATAATAAAAATAATAAAATATCTACATAATTTTAATTTCAAAAACCTAAACTGCTACAATAACCTCCAAAGTAGTATCTGAAAATTGTGATTATCGCTTCAAGTGCACGTGTTTGGGTTGTACTATGTTAAATTATTCTCAGTCATCTGTATTAACAATGCTGAAACATGATGAGTACTTTTAATTCATTGTTAAATGATGTCATAGTAAATAGTTCTCAGATAATTTTAAATTTTTTTTCAACTAGAATAACTTTAATTTGAAAAAAAAAATCGCAAATGTTCATGTCTGAGAAGTCAATAAAATTGTCAACATCTTATCCCATTTTATGAGCCAAATACTGATAAAGCAAGTACTACAGCATTGAAAAAAAAAAGCTCTATAAATCCATTAAAATTGAAATATAGTTGTAGTGAGGTATAATAAAAATAATAAAATATCCTACATCCAGCAAAAACCTAAACTGCTACAATAACCTCCAAAGTAGTATCTGAAAATTGTGATTATCGCTTCAAGTGCACGTGTTTGGGTTTCTTACGACTCCACGGCACTTCCATTTTTCCCATTTCTCAGCCCCTAAAAACGTGCTTTGGCTTTAGTTACCGATCTCCTAACCCATCGGGACTGAAGAAATAGATACTCTTTTGGAGTTGAAGAAAACTTTTTCTTGCCGTATTTAAGCTCGATATCCAACAAGCAGAAGAGGGGTAAATGATGCTCAAAACAATAGAGATCTGGAAATAGAGGAACCTTTTAGAGATCCGTACGATAAAAATTAATGCGTAACCGTGAAATGTTGTTAAATGGGCAACCATTCACAAGGGAGAAATATCTTTAACTGGTACTATTACAGTGTAATTGGTGCTAGGATTGCAGGAACAGTGATAATGTCAAAATAAAGTAAAGGTGAATCAATCGGCGGTAGTTGTGAACGATTATGACTTCTTTTTCTTCTTCACGTGTTCTAGAAAACTATCACTTCGATAATCCAAAAACATTATTCTTGTAGTACTTGTGATAGGAGAGCTGGGATTTGCTCAAAATTGATTGATTAAAGTGCAGAGTGGGTGACTCTTTTTTTATCCATTATCTTTATGAGTACAGAACGGAATAAATTTGCATATTTATTCTCACAACTTCCCTGCTATGGAACATCTCACCGGAGGCGGCTTTTGTGTAGCGAAAAGTGATGTGTTTTTTAAGGCTATGCTAAATGTGTTTTTGTTTTTTTCCTGTTAAATATTTACGTATTTTGTAAATATTGATTCGCGTTATCACAGCTGCTTAACAAGCTATTTTCTATTTAGCTGTTTTATAGTCTTTTTTAACGCATCTAGTTGAAAATTTGAATCAACAGTTCATTTATCTTCTTTCTGAGTTTCGAAAATTTATAAAAAAAATCTTTGTGCAAGACGTCAATGTATTTATGAGTAATAGCCTCAGATTGTGCTTCAATCTTGAACAAAGGTGTAAAATGAAAAATTATATGAAAATTTGTTTTTAAATATTTTGAGGCAAAACCTGGTGATTTACATTGTTGGACCGAGAGATTTTACGATAAAAATTATATTTGAAATGCAAAATTATACCGATATGTGGTCATTGATACATGACATGCAAGTTTGTATCTTCTAGAAGTGTGTGTTGGAATTGCTACTTTAACAAACAACTGGATTCTTTGGCAATATTATCTTGCATCGGCCTGTACTGTTTGGAGGGAATTTTACAATTTTTCTCCTATTAAAATAGTAAGTTAAAATTAGTTATCGTTAATAATTTTTTTATTATGTATTAATTCATATCAAATGACGTTGGTACATCACAGTGCTATCCTTTAAACAAAATTTTCAACAAATTTTGTTTTGTGTTTTACGTTTTATTGCTACATCACACAGAAAAACATTCAAAGAGATATTAATGAAGTCAGTTATTTAAGTATCTTTACATTTATGCTAAGCAATAAATTATTTATCACCTTTTGAAAGACAAACACTGGTTAAGTAAATGTTTCCAGAATTCTGTATTGAAAGGATACTAATGAATCAATGAATGAAGTAAACTTGATAGATAGAATGAGGAAATGTAAATGCTCTATAAGTTGAAGCAATATTCAATTAATTATCGAATTTTAAACGTTTTAGTACCTCATCACACTGAAAAACATTCAAAGAGACGTTAATGAAGCCAGTTATTTAAGTATTTTTACATTTATGCTATGCAATAAATTCATTTTCTCCTTTTTAGGCAAATATTGCCATTTAAGAAACAATTTATTTAATTTTCGATTACAAATTTAAATATGATTAAATTAGCCCAACAGGAGACAACTAAAATTATCTTAATATATCTTCTGTAAAGAGTACTTTTAGGCCCCTAACTGCTATTTTTTAAACAGGATTTGATTTTGCAACATTTTTTACAAGTAAAATAAATATATTAAATAAGATATTTATAGAACTAAAAAATCGGAAACAATATGTAAAATCAACAGAATAAGTGAAAAAACTACTTATTTATGGATATAAAAGTAAGAAATTATGAGGTTTAGTCTAATAAAAACCTTATAAACTTATTTACTGAACAAATGGGGAACAAGCGTGCGTCATTTCTCCACATAACCTTGCTTGAGTTTAACAATGCGCCTGAATTTTTCTAGAAAACTTTCTTTCAGTAGGTTGTGCAACCAGTCATTTAACTAGCTGTATTTCTTCATTCAAATGAAATCCTCATTTATGGCCACTTAATCCAAGGTCACTCAGCGATTTATAACATTTCAACAGCCGCAATACACTGATGTCACAACTGGATGTTGTTGAACAGAATGAGGAACCTCTTTCGCAGGCTTTACAGCATTTGCCATTTTCTATTTTACCATGAGTATTGCTTCATTGACAAACATTCAATACCATACTGATGAATTTAAATGGTTTTAGACTTCCACTTCCCTAAAATCATAACAGAAAGTTCTTCTGTTTTGAAGCTTTTCAACAGTTTGTAGCCTTCTTTACACTGCTGCGTTGAAGATGCCTTTTATCGACACTAATCTGCCACCTACTGTTAATTTATTAAACTACTTTTGTCAACTTGAAGGATAGTGACGTAAAGTTTGAAATGCCACAACAATAAAATAGTATTTAAAGTTTTCATTTATTGATGCCAATTCATTTTAAAATAGATTATGGAAACACATAAGGCATTCAACATTATTCACTTTTTCTTTGAGACATTTCAATACCTCTAACAGAAAAAAACACAATTATAAATATATGCCTAAATATCATAAAACAGTTATTAAAGATTTTATTATGAAAGCTGTTCGATTAAAGCTTATAAGTAAAATTAGGAAAACTATTGTAGTGTTTTATGCCACTAATATAACAAAAGAAAATAATATATAAAGATTAAATAAATAAATAATGGATTTTAAATAAAATGGACTTTGATTTAAACCTTACATAAAGTTTGGAATCCGATCCAAAAGCAAAGCAAATATTTTTCTCAATATAAATAATATTTTAATATCATTTCATTTAATGATATCAAGGAGGATTATTCTTTTAATGAACATATAAACAAAAATTAAATTTATTAATAAGTTTAATTCAAAATATTTAAATGAACTATAAGATAACAAATTTCCTTACTTTTAAGTAAGGAAAAGATTAAATATATGAAATTAATTCATGAAAATGATATGTGATCTGAAAAATATTTATTTCTGAAATCTATAAAAAAATATTATCTTTAAGACAACAGTAATAACATTATATAACGTTCCAAAAACAGGAATACTGTCTGGTTGAATAACTCATTGTTCTTGACTAGAAAGAAGAATGACTTCCGCAGGTTTTTGAGATTTTATATTTTACTTATATAACTTAATGCTTACTTATAATTACTTATTAATAATTACTTAGTATCACTATTACCTTTGCTCTTTTGTTACTATTATTTTGTTTGCTATTTTGTTACTATTACTTAGTTAATTACTTATATAACATATAACAACTTATATAACATAGTCTAACGTCTTCGACAATGAATTTTAACGGATTCTACACTTCCACGTTCCAAAAATCTTATAATACAACGTTTCTATGTTTGAGGGTGTTTCTCTATTGGGGCGATCATATTTACATTACAACTATGAACACAGTTTTTTTGCTGCACTTACTTTCTACCTACTGATAATTTCTTAAACTGATGACAACAATATTATAAACTCACAGGACGTAAAGTTTTAAAATACAACATAATTAGTTTTGAAATAGAGCTATAATAAAGTTACATTTAATATTTTCCTTTGCTGCCTCTAGTACATTTTTAACTAGTTTGATGAAATCAAAAATAATATTCAATAGGAGTTATGCTTCATTATTAATATTCAGTACAATTTACGTTTCAATGTCATAAAAAAGACACAAGATGGAACAATTGTTCAACAAGATGTATTTTTCAAGATTCTTCAAGATGGAACAACAGCAAGTTGGAACAACATAAATTCGCAGCTATGGTTATTACTATAACTGCTATTATAGTAATCCCCATCCCCTATAACTATATTACTATTTCTTGGAATTATTATTACTTGGAACTACTACTTGGGATGTTATTATAATAGCTTATAAGTAAAATTAGGAAACTATTGTAGTGATTTCTGTAATTTATCCAACAAAAGATAATAATATATAAAACAGAATAAACTGGATTCCAAAAAAATGTTTACGTGTTCAGATATTCAAGATTTAAATAGAGTTTGTATATAAATGAAATTCAAAAGGCATATTTTTCGAAATATTTATATAATTGCAATATTTCATTTGATGATATAAAACAGGGTCATTTTATAATAACAATTTTCACAGTAAATACGTTTATTAGTGAATTCGAACTATGTAATTAAATTATAAAATATCAATTAAATGTCTCCCACAAAGTAAATATATTCCTATAAAAGAAAAATGTTAAATAAATTAAATTTATTCATAAAAACTATATTAAACAAGATTAGAAAAATATTTCTTTCATATAACTATAAAAGAAACATTTATTTAGGAAAAAAGAAACATTATGAAGAAAAAAACTGAATTGTTGTGAAAACTACAGTAGAACCTAGAAATAAGAATATAACTCTGTATTAAATAAAATGCACAAAATATCTGTAAATAATTTAAAAAATAAATATTACAACTTCAAATATAATATCTTCTTTTGTTTAAAATATTTAATATCATATCTTAATTTATAATTAAAAAATTACGAAAGAATCTATTCGTAATTAATAGCAAGAGTTTATAAATATATAAAAATTTCCGTATACTAATCTTTCATGTTGAGTAAATTCCCAGTTCTTGCGTAAACGCAATAAATCTCAAATTGAAGACTACTTATTAATTACAATTTAAGCTTAAATAAAAAAAAATAAGCTTCATATTAAGCTTTTATTTTAAAAAATTATTAAACCAATATTCTTATTAGAATTTAAAAGCCCATTTACAAAAGGAAAAAAAAATTGGAAACAATTGAAATTAAAAGAAACACTAATAAATTGCAGTATTAATAGAAAGATCATATTGTATGAATTAAGGGTTACGCAAAGATTTTTAATTTGCTTTTAATAAAGATTTAATTATTTCTCTGAAGCCCTTTTAATATCCTATAAAAGGAACCTTATTGTAAGGGATAAAAGCATGTAAATTAATCCGCAACTCATTGTTTTCTAGAGCATTAATTTTAAAGGATTATAATGAAGTGTTTGTACTTATTTTTACGAAACTGAAAGATCAGAAAGAGTTTAGTAGACATCAAAATGTGCTACTTTGCAAGAAATACCTGGTTTAAAAGAGTGTTTTAATTGAAGAGTTTAGGATTAAATTTAATTAAATAAGATATCTTTGTAGAAATTGTTTACTTTCTAAATTGTTGAAGAAAACAGTTCAGCAATTTTTACCGGATAGCATTTATGTAGAAAAAGAAAATGTAGGTTTTTAAATTTCAATGTTGATCTCACTCCGGCAGTTAAAGTAATATTGTAAGTATGAAAGAGGATTGTGCAAGACCAATCGATGTAGAATTTTTGGTACGGTTAATAAAATATCGAAAAGGGAGATAACATTCAGCTAGTGATTTATATGTGGTAAGATTTATTTCTGGCAATTTAAAAGGGGTTATCTAATGTATAAATTGTTAATTTAAATTGGATCGGAAGATGTGTTTAGATTACGAATTTATGAAAAGAGTATTATTTTAAAATAAATGGAAATTAGATTTCATTTTAGATAAGAAATCTAAAATGAAGTCTTTATCAATTTTATTCATTTCATTTGTAAAGTACAATCAATCAATTTTTATTGAATAATTTTTATCAATCAAATAAATTTTTATTGGTTTCATTTGTATAGTACAAAAGCAGACAAATAATAGATTTTATACATAATTTTAATTGTAAGAAAGTTATTTTCATTGAAATATTTGAAAAAAAATTTAGAGATTTGTTGTTTATACTTTTAAAACTACAAGTAACTTATTTACATTTTGTTGAATTAATTTTAAAACTATTTTAGGATTAAATTTAATCAAATAAGATATGTTTGTGGACATTTTTTAATTTCTAAATTGTTGAAGAAAACAGTTCAGCAATTTTTAAAGGATAGCATTTATGTAGAAAAAGAAATGTAGGTTTTTAAATTTAAATGTTGATCTCACTCCAATAGTAAAAGTAATATTGTGACTATAAAAGGGGATTGTGCAAGACCAATCGATGTAGATTTTGATACGGTTAATAAAATATCGAAAAGGGAGATACCATTCAGCTAGTGATTTATATAGGGTAAGATTTATTTCAGGCAATTTAAAAGGGGTTATCTAATGTATAAATTGTTAATTTAAATTGAATCGGAAGATGTGCTTAGATTACGAATTTATGAAAAGAGTATTATTTTAAAATAAATGGAAATTAGATTTCATTTTAGATAAGAATATTCAATTTTTATTGATTTCCTTTGTATGATACAAAACTCGATAAATAATAGATATTATACATAAATCGAATTAGAAAAACTATTTTCATTGAAATATTTAAAAATAATTTAGAGAATTATCGCTTTTGCTTTTTTTAAAAGGTAATGACTTTTTTTATAAGTATTTGATTTATATTTTGTTGAACTAGTTTTAAATATTTTTTGATTTTGCATTTATATATCTAGTACATTAAAAAATTCCATGTATTTTTTGGAGTACATACAAAACCTGAGCAATTTTACTTATAACTATTATTACTGTTAATTTTGTAACTTTTTTATGCGGAAAACTATCAATTAACATAGAAGCTGAATTATTCTTTCATCAGTTTCCTAGATGAAACACTTAAATAATTATAGTGGATGTTTTACTTATTTATCTGCAATCAAACTTCTGACAACACCAAATAATTAAAGATTTAGTAATTAATATAAAAAATTTATAATAATTCATTTTCACTTTTCCTAATACAGCAAGTAGAGCGAATGAACTCGGAAGCTAAAACTATTCACTTAAAACTATTGTCAATTCTTTTATAATATGGTTAACTAATTTTGTGTTCGCCAAATTCCGGATTATATTAAGGCTATATTAATCAATATGTTAAAAAAATATAAAGTGGGGAACACTTTCTGTGTCCAATTAAATTGTGTTATAAAGTCATACAAAAATATGAATATCGTTATACATTGAAACTTACACAAAGGTAACAAAACTAATTTATTTTGTATATTTTTAACTGTTAAAAATAAGAAACGTTAATAAATTAAATTAAAACTGAAATTAAAAATTAAAAATTTTATGAAAATGAAATTATACAATTTTAACATAAATATATTAATATTTGAGTAACTTTCGCCATGACATCATTTGACATTTTCATTTATTGCAAATTTTTTTATATGAGCTCATATATAGGAGCTCGCTTGTATACCTTGAATTGTATACCCCAATAATTTGTACTTACATTATTTGCAAATTATGTAGCTGATGTAAGAACAGCTAAACAGCAAAAAAAGACAAAGATCTTTTTTATGTACAAAAAAATCTACTGTTATACATAAAAATAAATTTAATTAGCTCTAATTACATTACTGGATATCTATAATTCCACAAAGGGGAATTTCAAAACTTATTAGCATTCATTCATCTGCTTTGTAAAAGCAGAAATGCTACAATATATAAAAGCAAAAAAAAAGACAAAGATCTTTTTTTATGTACAAAAAAAAATCTACTGTTATACATAAAAATAAATTTAATTAGCTCTAATTACATTACTGGATATCTATAATTCCACAAAGGGGAATTTCAAAACTCACATTAGCATTCATTCATCTGCTTTGTAAAAGCAGAAATGCTACAATATATAAAAGCAAAAAAAGACAAAGATCTTTTTTATGTACAAAAAAATCTACTGTTATACATAAAAATAAATTTAATTAGCTCTAATTACATTACTGGATATCTATAATTCCACAAAGGGGAATTTCAAAACTCACATTAGCATTCATTCATCTGCTTTGTAAAAGCAGAAATGCTACAATATATAACAGCTACACCTATAAAACTTCTTATTTTTCTCACACGCATGAATATTTTTATTCATTTGATTTAAATTTCGCTAAATTAGATCCAGCATTATTCACCTCTGTTTAAAGATACCATTGCAATTGCTGTTTAGTTAATACTACAAATTTTAATCTGAGATTTCTTCAAATCAGATCGTTACAAAATTTTAGTAACTAAGATGGGTTTAAAATATTTTGTGCAATAAATCAATAGGCTAACCTTATATTTGTATTAATATGAGTCAAATCATTCTCTGTTGTAATACAAATTATTTTTAATTATAATTAATAAGAATTTTTACATATTTCTTTTTATCATATGAAACTTTTTTTAAAAAGTTACTTACAAATTACTCTATAACTTTATCAATAAATTTTGTACCCATACCATTACATAGCTAGTAAAAGTTAACATTGAAACAATTTTCTTCATATATGTTCTAAATAAATGTTTCGTCATTGATATCCATTATGTTTCAAAAGTAGAGATCACCATTAATTAATGATTTTGCAAACATCAATCTCCTTTTTCTGCCAGTCTCACTGAGTCAGGGCTGTTGTCTGATAAATTTGCGATTACGGGCATCATTTCAAAATACTTAAAGAAATATCTCAATGATGAAATAATTTTAAAAAAATATCTGGATTTGAAAATAATTTTTGTGATTCAAAACATAATCACACATTGATTTTTTTTATTAGTTTATCTTTGTAACGCATTTTGTGTAGTAGAAGAAAATATGTAGAATACTATATAAATTCAGTATTTATCATGAAGGTGTTATTAAAATACTTTTTTTTGCTTTTAAGCTTTTTTTTTATTCTTCATAATAAAAAGGAAGAAAATAACAATTGTAGTTTTCAAAACCTGAAATTATTTTAAATACGCATTCATATATAAAAAAAACTCGCGTGTTACTATATGAGTTTCTGTGAAATGTGTTTATGTGTTTAGTTTGAAAATATTTTAGCCCTAATAAATCATTTCTAATTCCGGAAATTGTTATTTGAAAAGTGATCAGATACCTCGATGTTGCTTGTTCAATGGTAGGTGCTTTGAAGTTCAATATAACTTAATTAATGATATTTTTATTATTTCTGAATGAAATACTTAAATAATCATTGACATATCATACATACTATTCGTTTTTAATTTGTTTAGTCCATTAAAAAGTAATAATAAGTTGAAAAGATAATAAGTTGAAACACAAGGAGAATGTTGTAAATTTTTATATTTGCTATTCACAAATTGGGGTATTTAAAATTATCTAATTTCATTTAGTCTTATTGTCTGAAAACTGTTACGTAAGAGCTGTTCACGATTTGTACACAAAACCGTTTTCTTACAGAATCTTATTATAGAAGAACGAATTTTATTAGAAATACTATCTTAATATTAGAGGAAACGACATTATCTTATTCATACATTATAACTTTAGAAATTATGTATGTTTATCATTCCTAGTAAAATATTAGTTTTAAATGTCAATGAAATACTTTTTTCATTGATCTTCATGGCATGAGTTTCATTTAATAAAAAAATATGCTATTATTTTCCATGCATTATTTTTCTAAGGAAGATTATAAGGTTTTTCGGTAAAAATAATCATGGAGTTTTGTTAAAAGTGGTTTTATAAAATTATCAATATTTTAACTGATGTTAAACACATCGGCGATCCAGACCTTATACAGATACATCTAAGCAAAATAAGTCTAACGTAGATAGCAAAAGCAGTCATATTGAATGTATTTATATAGAAATGATAATAATTTATGATATGAAATTTCACTTTTTGCTCAAACAGTTTTGTATTTAAGTATCATTCAGTTATGAAAAAAAGTTGTATTTGAAAAGAATTTGATAATATTTTTAAAACTAAAATAATCTTAGAAGAAATACACACGCCAGAAAATTTATTATTATTTTTATTATTGTTGATAAATTTTTTTGTTGTTGGTATTTTTTTTTCTTAGATGAATGCAAACATACAATGATATACAGAAACAAATTATTTTTATATCAAAGAATGAAATGTAATTTATAAAAATATTCCGTATATAAACATATATGGAACATAAAATAAACATTTTATAATAACATTCTATAACCTTATTCTTTTTTATATATTTATGAATAAATTTATAAATACATTTCATATATAAATATATAATGGAATATTACATTTAATCTATATAGGTTATATTTCATCTATTCTTCGATCCTTCGATGATTGTTTTGATAAATTTATGATGAAAATTAAATTTAGATGATTAATATTGATAAATTTTATCATTATCAATTTTAAATCTAAATTCATAGCATTATAATTCCAAATCAATGAATTGTATCTGTTTCAATTATAATATCGTATGAAGCCCTTAATAATAGAAAAGGACTTAGACCATGAAATAAAAAACCCTTTTATTCACATATATTTTCTAATGATAAGGTTACACAAATTTATTTATTCTTCATAAAGCATTGCGTGATCTTATATTTGGCACCTTTTCAATCTTCGTTGTAAATGATTCTAATTCATTTAAGAATGTTGCCGTTGACAACATCTTTCTTGGGAAAACTATGGAAAGTGTGGGCTATTAGAAATTTTCAATAAAAGTGGCTTAAAATATAACATTACTGCGACTGATTTTTCTAAGCAAAATACGACAGATAAGAATCAGTATAGCTTGCTTCAACCATTTGGATCGGAGGAACTGATTCTAAAAGTGCACACGTAAGTTAAATAAAAGGAACAGTTGGTCTACAAAAGCTCCTATCAGCTGCATCAATTACGAGGAAAACATTTGTTGTTACAAATATTATTCTGTATTTTCCCAAGAGCTTTCTGTTTCAGGCTTGAAAATAAGAAGCAGATGAATTGATTAGGTGGGAAGCTTGCCAAAGTTTCGCTGAGCGATAACTGTGCTTTGAGGTGTTAAGGAGACTGTTGAGGTTCTACAGAAACTTTTTTTAACATGAAAGATGAGCTTCACACTTCTGGTGAATGTTAAAAAATATAATAAAATATAAACTGGCCCTTTTAACGAAATACAGGATACAGGATAGATTTTTAACTCAGAAAAAATAGTTTTATAGATATGTTAATGACCAAAGACAAAGTACTTAGTGATAAAATAGCTTTTTGGAATGTGATTCCGATACTCATTAAATTTTAATCCTTCAGCAAACTCGCTCATTTTTTTGCTGTTAGTATACATGTGGAGCTAATATGATTTTTGGACTTTTGAACGTATCCAATATTAATAAGCTCATTAAAGAAAAATATTAATGATATACCATATAATTATCAAATATAAATTTTACTTCGTGATTTCTCCTATTTTGCTATCCACAATGTCTCGAAGTTGTCATTGCTCAAATAGCACCTAGACTTAAGAACGAATGGATGATATTTGTCTGTTCCCTGATTCGCAATGTGACCTTGAAAAATAAGCCCAATTATCTCAAAATATGGGAAAGCAATCGACTGTCAGGCAAAGCTAATTTTCACTCAGCCCAATTCACAATAACGGGTGAGGGGGCTTTCATAACATTTAAAGTGGCATGGTATTGAAAATGAGAGAGTTTCATTAACACTGGAAAAAACTGTTTTTTTATGTGTTGCTAAATCATTTAGAATTATGTCGCTTAACAGTCTTTCTCCATAGCTCCACACGTTAAGTAATTCTAAATCGTTCGTGCTTGAGGAAGAATGACATCTCAGTTTTCTTTTTCTAGTGGTGCATTCTTCTATTAATGAGGCACTGAGAAAGGTACAGATAATATTTACATCTTTTAATGATTTCCAGATTTCTTAATCAAGAAGAAAATTCCATTGAAAATATTCTATATAATCTTAAAATTTATTCCTATAAAATGTCTTTACTAGATTTTGTATAGGAAACTATAGAATATATTCTAAATATCATTTGTTTTTTTTTTTTTTTTTTTCATGAGTTCATTCATAAAGCGTTAAAAATAAAAAAACAAAAAATTGAAATATATTTACTGTTCCAAAGTAATATAAAATTTTTTAATGAATCTAGTATTATGTGTATATAAAATTCGCAATGATTTTTTAAGTTGTGCTACCTAATTAAATGATTCTAATTCTAACTAGTTGTGCTACCTAGTCTGGGCCAATGGCACCTCGGAACAGACGCACATCTCACAATTGCGATCTCCGGTTACAGACCCTCTGTCGAAAACGTGGAGAAGTTCAGCAAATACCTCCCCAGTAACGGTGTCTTTCCTTGAGGTTACTGGGATAAAACCAGGTCCGGACCTCTCTCCAAATCAAAACGCGTCGAGAATAGCTTCTGGTACAGAACGACTCCAATCCGTAAAGAGGATTTTTGATCAGTTGTCCAGTTTTTGTTCTATGCACCACTGTAAACGGTGGCGTCGGTGGCCAACTTTCATGGAGGCAGCGTTCAGGACGGCGGGCGAATAGGCCCATTTTGTGAAGGCGTCTGGCCACAGTAAACCGTGACATACAGAGTTGCTGAGCAATGGCGCTTGCTGACTGCTGTCGGCCACTTTTCACCTGCAGGACGATATATCGGTCATCCCCTGCAGTTGTTTTCCTCGGGCGGAACCCACCACCAACCTTTCTAACAGTTGTACCTGTGGTTTGGAACGCTTTCCAAGCGCGCGAAACGACACTTTTGTTGATTTTGAACTCTGCTGCTACACTGGTGGCAGTACGCCCCTCCTACAGCTTTCCGATCATTCGTCCATGTGTGAAGTCGTCCAGGTGATTTCTTCTAGCCATATTTTACGAACTGACTCACTGGCACTTGCAGCGAATATGTTGAATTGCGTCTTCGTCCTTCCTTTTATTCTACTGTTGAGGTGCGTGCGCCGACATCACGCGTTTTGCGTACGCTCACGTCGCCTCCGACGTTTCGTTCCTGATATTTGCATACGTATGACGTTTCTACTGACTGACGGGTTCACTGTACTCCAGACTCATTTTCTGCAATTTCATGGCTATCTGCTAAATTTTTACATTGTTGCTTAAGTTTTGTACACCAGTGTAGGTTATATATGCTAAATACTCTCATATGCAGATGAATATACTATAATTTACAATATATGGTCTACCCACATACATATAGTTCAGTGACAAATAATTAATTAATTTAATTAATATTTATAACAAAAATGTCTTAGCAATTTTATTTGAGTTTCCTTTAGATAATTCCAAGCACTGTTCACACGTTTTAGACATTTTATTTTTGTCACGATTTACTTCTACAAGAATTTACGAAGTGTGCTGTGTATTCCTTTTTAAGAACGATTTAATCTAATAAGATCTCATCAATAAGCCTTAGTCTAAAGAGGTTCAACAATATTGTACATAAAAATAGAGTACCAATACTTCCACCAACAACACTGTTATAATACAGTAATATCACGTACCTGTTGTGACGATCTTGGAAGCCTTCTCCAGAATGAGGATAAGACTATTACACCCACTATACTCTTAACCAATACCCCTAAAGGAATATCATTCCTTGATGTTTGAAAGGAAATTACGAGTTCCTTGCTTCATTTAGATGAAACAATGATGAGAATAATAGAGCAAATAGAGCCTTGCCTGGTCTCAAAAGAAACTATAACAGTATCCTAGTTCACAAACAATGTCATTTACATGAACTCAGATGATTACTCTCTTGAAAGGACTTCAGGTTATATAGGCTAAATATTCCTTATATGTAGTTGAATATACTGGAAATTACAGTATATGGACTATCCACATACATTGAGTCCAATGACAAATGTTTATGTATCTAAGACTGTGCTTAGGATGTTTAATCAATCCTGGAATTATTAAAATAGGGTTTATAAGAGTAAGGCTTGATTAATTTGATAAAAATACACAACAATCTTACTGAAATTTAAAAAACTTATTTCTGTTTTCTATCATAAAATATTTTTTTTTTCTTTAATCGATGTCCTTTTCTGAAATTTCTATTATGATATTAACAATCGTCTTATGCTCATATTAGTTTAATATTTTGTTACAAATTATCTCCCGAATAACCTATAGAAGAAAAAAATCAATAACATTACCCTCATTTGAATAACTTAAAAGCTAAACAAAAAAATTATATTTTTGATTATGTAAAACATTAAAGCTAATTTGATTAATATCAGGAATTTTAGATATTTTGTTTATTTCCTTTATCTCAGGATTTTAGTGAAATTTCATAATTATGTTGGTAGCATCGAATTATTAAAAATTATTTTTTTTAATTATGTGATCCATTAGGCATAAAACACATAAAATTTGTATTTTCAATATTTTAGAATTAATATATGATGCATTTCAATTCTCAAAGTTCATAATTTGAAATTTTACACCACTTTATTTATTTAATAGTTTTTGTCATTTTATTTTAAACAGTTGCATTGTTTACATAAATTTTTAACATCATGTTCTGATTTAGCAACTGGTTAAACATGAGGAAAAAGCCTTATGTAAACTATGGAATAAAAAATTAATTATCACGAAAAATTAAAATTTTTATTAACCTATTAATTATTATTAAAAAATTAATCACGAAAAATTATAAAAATATAACATTAAAAAATAAAATTAAGAATTTGATGTTAAAAATTACATTAATTTATTAAGTGTTTTTCAGTAGGTGATTTTTATTTTAAAAAACGAAGCTCAAGATTAATTAATCAATTATTGTTATCAAATATAAATATTTATTTTGAGAATGTTTATTTATAAACATGAAACAAAATTAATAAGCGCAATTTTAAAATGAATCACGTTTTTGGTTATCTCATAAAATATGTAATGAACTCTTAAAGCAAAGATTAATCTTTGGGTAATTTTTTAATAGGAAACACATTTGAAGCTCTTGTGTTACGTTAATAAATAAATAATGACATAGGTAGGAGCCTTTAATCTAGGCTTACCGTGATTTTGGCAGAAGCTCTAATTTCCTAGCTTACAATAGTTGTCATTTAACCATAATAAAAATTTTATTTCATTGAGATATTAATCTTAAATTAGACAAAAATAGATATATATTCTAATAAAATATTATTATAAAAATATTCTTAAAAAAAGAGATATATGTTCTTTAGCAGACAGTTCTAAAATCATGTATGCCTGTTTCACTTATGATCCCCAAGTAGATTATATAATTTATGTTTTCTATGTTATTTATGTTTTCAATTATCCTAGGATTACCGACGTGATTTTCTGGCCTGTGAGGATTAACAACCACTTTTTTTAAAATTCACTTGGTATTTTCGAAACTGTATTCAAGAAGCTATTTAAAATCTCTAGGTGGGATTTTTGAGACAACTAAATACTACTTGTAATACTAAATACTACTTGTATAACTTGTAGTCTTGTAGAAATGTTTTAACAGTTAGTGTTAAGATAATATGAATTGATTGCATTAATTAATTTATATCTACTGTTTAATAAAACTTTCTTAGTAAAAATATCAAGAACAGGGCAAAAGTAACGAATAAACTCAAAACAAATACTACTTTTTTAGAAATTCAATATTGCTTTAAACTTTAATTTCATATTTTGTTAAATATATTTAGAATTTTTAATATAAAATATTATCAAATTACACCAACAAATTAGTAATTTAACCATGCTTCCTCCTACGCAACCATGCTTTCTCCCACTCACTGGCAAGAACGCCCCCTGTGGTGTTCAGGAGAAATGGTCAGTAGGCATCGAGACTCTCACCCGAGAGTAAGTACATTGCAACCGGCGTTGCCTTTGAGAAATGCGTAGTTTGTAATTTTTCATCCCGAGAGGAAATATATTCAACGCAACTCTACGCATACGCTGGCCTGTAGACTCTCACCCAGAAGAGGAAGTATATTTCACGCATTCAGCGCGCAACTGAGAATCTTTATTTTCGACTTAGAAGTGGAATTTTTCCACCAATCTATAATATGTCTTTAAATCTGTTAAATATAGTCTGTCTCTAATTGTATATGTGTGGTGTTTGTGTGTGTGTAAATAAAGCTGTGAGTTCTCAGCCTTGTGTCTCAAGTCTCAACCCAAGCATACCCAGTTATAATCTAGAGTAGCTGCACTACCCACAACACTACAGTAATTTATTAATTAGCAGCAATGCTGAATTTTAAGAAGTTCATCATTTGTTATTTATTTGATCTGCTTGTTTGCCAGATTTTGATTTGATCATTTAAGAGTAATTTAAAGAAAGTGTTGTGTGAATACGCGTAGAACTTTAGAACACCTCAAATTAGTATCTTTTATATATTGGAATAAATTTAAAGTACTTTAACAAAATACAATTAATTATGTAAATTAGTACTTATAATTTCATTATAAGCTCTCTCGTTATCTTGTTTGAGATAATTTAAGTTTACGATTTTTCTTTCTTCTACAATTTCAAGTAACAAAAAATTAAAAAATATATATATATAATATTGTTTATAACCAGAAATAACAAATTTTATTTTCAGCATGTATTTGAGAATTTCTATAAATAGTGATTATGTTTTTGGACTGTTTAGTAAGTTTGTTTTCAGGAATAAAAAAAAAAAGAATTTATGCATATTTAATTTTTTTATCTAAAGAACACCAAATACTGATATTTAAGATGAAGTACAACTAAAATGCTATTAGAAACTTCAATACTCAACAACTTTAAATCTTTTTAAAATTTTTATTATCACTGACAAACATAACATCTATGAAATTTAAATAAATTAGATAAATATTCAGGTAAATTCATAAATATTTGTATGGCTAATATGTTTTATATTTAGTCAAAATTACAGTAGTGAAAACATTGAATTTGTTTAGGTTTAAACTATTCGGGAATGTTTATTTTTAAATAAATCAGTTTTGATTAAATATCAAGAACTTTACTAAAATATTAATAATATGTTTTACTAAATTTGCCATTTCTGCTTCATTAAAAGCAGAAAGTCTTGATAAAATATTAATTTCTGAGGAAAGCAGCATCATGAGTTCAAGATAGAAAATTCATTTTTTGTAAGAATCTACATTTCTTAATCAAAATCAATACTTTAATTTTGTATGAAAATCTTACAATAAGATATCAAAGTCTGTATAAAATATAGAACATTCACCTGTGAATACAAGAAATTAACAATAGGCTACTTGGAAAGAAAAATATATAATATTCAGAATGAATTGATATGTTGGAATTTGTCAACTGAAACTATAAAGTTTCTTCTAAAGTGGCCAATATAAATATAGAAATAAATTCCTATGAAAATATTAATCACGCCAGACAATTAAAAAAAATTTTAAAAAAATCTCATATCCTTTTTCATATTTATATCAGTCCAACGGCCATACCATGCTGAATATACCGGTTCTCGTTAGATCACCGAAGTCAAGCATCATTGGGCGCGGTCAGTACTTGGGTGGGTGACCACCTGGTGGGAACACCGCGTGCCGTTGGCATTCACAAATTTGGGACCTGAATGGCCGAGTGTCTAGCGCTCTGGCGCACGGTGCCACAGGTTTCGGGTTCGAATTCCGGCGGTGCCATGGATGTTTCTAGTGGTTCGGAATCCACTTTAAGCCGTAGGTCCCGGTCTCCTATGACTGTAAGAACGTCACGGAGCCAAAGTCAGACTTCTACCTACGGGTGCTCCATCACAACAGAAGCTGCTTCCTTCCTCTTCAATCCTGAGTACATATGGGCTCGTGGGCTTGGCCAGCCAAGTGGGATAAGAAACAACAAACAAACAACAATATATTTATATTAAATGTGCTAAAAGGAAAACTAAACACGTCTGGGATAATTTTAAATGATGCTATTTAAAAACGGGGGCATGAAATATTTATGCGTACTTTTAACAAAAACTACAAAAATACGTATGTTTAATATGTTATAAAAATTTGTTTGATAAATTCATAAAAAAGCCGTGGATAAAAAAATCGCAATAAGTTTAAAATCTCTCAGTTATTCTAATTAGAAAAGTATTTCCTTGCTTTAATTTTCAAAGATATGGAAAAAAAAATCTAATATAGTATTTTTTAAAACAGTAGTTTTCATACAATAGAGTGCTATTCTTAAAGGGAAGCAATTTATATTCTGCAGATAAACTTTAAACCTTATAAGTTAAATAAAAAATAACAAAAAAAATGGGAAAGAGCTATTTGATGAACAAAAATTTCAATTACTAGAAACTTCAAATTTGTTAACAATAAGTCTCTGCTTGCTAAGGAGTTTTTGATTCTAAATTTAAAAACAAAAGAAAATCCTGGTTTTTTTTTAATAATTTAACCTGTTTAAAAATTTTATTAACAATGTTTTTGTGATACTAACTAGCATTTTTATTTATTATTTGGTATCATCAGGAAACAATGAGAAGTTGGTCTAATCTGTTTTTTTTATTCGGAGAGATTTCTCATACAACTCTATCCATTGTTAAAGTTATATCAGTTAAATCATGATGTAATCGCAGATGCCAGCTTATTAGACCTCAAATATGTACAATTGAGGTCTAATAGAGATTTGGAGATCTTTATAAGAACAAAGGTAATCAGCAGAAATGATTGTTGCACAAGATGATTTTTTTTTGTTAAAATAGAAACACTGTGGTAAAAGGTAACGCAAGATAATGAATAGTAGAACACTTTTGAAGTCCCGCCAAGTCATAAAGGTGTCATGGTTTAAAAGCAAAACGATCCAAGCATCAAATGAAATTGCACAAGATATCATTACTTCCTCCTGTCTAGGTGTAAGGTGGGCAACATTCATGTTAGTATCCCACCGCTGTCCAAAACATTCTCGGACTCATTGTTGCTGATTATCGGGGCTCAATTTGAGATAGCGGTTAACGTTAAAAACAATCCTTCTACTTTGAGTGAGCTTATAGACATCGGCAAGGCCGACATTGCTGTGCACAGGTGAGGGTTAGCTAGAGTTATGAGTGCCATGAGTCGCCCATCAATGGTACTTGGGCCCACTAGTGTTCCTGATTACAAGTCGTTTCGTTGCTAATGACGGACAGGGTGCTGTAAAACCGACTTTGACAATCACACTGTTCTCATGTTCTGTCGTCATTCTAAGTCAACCTTGCCTTCTTGACGTTGTTATACTTATTAACCCATCAAGAGGTACCGTTACTGAAGCACAAATGTTGAGCCATCCATTGATTTGATTTCTAAGAATTCTAAAAAAATAGTTTGCATATTTTTGAAAGACTGACAATATTAAAAAGTTTATTTATTTGCATAGTAAAAATATGAACATTTGTAGTTAGTTGCAATATTTAAACAAAATTTATTAATTACAACTATAAATATATTTAAAATTATTTAATATCAATATATATTATTCACGTGTTATAATTTAAATAAACAATTAAACCTGCGTTGTCATTTAAACATGAATTGGTCAGTGGACACGAAAAATATTCCTTTGTTAAGGAGGCAGAAAGTTTAAAATTCTTAGAATCATTCTTAAAAAAATAATTTTCCTTGAAAATTAAAATAATTTTTTTTTAATATAGATGTTTTAGTTTCATTTCGCTGTACATTTCATTCTTTGAATAAAAAGTAAATAGCGCCATTTTTTAATATTTGGCACGGAAAAGAATCTTAAAAATCTCAAAATCTTCAGAATTATTCCAGTTTAATTAGCAGGGAATTTAATGTGCATGAATACTCTTGATGTTTACCTTCTCAGAATAAAAGTTCGCATTGCTTTACAGATATTTTTTTAATTCAGAAATAGGGCTCAAATTTTACCTAAACGCTGTTATTTAAAAAGTACAATTTATAATTATGTATTAATGCAATATAATGGATTCCAACTAACATTTTATTTAAATGGATATAAGTCTATTGGGGTCAATAAATATTACAGATATTTCCAAACTTGCGAGATGAAAAATTGATACATTTTTTACAATTAGATGATCACAATTGATTTCTAGATGACAAATTGTGATGTATCTTGCTAGATTTATGATTTTACTACAGAAATTTCTAAATGAAAGAAAAATAACAAGTATTTTAAAGTAAAATAACCAATGTTTACTAAGTAAAAATAATTTACAAATAAATTTATAGGAACAAAATATTAATTAATGAAAAATCTTTGTTTTTATGTCTGAATTGGTAATGTTGAATAAGTATGTTGATAGAAAAAAATTCAATCAATTATTGACAGACCAAAAAGGGTCTTTTCTCTGCTAATTATAAAGGAAAAAAAAACTCCAAAGATATTAAATAAAATAGATGCATTCAATGCATTTCCTAAGATTTGAAATTTTCATAAGTGACATAATTCAAAAAGTCCTATGCATATTATTGCATTAAATTACAGAATTACAATTTCCTTTTCTAACATAATTTTACAACATCACAAATATTAGAAATTATTATTACTATATGTTTCCCAATAAAAATTTCTTTTCAACAATCAATAAACATACAACAATATTTGTAATATTTTTTTAACTACAGAATTATTATGCATATACGTATAGTCTGCATTCAAACAAATACCATTTCTGCATTTTATATTAAATAACAGAAGAATAGCTCCGTCGATCGCGATTGATTTGTTAGCAACCTCTGTTACAGGGAATGAGAAATGTGACGCACATTAACAATTCCCGGTGAAAACCTTTGGCTTTGAAAATCCTATTTGTTCTAGGCATACATCAAACTAACAATTGCTATTATACGCGAATACCATACATACATCTTGCGTCTGACTGACGCTAAAACATGGCATCAAGACATCAAAATGCTGTCTTTTGCCTTCCTCCCACTTATTTTTCTGCAGCTTTTCTTCCTTGCGCAGATAATAACTTTGCCAATTTAGAGGGAATTTTCTAAATCTTATCAACTTTAACTAAAACATATGTTAGCCTTGCTTGTTATTGGGTACAAGAAAGCATTAAATGTTGGACAAATGCACAAATGTGGAAAAATATTGGGTATTGTACTAAAATTTTTCGATATTCCTCTAAAGTCTGTAGTACACACCATAGTACAATAGTATAAAACTAGTATAGTAATACCATAGTATAAAATTGAAGTATTAACTTTTTCTGAACAAGTAAATGATAAAGTGTTACATATCATACTTATCAATCGGTATTAACTATAATAATGTAATTTATGAAAAATTGTACACTATCAGCATTATAATTGATAAATAATATTCAAAATTTTAATCAGATATTTCTGAAAGTTAAGGATGTTTATCTAGCAAAACATAATTTATTTTTATCATACATTTCATGAATATACATAATAATTTAAATTACATTTTTGCATCGTAAATTTAACAAATACTCTGCTCATCTACAAAATGAAATAAAATGAATAATATATTGAAAAAAATTGTTTTTCATTTTACCTTATACATTTTATTTAATGTTTCCCTATCAAAAAGTATAGTGGTTTATTTTATTCTTTTTTAAAAGCTTAAAATACACTTTGACATTAATTCGTTGTTTAGTGGAATGGCTGATGTATAGAAGATTAAATGACGCCAAGGAGGAATCATGAGGAACATATTACATTGCATTTACAAGGTGCCACCACAATTTGGAACGAACAACCCGAAAATCACTCTCCTAAAGCCGAATGGAAAGACTTAACTACTTATGGTTTCATCGTGTCCTACTGAGGTGTTGCCCCTACACACAAAATAGACTCGAAAGTTTGCTGCTCCCCCATGCGTGTTATGTGGGGTGTCCTCCTTCTGTCTGCGATACCAACAGAAAAATATTCCCGACTATGGATTTTTTGTGCTCAATTCCGTACAAATACGGGTAATTTCCATTCGGCTTCATTAGTCGGGCTTCGAACCAATCTATCTCATTCAAAAACTTAACAAGCCATCCATCAGGGGGCTTCATGTACTTTAAATACTGTATAAAAAGGAGAATACAAATTAAATCAGTAAAATTTTATATGAAAAGGTAAATTAAATGGATTATTTTAATTATTTCGATGTTAAAATTTCCAACTAAAAATATTATTCAGTGATGCTATTTTACAATTCGGTGATTTTTTTTCCATATTCTGATTATAATTGATTCAAAATGAGAAAAACAGATTATTTTTCAGTTTTTAATAGTAAAAATAAGTTAACTCCTCTTCTTTCTTAATTTAAAAAAAAAATCTTAATTAAAATTAATTTAAAAATTAAAATTAAAATTAATTTAAAAATTAAAATTAAAATTAAATCTAAATCTTTCTTAATTAAAAACATTACTTTTTTCCTAACTTATTATTCTTTTCCATGTATTGCGAATTGAAGAATAATTATAAAATTCATAAAAAAGGGGACATAATCCTATTTTACATCAATTTTAAACATAATAGTCTAGGCTGAATGCAAATATTTTAATGTGAGTGACTTGGAGCTACATGAACAATTATTTATAGTCAAGGCTATATAATAACCAAAGACATTACACAAATTATACAAAGTTGTTATGGTATCATCTCTATTACCCATTATCTTTTAATTTTTGTCTTGTTTTATTACATTTTGTGATGGTTTTGTATTGTAATATATAGGTATATATAAATTCTAAAAAACTGGACTTTCTTAGTTAGGTGTCTAGCTATATATATGCTAATGTAACTGGAAATTGATTTTGTGAAGAGCAGTCTGAGGGATTTAACAGGATTGGGTTGCATGTACAAATAGAAGCTTGTGAAATGGCCTTTGTTGCGATACAGGTGCAGTTACATTTCGATAGATAGTGTTAAGTACAAACTGAAAATCTAAGTTCACCTACACGCATTTTCTCACTTCAGAGAAACTTTAGTTTGTCTAGAAAACTCAATTAAGTTGAAAGGAGACATTGGATTTGTGAACCTCTGAATTTCACCCACGCGGAAGATTAAATGCGTCCATGATGCCTAAATAATGGAAAAACAACGTTTCGTGCTTTTCGTTTATTTTTATTTATTTATTATTATTGTTACGATTATTATTATTAGTAGTATTTTTGAAATTGCAAGATTTTGTGAAATAATCCAGGATATACTGCATAAAAGATATATTCATTGAATGGATCGACAACAACATTTTATCATTGTCATATCCAGTAATACATGCATGCTATTTAATGGGTTGGGAATATTTGTGCATCCACTCCTCCTACGGGCGTTGGAGATATAATGCTTGTAAGAAAAATAGTTTATTGAAGTTTTGAATATAATAACTTCAGGAATTCTTACAGATAAAAATATTTTATTCAATGTACCAATTTTTTATACGTAATAGAAAATGTAGTCGTTATTATATATATGTAAATGGTATTTTCAAAATAAATAAAATGTTCCCTTTCCTCATCCTTCAAAAATAAGGAAAAATTTTGTTAAACAAGAGAAAAATAAAATGATTAAGGATCATATTGTTGCGTATTTAATAAATTATTATATTTTATCCCTATAGTTTAATTTTTATGAAAATCTTCACTTAGGTGGCGATTTCAATAAATGGCTTACAATAAATAGCTTTCTGTATAAGAACATAATAGGCAAATATTTTAGGAGCATGCTTAACCCTTTATAATTTTAAAAAATGGATTTTAATCGTATTAATGATTTTTTTTGAAAAAGAACATTTTGATTCACAAACATGTTTATAAGGAGATATCATATTTAAGACATCGTTTATAAAACTTCTGACTAAACCTGTAAATTCATGGATTCTAAAGGGAAAAAAATATTATTTCTATACGGCTTACATATCCATAGCACCAAAATTATTAAATTATCCAACATCTAAAACAAATAATTAATTCCGAAACAAAGACAAGAACTCAAAATTAATTAATTTAAATAATAGGAAACTTTAAAAAATAATTTAAACATTGCTTTTGAATGCATTACTCAAAAAAATCAGCAAGTTCATTTTGAAAAAAAAAAAAACGTTTTTAATGTATTCTTCACAAAAATATAGAATATACTTTTATTTGCATATTTAAATGCTGTTCATCAAAATGTCTTCTTTTAATTTTGATGAATAGCATTTAAATATGCTTTTTTCAATATCAAAAATAGTTAGTTCATTTGATTTCATTTAAAATGACTGTACGCCAAGAGACTTTCATCAAGTTAATTTTATACCAGAAATAAAAGAGTTTAATATTGATGAACGAACTTTTAATGAGCATATTGTATTCCAGCCAACAGAATAGAAGCACTGTTTAGCATGCTAAACAATGTTTTTTTCCTCTTTTTGTTTCACAAATCAAAAAAGTTAAATCAATAAAAAAGTCGAAAGTCTCCTTTTAAAATAAATCAATTCGAATGTGTTAGCTATTTAAATTCTTTACAACTGAATAAAGTGCCTTCGGCTTTTCCAGGTAAACACCTTTTCTTTCAATTTATCAGGTGGATTTGCTTCGAAACTGAAATAAAATGTTTTGCTAATAAGACTGCTAACATTTATTTGCATCCCATTGTATTTTAACGCAGTAGGTTATTTTGGTGAAAAGTATTAGATTGATGAAAAAAATTAAAATAATTGATAAACAAACATTAATTCCATCAAAATGCTGAACATTTGCATCAAAATATATCTTTGTTAAAAACCAAGTGATAATATAAATGTAAATGAAATTAACTTATTCACACCTAGGTAGTCAGTATTTTACAGATTTTTTAAAGACGGATTTTTAAATTTTTATTGCAATTAACAATTTCTTTTATATTGGTTAGAATTTAGAAATGAAAAATGTTGAAACATTTCCATTAAAATGTGTATTTGTTAAAATTCAAAGGATAATATAAACGTGAATGACATTAACGTTCAACAATGTTAAATTAACAATGTTTTACAGATTTCTTGAAGAAAGATCTTTAAATTTATATTACAATTACCAATTTTTAATATTGGTTACAATTTAGAATTAAAAAACATATGCATCGCTTGATTTTTGTGAGCTCTTTTCTATCAGGTTTATCCATCCTATATTAAAATTATTTAATATTAGATATAAAGAAGAAATTAACAGCTGTTAGTAATCAATGTGTAATATGTAAATCAATGTGTATAATATATATTGCATTTAATGTGTATGAAATTAAAATAATTAATAAGCAAACATTTATTCTATCAAAATTCTAAACATTTTCATTAAAATGTTTCTTTGTTAAAATTGAAGTGATAATATAAACGTGAATGAAATTAACGTATTTACTCCTAATCAGTCAATGTGTTACAGGTTTTTTAAAGACAGATCTTTAAATTTATATTGTATTTACCAATTTTTTAATATTTATAACAATTTAAAAATGAAAAACATATGCATATTTTGGTTTTGTTTGCTCTTTTCTATCAGGTTTATCCGTCCTACATTAAAATTACTTGATGTTAAATATAAAGAAAAAAATCAATAGCTGTTACTAATCAATGTGTAATATGTAAATCAATATGTATGATAATTGCATTTAACGCGTATGAAATTTGTTTTCTAAATAACATTTTCATTGGGTCTTTTTCAGATTACCTTTAAAAATAAATTATTTGAATTTTTAAAATTCCGCTTAGTTTATAATCGTTAAAAGGGTCAAAATTCATTAAAGTTAGTAATCCTTAAATCGTGATAGAACCTAAAAATATAATTATTATTTGATTTTCTTTTTAAAAAAAAATTGAAATATCAGCCAATAATTGAAAAATATCAAAACACTTCAAAATATTTAAAAATAAATTATAAAAAAAAAATGTTCGTTGGTAGCAAAACAATCTTGGTTAACTTTTATGCAAAACATTAATTTTATTAGGTTTAAAAGGCAGAAAGATTTCATAAACAATTTATATGACTTCACTTTATCTGAAGACATATGTATGCATTTATTTTATTTTAAATCAGTATTTAAGAATCATCGGTATTTAAATCTAGTGATAAATGATATATTAATATTTCAACTTAAAGAATAAAAACAAAATGTTACAAAAAAAATGTGTTTTTATAATAAGATCCTATTGAATAAAAAATTATTTCAAAAAGATTGAAATTTTTTCCTTAAGGGCAATTAATATGTTAATTAATAAATATATTTATATGTTTTTTTTTTTTTTCATTTTTGTACTTGAAGGAAGAATTTAACTTAATAGTTGAAATAATAATAATTGAACTTAATATTTCCAATTTAATTTTTCAAATTTCTAAAGTTCTACGAAAACCGTATTTTTAAGAAAAATTAATTTTTATATGTTTACATTTATTGAAAATCAACTCTAAAAGTGAAAAAATTATCTTAATTTTAAGACCATTTTTTTTTTTATAAAATAAAAGTCTGACAAATGATATAATTTATTTTATTTTACTACGAGATAACAAATTAAACTGCCATAAAAATATTATCGATTAAATGAAAGAATAAAAATTATCTCCTGCAATTAAAAAAAATTAGACATTACCGATTATACATGCATGCGATAATAAACTAAAATCTGAAGAAAAAAAAATTATATTTTTAAAAGAATGTGGAGCGCCTGATTTACGAAGTTCCAAATAAGTATTGAGTTGTCAACGTCTCATTGATAAAAAAAAAAGGTCCAAACTTGTCAATCAAAAGTATTGAGTTCCCCAAGAATTTCTGCTTTTTTAGTTTTTTAAGGAAGTTTAATTGTTGTGAGAAAGCCCTTCCCCATTCTACCAATGAGAGTGGATGAAGGGGGAAAGGAAACAATCTATGATCTCATGAGAGGGGAACACTTTATATTTTTATGAGCAGCGACTGCCGTAGTTGCGTTTTATTGATCTCCCATTAATCATTGACAAGCCAGTATTGGTCCCAGGTTTGGCTACATACTCAGCACCTTTCAAGAAAGCGAGGGATTTTCGTTTCAAAAGAAATGTGCTGGTTTTTTTAAAAAAAAACTTTTTATTAAACTTATACGCCAACAGCATTAGACTTCAAATGTTTGGTTATTATTTTTCATAGAAAATGAAAAATATTAACCAAAGTAAGTTATTGTATTTTTATATTCAACGCATTCTTGAAATAGGTCCTTGAACCTATATAAATTGTTTTTAATATTATTATAAATGGTAATTAAAATTAAAGTACTAATACCAGATAATATTGAATTCAAAATATATTAATTACTCTGTCAAGGAACCAGTACCAAAGCCCATCAATAGTGAAAAATACAAAACAGGTTTAAGGCAGATCAAATTTTAAGGCAGTTATTATTCAGATCAATTCATATTTTATTTTGATCCAGAATATAATAATGAGTTTAAATTGATTATTTAAAAATTATAGACGTCTGAATAGTTCAATAGTGTAATCAGTTGTTCAACAAAAAATAAATATAATGTAGTAGTAATTTATTTTTTTATATAAAGAAATTTGATGTTTTTGAAAGTTGTTCAAAAATTTAAAAAAGCAGGGGAATAAATGTAATCCTAAAAATAAATTTAGAAAAAGTTTTATACTTTAAAAAATAATAACAAACTATTTTGTAAAGCTTTGCTAATAATTATATGCAGCACTTTGCATTCTAGAAAACGTGACATATTTAAAAATCCTTATGCATGAGATTTTTGTTAGAAATAATTTTAAATTAATAGCCAAGACGTTTTTAGCGTTAAGCTTTAATTTATCTCATTCAAAACTTTTTCTTAACTTCTCATAGAAATAATAAATAATTTAATAATTTAACTTTTTCGCTTAAAAAACATTTCACTTTTAAAATATTAGTGTTTCTAAACATAATATTTAGCTATGAGGGTTACATATTTTAGGTAGAACACTTTTCAAATAATTAGAAAAAAGATGCTTTTCAGTAAAAGAAGGACATTTGTAGGAGTTGTGAGGTTTGTAGTTTACGGAGTGTTGTAGTCTTCGTAAATTTAATCTTTACCATGAACGCTTTTCTCAACAAACTAAAAAATATCAGTGAAATCTAGAAGTTTTCTCAAAAATAATTTAAATCATGATTAATTTCAGAAATAATTAATGATTAATGTTGAGAAATTCGGAAAACGGGAACCAAATATTAGAAGTGCACTATTTCCAATTACATATATATTTTTTTTTTTGGCATTTGGAGAATGCATGGTTATTCATTTATTACAAATTGTAAAACCTTTTTCTGCATCGTATTGAATTTTCTTTATATTAATAAGTATTAAATCACTATTATTTTAAGCCAATTATTTCTTGTGTCCTTTTTTACAGGTTTTTCTTCAGTTTTGTCTACAGACTAAGCCAAAATTCTTATGCTCTGTTTAAAAAACAGCAACTCAGTGTGAAATTTTGAGTTAAACTTTGACAGCTGAATTTCACATTAATCAGTCACATTTAAACCTAATAAAAATTATAGGCTATTTATTATGTTGAAAGAAACAGTACTACTTGTGCTAAAGTTTGCAATAAAAAATTATATATTCATTGAAACTTTTAAAATAAATTAACATTGCGAATATTTTTATTTTAAAATTAAAACTTTTAAGGCAGCAAGCATTATAACTAATTATCGACTTACTTTTAAAAATAGCGTGTTTTTTTAAGCAAAATTCAAGACTGTTTATTTTCTTTTAGTAAAGGCAATTTTGTTTATTGTTTATAAATTATGTTTCGGATTTTTTTTTCATGACTATTAAACCTGAAGTAAAAAGAAAAGAAATTTCAAGCTAAAAGCATCTACAATTTCTTAAAAATACATAAGTTAAGGCCCATTTCTATCAAAATAATAGTCATTCGTTATATTTTAACAAGAGTTATAATCATATTCTACGTATGAAGCTATGTATTATTGACGTAAATAATCAGTCTTATTTAGTTAACCTGCAATGCCTTCTTATAATAAAGTTAATGCTCAAAATAAATAAATATTCATTAAGATGAGAATTTAGGTGCTTGTCTTTTACTCATAAGATTTTTAACAGAAATTTTAGAAAATGATGTGTATGCCCAATACTAGCATTGCATTTATTTTAGATGTGAGCCTTAAATGTACCAAAAAGAGAAGTAGTGAAATAAAGTGCATAAAGAATACTGTATCTAATAACTGGAATGCCTCTAGCGAAATTATTTCCTTCTTCATTGTGACACAATTTCGATAGGCACGTCTAGGGGAAATATCCTCCTGCAAATGGACTACATACCACTCATCCCCATTGGCGATTCTTAGATCCTGGTTGTCAAGGGCTGCATCGAATCCATAGATTCTGACATTCCTCTAACAAACGCTTGGTCCCGAATGACTAGTCAAGTTGGAGCTGTATCCTCCAGTGACGCTGCTCTCGGCTATTGGTGGACCTTTAATATGATGTGAGATATCTGTAATCTGGAATGAATTGATGTTAAATGCCCGAACAATGATCGTACAGAGGTATTGTATGTATAAACAGGACTAAGGATTTGTAACAGATATATATTGATATATAGTTTGCTAATTCTAATAGTTTGGGGAGCAACCTTCCTGCAATGTGGTAGTTTGTCATAAACTATATTATGGAGAAGCTTTGTTAGGCTGTTTAATGCCATTATATAGAAAACGTGTGTTAGTTTGCTTTAGGTTGTAGTGATGTAATTTTTAATATCTTACAAAATATTTAAACATATTTATTGATATAATTTATATGAAAAACATGTTGCTGATATCATAGTTTTAAATTTGAAGTAATATGTATAGTCCTATGTTAAATATTAAAATATAACTTTCTGACTATTTTTCTTTCAGTTTGTTTTGGGAAATAAGCTAATGAAGTGATAATTTTTCTAAAAGTTCCTACTGAAATGTATCATACCTATCACCTTCTAAAGAAAAACGTCTACCCACTTAAATTATGCTGCCAGGTATAATGGTGTCAACAAGCATTGGAAACAAAGCATGCATTCATTAATATTTTCTTATATTTGAAAGTTATTAAAAGGAATATCTCTTAGAAAGTGTAAAATTAATATAAATAATAATGGGATGTACCATTTTAGAGCATGTTTTCAGTTATAAATTAAAAGTATTTGAGTAATCATTTGCTTAGCGAATGTTAATTATCTCAGACTTGGATTTCAAATATTGTATAACTTAACCATTCTGCATTGATATCTTAATTATATTTAATTTTTAAAAATTACTATGACTAAATATATAATTTCTAAAATTTCGATATTTAAAGCCACTTGAATCACAGTATCATTATTAGTTTATTAAAAAATGTCCAGCGAATATTAGATTTAATACACAATACCACCTTACAAAACATAACATCATCCTCATCCACATACAAATAACACACTCTTTTTTTATTTATGAACAAGCTATTTATGAAATTTTTGAAATTAATAAAATAAATATTAACTTCCTGAAAAACCAGATGAGATTTACAATAGATATCCAGCTGATAGATTAATAGAAACTTTCAGGAATAATTTAAATTAATAAATAAGTGCATTATAAAAATTGTGTATTACTTTACTATCATAAATAACAATTCGAAGTTTATTTATGCTTAAAATTCCAACAAATTTAATAAATATTAATATTTTGTTTCATGGTAGGAATTATTTACATGTCATTTCTTTATCTCCATACGTCTCAAATGTGGATGACTAATATTTCATTCTAGAAAAAGAAAATTTCACAGAATTCTGAATGAATGGTATTCGAAAATATTCATGAAATGAATTTTTGACAAAATAATGCTTGTAAATAACATAAAACCCATCCATTTCCTGATTAATGAATAAAATAAACCGGAATTTATTTTCCTCGAGGAAAAAATAAACCATGGTGAGAGATTTAAATTCAAGATTTAGTTGTCTACAGATTCATCAATTTTATTTATCTTATAGCTACTTGCGATGTGAGAGTTAAGTGATTTTGTCAGTTAGCTTCGTAATCTTTTATTTTACTATCGGACTAGGATAAGCAGTGCCTTTTAAGTAAGATCTAATAATTTATCTATTTTCATGATTTTTGATGAACTTTTTTTGAAGATTTCAGTCATTAAATTATACAAATAAATGGTAAACAACTAAAATGAATTATTTAAGAAAGGAAATTAAGTTCTTTAAGAAATATATCCGAGATAAGGGTGATATATAAAATAAACATAAATTTTAATGAGACATTATCAACTTCTTTTTGTCAAGTTTACAATGGATATATGGTGTTAGAAAATACTAAATGACGTTAAATTTAAAATAAAAATATATTTGCCATTAAAATTAATGAATGCTGCATTTATTTAAGCTTAATAAATTTTAATCAGAAATTTAAAACTTATAACAATGGAAATGATACATATATTTTAGGGAGAACAGCTTACTTCTTTTTCAGTGTAAACATTTCAATTCAAATTATAAGTTAAATTTTATACTTATAATCTAAATTTACAGCCTAATTAATTAAGATATATGGTCTTAACAGAAGTCCAGCAATTATTATTTTTTTGGTGAAGCTTTTAGGTATAAAAAATATCAAAAGTGCTTTTGTGGGTAAGTAATAAAATAATAACAATGATTATTTAGATACTATTATACTAATCAAGGAACTCTTAATGTTTTTCTCTTTTGAATTTTGGTTATTGAAATAAAATATCATTGATATCGAATGCATCTATGTCTACTGGGTATTTTATATAAAAATCATTGATATAAATATTATTGCATGTCTACTTGATTTACTACTACCCCAAGAATTTACACATCAAGTTTCTGAGAACATGTATATTATTTCAATATTTATATAAGTGAAAAGTTGAAGAATTTTATTGATTCAAGCTTACTTCATTTTTTTATTTATAAGAACAATTTTTAATTTATTGAATCATAATCGTCAATATAATGGTAATCATAATCATAATTATTTAATTTTTCAATTTAATGAAATTTAAAAAGTCACAGGCAATTTTAAATGCATTAAATTTATTAAGTAGCATACTGTGTCGAATGTTAAAATAAAAAGTAACATTTAATAAATTGAGTTTTATGTTTTAATTTATGAAAAAGGCTTATATTTACAAAATGTTTAGAAAAAAATACAAATTTCTTTTTTATTATTTCGAAAATAAAATTAAAACCAATTAGAAATATAAATTATGTCTTGAATGAAAATCAATGTCTTGCATTTGGTTTTTCGAAATTACTGATTCTTTAAGGTTAATTTTACTGATTCTTTAATGTTAAAAAATTTTATTACAAAGTAAACTGAAAAATATACAAGATAAGTTGAATAAAAACAAACAATTTTAAGTACAGTTTCAATTTACATTTATGATTTTCCCATCTTTCATAAACAGTGAATATTTATAGTTTTTCCTTTTAATATAAAATTAAATCGCCTATTAGTTATACACCGCATCGCATATTAGTTAAATAACATATAGTTTTTCCTTTTTACTATATTATAAGGGCATATTGTGTTACGTTTTATTTAAATTAAAACATATAGATAAATTTTTCATTTTTATTTTTTTACATGAGTGGTATCCTGCTCTACAAAGCATATGACGGACCGTTCCTGGTGGAAGTAGAATCAGTCAACCAACATATCCCTCTAGGGACAAATGCCCCACATTTTAATCATGTATGGAAGAAAAACTGGAAAATTCCCATTATGCAGGAAAACTACCACTACGAGACGTGCACACAAACTGTCACAATCGCCCCTTTTTGTAAGAGTTACTGCAACATATACTGCAGGAGGATTTGAACTTTCCCTTACGTGCATGTCAGTCTCACATATCATTACATGGCTTTTACAATTGTGGAAACTATTTTCAATTATGTATTTGAATGCTGTATACAATAAAGTTTCATGCTTTTTCATTTATTTATTAATATAAGATAAATTATTCATCCAATAATATAAAATTATAGTTGTTATCTGGATATCGGCCAATAAGATAAATTCATTAAAGTTGACTTCTGAATTTGAAATTCATGACCTTACAAGAACTCTTCTTTTGAACCAATGATTCGAATATTGATTCTATAAATTGTATAACATGAGATGAAAGGTTTTGCACCTTTTGGAACCTGTGAAAGGCTTAGGACTAGTTAAACTCCATCCATCATGTCAGACGTGTATCTTGGCAGAAAGTCAGAATTACTTTTTATACATCAGAGAAAGAAAAATAGAGCTATTTTATACGGCATTATTTTCGAAAAAATTATACCTTGCAAACCTTTTTCATGATCACCTAATCAATCTTAATTCGTTTAATATAAAAAAAAAAAACAAAAAGTTCTTACTACAAACACTGCATATAAATAAGTAGAGTTATGTACACTTAAAAAATTGTAATTAAAGTAAAAATTTGTTGCTTTTTTCACAATTACGCATAATAAAATGTTGAATCAGGAATTGAAGTATTTTTTTTTTTAATCTAGTAAACAGTTAACCAATGTTGACTTTTTCATAATAATCTTAACTTTAAACAAACCTGTCATTTACTTTCAGTTTAATGTTGGTTTTTTTAATAAGAATTAATATTTGCAGAATTCAAATATTTTTATTTTATTTATTCATTCACATAGATAGTTAATTAAGTAAACAATTTCTGGCATGTGTTTTATTTACTTAAAAATTGCACAAAATGCTGCATTTTTTAGAAAATATTTCATGGTATGAAATTTAAATTTTATTCTTAAACATGACTTATACAATAATTTTAAAATGTGTTTATTTTATACGTTGGACAATAAAAATTTTTAAAAAATATAGATATTTAAGACATATATAAATTTTATCAATACATTTAAAAGGTATTTGCGATTTTTTTATAACAATAGCAATAAATTTTGGAATAACAGGAACAATTCAATGCAAATTTAATCTAAAATCGGGATTTTTTATCTTTATTTTATCCAATTATTTATGTTTAAGGAAATTGCTGAAATCATAATTATGTTAAAAGTGATCCTAATACAAGAGATATAACGAGAAAAACACACTCAAATAATATTAAATTAGATGAAGCATGTTAAAATAATTATTATTCATTAATAGGAACAAAAATATATAAGTTAAGTAAGAGAAATACGAAAAAATATCTTAGAAAAGAACTATATTATAATGAAAACGGTATAATTACTATTCCACTCAAGGGAAACATTCCAAAATATTGAGAGATAACCTACACCATCATTATATATATTTTTAATTATCGTTACAATTAAATCATATAATGAGCAGAATCCCCTGAAATTTGAAACTCAAGTAATAACTATTAATCATTAAGTTTTAGAAAGTTTTGGTCTAGATTACCTCAGAGAAGATATATACCTCAAATCAATAAAAGCTGAATCATGTCATGTAATTAATAATTATAAGAAAGTGCAATATTAGTAAACCTTAGAGCTATAGAAATAAAATTATAGAAAGTAGAAAATTACGATACTTAATTGCTACTTAATTATAGCAGTATTAATTAGCATAGTATTTATTGTTAGCATAAAATATCTGAGTATTTGAATATGAAATTGATTATCAAAAATACTTTTATTAAAATAATAATATAATTTGTTTGAACATACTACATTTTAACTAAGATACCATGTTACTTTACGAATAGTGATAAATATTTGTAAAAATCTGAATTTTTTTTATAATACTTTAATAAAAATAACAAATAATGATTATTTACTTGTAAAATAACGTCTTTTCATATATATTAAAACAGAACTAATGTACTTCACGATCTATAGTAAATATATAAAAAAATCACACTTTATTACAGAAAATATATCAAATATAAGCTCTGAAAAAAGAAAGCTTATATTTCATTATAAACTCTTACTTCAACTTCAAGTTAATGCAAAAGTAGCGGATGAATAGTTTATGAATATGAAATAGGTATTATTCATTAAGATATAATAGTATATAGTATAATAATATTATATTTTATATAGAATAATAGTATTTGAATATGAAATAGATTACAAAAAATACTTTAATTAAAATAACGAAATAATTTTTTTGAAAATAATACTTCTTAACCAAGACTTCATGTAACTTTACGAATGGTGGTAAATATTTATTAAAATCTAATTTTCTATATAACACTTCAATAAAAATAACAAATATTGATTTTTTACTTGTAAAATAACGTATTTTCATATATATTAACAACATAGCTAATATACTTTGCTTAATATACTTCTATAGTAAATATATTCTAAAAATAACACTTTATTACAGAAAATATATCAAATATAAGCAGTGAAAAAGGAAAGCTTATATTTGATTATAAACTCTTTCTTCAACTTCAAGCTAATGCAAGAAAAGCGAAGGAATAGTTTTTGGAATGGCGAATACTTTTAACGAAAACAAGTATAAACAAAATGAAATGTTTTCTAATCTTTTCCGAAATATTTCGCTATGCAGAATACTTTTAGTTTCTTTAATGCTGAATTCTAAATTTTTTTTTTCTTATTTCTTTCTTTTCTACGGTTCAGTTTCGCAAGAAAAAAATAATAATATAAGTAAAACAAACTAAGGAAGTCCGTTTCTTCCTAAATGAAGAGACTTTTCTGAATATTCGTGTTTGTGGATATAAAAGAAATAAAGCATTGCAAATTTCGGCTATGCTGCAGGCTGCCTAAATAAAATGCATAGTAACCCAAAGAAAACGTCTCGGGGAGTTTTCCGCGTCGAGATTAAAAATTCGCACTCGTCTAGGAACCTGCTGTTTAGTCGCGAATTTAATAAATCTAGGCATTTTTAAAGCAGCCTATATTGCTTATATTCGACAATATTGATGCTTGAATAAGTTTGTTTTAAAGAAATAGAAAAACACTTAAAATTCTTTAACACATTGTAAATATGAATATGAAAATGTGGGTCGATTTAAAAATAGTTTGTGCTTACCTTTGGTGTTTATGAATGATCCAACTTTATATGTGGTTTTTTAAAGGTATTTTTAAGTGTTATTGGGTTTTTCATGCACAGTTAATCCAGTATTGTGATTTAGCATTGACCACTATTAATGAAATGCATTAAGGTATAGCATGCGTATTATTATTATTCTTCATAAGTAGAATAGTCCCATGCCGGCCAAGACCGTCCGTTGACTGGCAGATTTCGAGACAGGAGATGGTTTCTTTTTACAGGGTAGGGTTGTCAGCCCTACGCCCAATCCTCTACAGTCATATCAGTCCGGGACTTAGGGTTTAAAGCGGATTCTTCAAACTACAATTACATTTAGAAAATATAATGTGCGCTTGTGTAAAATAGCTTTGAAAAAATTCACATATCAGAAAGTAACCTTTTTGAACTAATATTTCTTTTTCGCAACAGTTTATAATTCGCTTAATTATAAATATTTTTTTTTCCAATTTCACTCTTGTTCTCTTAGTTAAACCCTTATAAATTGAAAAATCAAATTTTATTCTTATTCTTCAAGAGTTTGGACGAAAAATTGAATCTGAAATTTGGAATAGAAATATAAGTTATATAATTCAATAAACACAATCTGATGTTAGTTCTTTTAATATTATTTTATCTTTTTATTTATAGTATTATGCATGTAAATTACATACTTATGAATCTATTATGCAAAGTTCTAAATTTTTCTTCCAACTCTTTCGTTTCATTTTTGGCTTTCATTCTTAAATGAATTAAATATTAAAATATTTCACTTTATTCGAAGCATTTTATTCAGCAGTATAAAAACACATTTTCAAGCGTAATTAATATTTGAGAAAATTGGCTTAATTTTAATTGTTAAATTATAGAAAAGGGATAGCGTAGATAGTAATTTTTAATTTTGTTAAAGATTATTTAAAAGGAAGCAAATTACAAAATCGTTTTAATATCGTCGCAAAATACAGCATGTTTGAAACGAGAAACCTTTCATGGGTTTATTGTCTGTCACTTACGGCAAATTGAGAAATATGTGTTGAAGATAAAATAAAATATACAGATTTATATTTCTCTTAAATCAATTTCTTAGAGATTTTCGAAACGCCATAATATGGCTTTCACGAAATTAGTTAGCAATTAATAGAATTTCAAGTTACAAAGAACATTATTGCTGATTAACTAACTATATATATATATGTGTTAGTGTGTGTGTGTGAGTAGCAGACCTGGTGGCTGTTGCAAAGTGCCATCGAAAGCCACGTGGCATTAGCAGAAAAATAAACAGTCATGAGTCTTTTTGCAGCACTTTAAAAATATGAGGCTTATGAATTGCAGTTTTAAAGAGTTGCTCAGATCTCGAAAGCAACGAGAGGACAGCAAGCATTACGCTTGAAGACTGAGAAAGAAAGTTGTTAAGAGATAAAGAAGGGCGGGATGGGAATGCCAATTCAGCTATTTTAGAACAGTCAAGAAGAGAATGTTGTTGTTGTTGTTGTTTCTTATCCCACTTGGCTGGCCAAGCCCACGAGCCCATACGTGCTCATGATTGAAGGGGAATGAAGCAGCTTCTGTTGTGATGGAGCACCCGTAGGTAGAAGCCTGACTTTTGCTCCGTGACGCTCTTACAGTCATAGGAGACTGGGACCTACAGCTTAAAGTGGATTCCGAACCACTACAAACATCCATGGCACCGCCGGGATTCGAACCCGAAACCTGTGGCACCGTGCGCCAGAGCGCTAGACACTCGGTCATTCAGGTCCCAAATTTGTGAATGCCAACGGCACGCGGTGTTCCCAGGTGGTCACCCACCCAAGTACTGACCGCGCCCAATGATGCTTGACTTCGGTGATCTAACGAGAACCGGTATATTCAGCATGGTACGGCCGTTGGCAGAAGAGAATGTAACTTGAAAATATCAGCAGTGCTAGTTCAACAATTGAAATTGTAACTGAAGGGCAGGAAATCATGAAAAGCAAAACACATTACACACATACAAACTATCCCTCTACCACACACACACACACACACACACACACATATATATATATATATATATATATATATATATACATATAAAGAGAGAGAGAGATAATTATTTATATGACAACGAAAAACAATAATTATACATAAGGATTATTGCGCTATAAGAAATTTCTGTAAAATGTCTGTCATAAATTTACTCTTCATATATACTTTTATATACCAACGTAAGCCGAAGTAAAACTTTACTACTTTAGAAGTCATTAAAAAAATTCTGTCAACTCATGAATGTTTGGTTTTAAACAAGAATTGTTTTACTTGGAAAAAATTAGGTGACAAAATATCTTAGCTCTTCTGATAAGGAGAAGAAAAAAAGACTGAATGCTCGTTTTACTTTTCCAGATAATCGAACTTTCTTACAGATTGCACAAAGTACTTTAAAACCTAGGTGGGTAAAAGACAGTCGCTTATTTCTCCTGCAGCCATCCAGCTTCGTGTCCCTCGGCATAAATGTTTCAACCGCTAAGTACTCATAAATCAGGTTTAATTAGCGGACGAGAACGGGTTAAATGATGGCACCCAGAGCTAGCTCTACATGGGAGCGTAGACCAATGAGAAAGAAATTGCGGAGAAAACAAACGGTCGTAGCGTTTCGGTGAATGCCGGCGATATTTATGCTGTCATCCATTTCGTTTGAAACGATGAGAAGGGACGTTTTGGAGACGTTATAAATGTGCGCCTTTCCAATATTGACCAAAAAGCTGTTGTTTCCAGATTACACTCAGGAAATGAGAAGCGACTGCGATTGGACAATATTTCACGGTGAGGTTTTTCATCGACCGGATAATTCGCAGAGGAAGATATTGCCTGGGATTTCCCCGCCGTAACATGGACTCTTTGAATGGAATGGCCTTTGGTGAAGTACAGAAGCAGGCAGTTTCCTGTTCCACTCTTTTCCCGCCGGCAGTTGCCATTGCTCAGATTAGAAGAAGGACAAAATTTAGAAATGGCTACAATGGCCAAACCTGGTTTTAATTTTCGTAGGCTTTGTACTGTAAGCAAAACTTTGTTGTGGTGCCATCCATTATTTCACTGCTGTTCATTTTTAATCTAATTTTAACCACATTTTCTCTTGTCAGTGGATTACGCAGCTGTTAATCAAAATGCTAAGTATATGTTAGTTATGAATTAGAGAAAGGGTTAATGGACATTTAGATAACGCTTCATTGAAAATAATAAGATTATAAGTTATTATAATCATAAAAATAATTAAAGTTAATTTTAAGCATTTTTTCGTTGAAGAAACTGTAATTCGTAGGTTTGTACCGTAAGCAAAATTGCACTTTGGTGACATCCATTATTACATTGTTATTCATGTTTAATCTAATTTTAAATACATTTTCTCGTATCAGTAATTAAGCTGCTGTTAATCAAAATGCTAAAAATTGGTAAGTTGTGAAGTAAGAAAAATGGTTAGTTGACATTTAAATAAGGCTTCATTGAAAATAATAAAATTTTAAGTTATTATAATCATAAAGAAATTTAACTTAATTACAAGCATTCTTCAGTTGAAGAAACTGAGACCTTGACCAATAAGAAATAAGTCGTAAGCAATAAAATAAATCTTCTGACTAATAAATGAATTTAAGACGTCACTATGGTATGATAAATTATTCTGCATGAAAGAGAACTTTATAAAGGCAATTAAATATTTTATATTCTGTCATCGATCATAAATATGCATTTATGGCACTGTTCATTGAAGTTTGTTATTAAATTTGAAATATTTATATTACTAATATATATATATTACTGGCATTATATTACTTACTGTAATGTAAAAAAGTTTAAAAACTTATTGATCTAAAAACAAATATAATCAATAAACATTAATATCATCTAATACTTGAATAAATGTAACAGATTTCAATTAAATTCAAAATTGTCATTAATTTTTGATGAATAAACATTTCGGTAAAAAACAGGAAGTAACAGAATTATTTAACATAATTGTTTCTACTTATTTAATAATATTAATTGTCCTGTATTTTTAAAAAAACAATAATACAAAAGTAAAATAAATCTCAAATATTTTAATGTATGTTTCTTACTTCACAATGTTACACAAATTTTTTATGTGATAAAAAAGAAACTAATTTTACATCAATAAATTACAGAATTTTCTTAAAGTAAAAATCTCTATGAGGAATATATAGCTGAGGACTTTAATAACTAATTTAAATTAAAACTTTTCATAATGAAAATGCATTTGTAAAATGTACCTGCATTTAATATATTTAACATATAGATTCAATAATGGGCTCGAATTCATATATCATTTGCAGAAATTTAATAAAGGCAATTTAAATATTAATTTATAAAGATAATTGAGTTACCTAATAATATTGAGTTACCTAAATCATAAATAACTCTAAAGTGTTTTACAAATTTTAGTACTACTTTCTTGAAATCTGAGTTTTTGCTAAGCAATAGTATTTTTAAAATAACAGTATTTTAAAAGCATTGAATATATGTAAAAATAATTTTTCCTTTCAGGTTTTAGAAAATTTTACCCTTTTATCATGTGCATTTAACTAAAAAACATATCTTAATAGAAGTATACACAAGGCTAAACACACAAATATTTCAATGTGTTATAAAAAAATTTCCGAAATCTGATACAATGTGAGCAAACGAAAATTACAAAATTTAATCAACCAATTTTGTCTCTGAGAATTGTAATACGAGAACATATTTCAATTCAAGTAATAGGGAGTTGGGAAGGAATTTAAATCTAAAACAAATGCGCTAATATTTTTTTCTGATTTAAACTATATGACAACATCTATAAGTTTTCTTAAAAGTTAGGAAAAAAATCCAATTACACTATTTTGAATGCTTAATTTGAGATCATAGGAAAAAAATTATAAACCATTTAAGTACGAAATTATACTGAATTATTCATTCCAAATCGAATACAATCATAATTTGAGATTTTAAATTGCTAGGTATATTTGGAATATAATAAAAAAGTACCATTCCCAATTTAACGTGCTTATCTTCAGGTAACATCATATTGTTGTTGTCATGATATAGAAATGCACTAACAAATCACGCATTAACCACGTTGAAAGCCAAGCAAAATATTCATATTTAACTATCCCATTAAAGACAAATAACACAGACAAGATCCTCTGAGTTTTCGATTTATGGAGATATTTTCATTTCAGTTGAACATAACTGCTGAAATCAAAGAAACGTTCTTTGGATGGTACATTGTCACGCTATCTTAATCTGAGAGGCATTCATTTGAATATAAACTCTTTTGAAAATTCTAAACACGAAAACTTGTATAAACAGCTCTATTGCCTGAATATTAGTGCATTCCTAATGCAAAAGAAAATGTTGCAGCCTAAAATACAAATTTGATTCTTGTTGAAATTTCATATTTTCTCGTAGATATTTTTGCATTGTGAAATCTTTTCAGTAGCAATCGAATTTTAGTAGTAATTGATTCAAGATTAAATCATAATATTTTGTTAAGATAAACTTCAATTTATTAGACATTGTTGTGTAGCTTCAACAATTTCTTCTTATTTGAAATCTTATAAACATCTGAAGTGTCATTAAAACATAATGTAGACTGTTTTTGAACGAAATTCCTATTTAAAACCTATAATAAATCGAAATATTTTAATTAACATTTTTAAAGTTAAAATATGTTACAGATATGATGCATGACATTATAATATTATTTTTTTTAAATAAAACTTTTTATGAGCAGTACTTTTTTCAGCATTGGTTTTGCAATTAATCCAATTTTAAACGTTATAGTATTACAGACTGAAAAACCTTAAATAAATACTCAAAATTTTAAAGCAATTTAAAATAACAGTAAAAATACACAAAATACTTCATTTGAGAATTTATAAACAAAAAAAAAAATTAGTAGCCGATTCGTATAGTTAAATATTTCTTTAAAGCAAATTGTCTTTATATTACATATATCATTAAAATAGACGTGTTATTAGTATATAAATAAAATTAGATGCAAAGAATGATGCAATTTGTAAATATCAAACAATAGAAAAAACTATACGACATATGATTCTCAACACATGATTTTCTACAATATATGGTACAACATATGATTCTCTACAATATATGGTACAACATATGACTCTCTACAATATATGGTACAAATATATGGTACAACATATGATTCTCAACACATGATTCTTTATAAGTATTTTTTTCAATGCCTTCTATTAGATCACACTCTCCCTATATATATCTTCTTCAAATTTTCAATCGTTAATAAAATACTTTTTATTCATCCACTCAAGTTCAATGTTAGTGGATGACACTTGATGTTAATACAGTTTTTTCGAATATTAATTCATTCATTAAATTTTATTCATTAATTTTAGTTTTTTCTTACATTTAAGTTGCATATATTTACCAATAGATGGCGCCAGGTAAACTTAAAAAAATGAATGAAAATTATTTATAAAGGACTTTTTGCAATATAGTGAAAAAAAAGTAGGAAATGACTTTATTTATTTATTTTTTATATTACTTGTTTTTCTTAGAATTTCACTTTATTATATTTATTATTATTGTGTCCTTCACGATCACAATGGACAAATAAAATATCACAAATAATGTGTTCAAACTCAACTATTTCTTTCTTACGAAATCGGACTATTTAAAAACCTAATTGACCGATATATGTTTTTATTTCATTTTTCACTATTAAGCTACTATTTCTCACATAATTTCATTACATTTTTTTTCATAATTTATTACGAATTTCAGTTTCTCCTAATAATAAAATGTATTAATGTTCAAAATTCATTAAAATTTACTAATAGTTAAAATTATCTCAAAATGTAAAATGTAAAAAAAAATGCAAAAACATTATATAATTCAAGTAAACGATTCAAATATAAATTCAAAAATAATTTATTCGTTGTGCAATGAATTATGATCATTGAATCATCATTCTTTAGAATCATCATTATTATCATTAAAATAATGATTATCAAAAGTTAAATACATTTTAAATGTAAAACTGAAAAGGCAAGCATATAGCAAATATCAAGGTAATTTATACATAACTTATAATGCTTATTGAAAAATGTTTTAAAAAATAAATCTATTACAAATTCTCTTTACAATAAGTACTTCATATTGATTAAAACAGGCTGAAATTAAATTGTACTTTTAGGATGCGCTTATGAATTTCATTCAAATAAATGATCAAACAATAGACCAAATTATATTAAAAGTATATTTTAATGTAAATTTAAATTAAATGTTTATGACTAAACAAATTAGCTAAATTCTTGATTGTTGGTGTTTAGCATATATTGCATTCAAAACACATGTTAGGAGAAAATGTAACTATTTTAAATGTCAAACTTTCCATTCTTCAACAATGTACATAATAAAGTATCTGACCATATTTGATCAATACTTTAACCTAATGCTATTAGTAGCTAGTATTATGATTTTTAAAAGAGATAGATATAAAAATATATATATTACTATAGATACTATAGATATTTAAAACATGAGATATAAAATGAGACCTCTTTTTCTTCAATAACTATGATTAAATACAGCAAAATGTAAGAGAATTTGATACTCCAAGAAGTCTAAGCATGAACTGCAGTTTTTCTTTTTATGTCATGGCAGAGACTTTTTTATATGCATATTGCTTCATATATTTAATATATTTAAATAAAAATCATTTGTTTTGAAAATGTAATGCAGGAGGAGATACATTATCCTAGTTTAGTGAACGAATCTTATAAAAAAACATTTAAAAAAAAAAAATGTTGCATGTGATATTGATTTCTTAATTCTACGTTGATGAAACTGTTTATTTAAAAATACATGTAGAACACGCGAATATTTCAGTTTGTTGTTGTTTCTAGGCATTGATCCATTGAATTATTCGGGCCAAACAATCATCCACGACATTTGTTACAGTTTTATTATTTTTTTTTTCTGAAATGTATTTTTTTTTCAATTCTCTTTTCGCTTCTGATGACCTTGAAGCAATAGCGGCAGCTGAATTTGAAGAAACTGTTTACATTGCTGAGCATTTCACTACCAATCAAGCAATGCAGCATATGAAAATAAACTAATTTCCTAAATAAAACAAAAATTCTAAACTAATTGTCTAAATAAAACTGCATTTCTAAACTAAATTAATAAATTAAATTTCTAAACTAATTAAATAAACTAAATTTCTAAACTAATTTAATAAACTAAATTTCTAATACATTTGACATTTATTAGAAATGCCTATTAAAAAATTTCAAAAACACAAATTCGGTTAACATGGTCAAATTTTTAATTATGCAATCTAATTTGCAAACTGATGCATAGATGCATGTGTCAAGTATCTCACTCATGTAATTCTGTAATCTATTAATCTCTCACTATTAATACATGAAACCTTTTACTAGAAAAAAAGGAAACATCAGCAGAGTATTTTTAAATGAAATTGGTCCTCATTTGTGTCACATGAGATTTAATAGTATTAATCATAATTATATTATAATATTTTCTGTATTTATATAAAGTAATATGTAGAAAAAGTAGAAATATATTAAACAATGTTGAAATATTTTAAATGTAAATTAAAGTTTATTTATAATAGTACAAAACATACCAACATTCAGATAAATTGAAAATTATTAATATACATATTTTAATGTACTACTACTACTACTACACCACACCACATCACTGTGCCTAGAGCTTAGTTGCCCCTATACAGTTTGGGAATGATGCGGGTGAAAGGAAAGGACGCACGATGGAGGCAGAAAAGTTTTGCAAAATTCACTTTTGGAGGTACAGAAGCTGAACAATGGGGAAAATTCATACAAGAACAGAACTAAATGTCAAAAATTTAAAAAGGAGGAATATGAAATGCGAAAAATATAAAAACGTTAGGAAAGAGATTTTAGAGAAAAAATTAAAAGCAATATGATACAATAAACACTACATAAGAGATTATACAAATCAGAGAGCTGAAGGAATATTCATCAAATCAATTATCGAATTTAGAAAATCTTAATAGCTAATAAATAAACCGACGGTAGGAGCAGTTGCTGCAAAATTATGGACAAAGATAATAAGAGATATTACATAAGAGATAAATATGCTAGATATATAACTAGAAAAATGGTATTCACACCAAAAATTTTTGATTTTGCAATTTGAAGTCTAATAATGAAAAAGAAAACGAATTGTTTCAAATATAGTGTGCCCTAGAAATATGCTGTTGGACCCACTTAAATTATATACATTATAATACAAAATTTCCTTTGATACATACACAAGCATAGATTATTTTGTAAAACAAATTACTTAAATATGCAAACATAGGACGGTTATGTTACCTTAAATATATACACAAGCAAAGATTATTTTATAAAGTTAATTACTTTACATGATTCATAATTATAAAATATTTTAACAGCGAATTACCTTAATATTCTAACACAGTATATGCAAACACTTAGATTATTTAAAAAAGTAAAATTACTTAAAATATACACGCAAAAAAAAAAAAAAAAAAAAAAAAAAAAAAAAAAAAAATAAAAAAAAAAAAAAAAAAAAAAAAAATATATATATATATATATATATATAGATAGATAGATATACACACACTTAAGTCTTTGTGAGAAGCAAAACTATAAGTATATACACATGATGAGTAAACACATGTCAATTTCTTTATAAAGCAGGATTACTCTGTTTATAAATACATTCACACACGCACAGAGTAAGAAAAATATATATATATGTAGAAAAAGGAAGTATGCTACTAAAGATTGTTAAAAAGTTGTGTACAAAATATTGTTTCACACTTAGTCCGGGATAAGTAAGATTTGATTTTTACAAATAAAGTTTATCATGCTTCGGATTTTGAGTCGAGACCCTTTGCATTTTAAGATGTTAATCTTCCATTGAATAGTATTCTCTTCGGAAGGTTTCTTCATATGCCATGATAAAGTAAGTGGGCAGGAGGTAGCGTAGTGAAGAGGATTACCCACATCTCCACAAGAACAATAGCTTGCGTCCCTCAGATGAAATCGTTGTAGATAAGAGGGAAATGGACCATGCCCTGTTAAAAACATGGTTTCCTCTCTTGTCCATCCAGCAGAATATGCCGACACTTTTTTAATAATTTCATAAATAGGTCGACCCGTTAATCCTTCATCCCACTGTTTTTGCCATTTAGAAAGGAGGTGATTATTTAAAAACCTTTCAATTCTGAAAGGGGACTTTTTATTTGAATTGGCTGGCCATTTGATATGCCTTGCTTGGCAAGCTCATCAGCGGTTTCATTGCCGAGATGTCCAATATGTGCTTTTATCCATCCCAATTTTATCAGTTTATTGGAGTGGAGATACCACTGAATTTCTCTTGCGAGTGGATGTGGTGTAAAAGGATTTAAAATAGCTAGTAGTCCAGAGAGGCTATCAGACCATATTTTTACATGTTTTCTTGTTGTGGATACATGTCTAATTGCTTCGCGGATGGCTATTAGCTCTGCTTGGAAAACAGAGTTATGAGGGTTCAATTTACCCATCCACTCTGAAATTTTTATCCCATTTTTGAAGGAGCAAAATGCTGCCCCTGTGCCTTCACTCGATTTCGAGCCGTCCGTATAAAAAGTCTCAGCATTTGTTGAAAAGAACTGTGTCCGTATGTCAACTTGATTGCAGATATTAAAACTATGGATTGGGTGGAGTGACAATCCTGCAATCTTCTGCTCAAAGTCATCCGCTGTTATTTGAAGAGTTTCCATCTGTAAGTTTTTCCTAGTTCTAGACACAACAGTGAATGCAGCTTCTGCTTGCAATCTTAAGTGAAGAGGGGCGAGACCCGTGATAATCTGAAGAGCAGCTGTTGATGTGGTTCTGTATGCCCCAGTTATATACAGAAGGAAGAGTCTTTGAATAGATTGCAATTTTTTTTCAATTCTAGAGGTTGGAAAAAGTGCCCAGACTGCTGCTCCGTGACTTAGCACTCTTTCAGCTATCGTCTTGTATAAGATTCGCCTGAATTCTTGTTTTGTACCCCAGGTGTTACCGGCACTCCTTCGTAACAAACGACTTATATCTGTTGCTCTTTTGCCTTGTTCACTAAGATGTTTCGCCCAATTGAGTTTTTCGTCGATGAAAACACCCAAGTATTTAACGAATTTTTTCCTTTTGATGGAGTCATTTCCCCATTTGATAACGGGCCCTCTTGACAGCTTTCCTATGACGAGGTAATTCGTTTTCTCTATAGATATAGATAGCTGATGTTTATCTGTCCAAATTTTAAACTTCTGGAGGGATTCGTTTGAAAGTTTTTCTAGTCCCCGTCTAGTTGGACTTTTAATGGCAAATATGAAGTCGTCTGCAAAGGCTTGCAAATGCACTGCTGGAGGCCATTGATAATTGAGTACCTCATCTGCAACAAGATTCCACATTATTGGTCCACTACAAGAACCTTGAGGACAACCTTTAGATTGTTCCCACATTACTGGACCTTCACTTGTTTGAATTGCAACTAATCTTTGGGCTAAGGTGTCCAGAAGAGTTTCTGTAACATCTGAAGGTTGCAGAACTTCCTTCATTCTATTTCGGATTGAATTATATTGAAGGTTATCAAATGCACCCTTAATATCTAAAGAAATGATTACTATGTGTTGTTGTTGTTGTTTAGCATCGTAGATGAAGTCCATTAGAGCTATGAGCGCATCATCGACAGATCTACCTATACGAAATCCATATTGTCTAGAATTCAGCTTATTTAATTCTTGAAGTTTGAAGGATAATCTTAGGGTTAAGAGTTTCTCTAGAACTTTGCCTATCGTGGGAAGAAGAGAAATTGGTCTGTAGGAATTATGATCTGCTTTATCTTTGCCTTTCTTATGGAAAAGGACCACAACTCCTATTTTAAAGGCATTTGGGAAAGTATGGAACTGTAAACATTTATTAAAGAGCTTATGGAAAATATCTGGAAAATAATCATTAATAATGTGAACGACTTGGTTATCTATGCCATCAAATCCAGGAGCCTTCCCTTTTGGTAGCGTTTGTATCACTCTTTTAATTTCTTCTTTAGTAAATGGCGGATCTATAGCAAAAGAGTGAGTTTCAGGAAGAGAAGAAGAAGATTCTTGGACACTGAAAGGATATATTTTTTCCAGAAGTTTCTTGGCAATTGCTTTGCTATTCCCACTTCCTGATACATCTATGGCTTTAAAGATTTCAGATGGGGGAAGGGAAGTATTGACTGTGGTCTTGAAAGGTTTTCCAAAAGGAGTACCTGATTCTGAGCAGAATTTTCTCCAGGCTTGGCGTTTTGCGTGGAGAATTTCTTTTTATAGGTTGCTCTTGTTTTGGAGTAAGCCGAAGTATACTTTTCTTTTTCAGCCCCTTCCGATTTTTGCATTCTTCTTCTAAGAGCATTTAATTGCTTTTTTTCTTATTTCTAGTTGTGGGTTCCACCAGGTAAGAGGTTTATTTTTTACCATTGTTTTGATTCGGTATGCTTTAGAGCATGCTTTAACAATGTTTTTTTGAAGAATGTGAGTAACTTCATTTAGTTGACTCCTATTACTAACATTGTTCAACGTGGAAATTAAACTGGGAAAAGATGGAGAGAAGGCATTAAAGAATTTTTTATGTCCCCCGAACGCAGTTTTAAATCTTTTAAATGTAATAGTATTCCTTTCAGAATGTATAGTTGTTCTTATGTGTTTGTGATCACTGAGAGTTTCTTCCTCTAGAACTTCCCAGTCACATCTAGAGGCCAATTCTGCTGAAGAGACGAGAGTAACATCTGGCCATCCCTTACTATTGCGATGTACAAAAGTTGGCTCTGATTTTCTATTGTTTAATAAATGGAAGTCATTTGCTGCTAGGAACTCCTCCACTAACAAACCTCTAGCGTCTTCTGAATTATAGCCCCAACTTGTGCTGTGTGCATTTAGGTCTGCTCCAATTAACAATTTCTCATGTTCAATCGAAGAAGTGAAACTGTTAATCTCATTTAAAGTCGTTTGGAGATTATCGTAAGGTGAACAGTATCCTGAAATTATAGTAAGGGGTTGATAGTTATCAGAAATTTTTATTGCCACTGCACTCCTACCTATCCCCAGCACAATCGGCAATTGAACGTTTGGGAGAGCGACAATGCCTGCTTTTCCATTTTGGGATAACCAACTTTTCCAAGTTCTGGGTATTCCTTCAATTCTATTATTTTTGACATAAGGTTCTTGGACGAGAATTAAATCCGTTTTAAATTTCTGAATAAGTTGATTTAATAAAATGGTAGCTACTTTGGCTTTTCTCAGGTTGATTTGCACAATGTTCAAGTTAATGGAATTTTGATCTTGGAGCGTCCATTGAGGAAAATTAGTAAGTTGATCAGTTGTATTGCAAGACTCAAGATATGAAGACATTGTAATGTCCAAATTTGGAACTATATTTAGTGTATGTTTAATGGATGTAGGTCTTTAAAAATAAAAAAAAAAAATTAAATAAAGAAATTAAATATGTATATATAATAATGATAATAAAAAACAACTGCAAGACTTTTAATAGATTACTGATCTTTTGTACGCTTTGATTTCTTTTATGAAGCAAGGACAGTGTGAATCGCCAGCTGAATGCCTAGTGTCGAAGTTTGTGCTATATTTGATATTAGCATCATGGCAATTTATGCAGTAAAGATCGTTCGATTTACAATTATGTGTGAAATGATTAGATGAGCAAAAAGCGCAGTATGGGCTTTTGTTTGGGCACTGATGTTGTGAATGTCCGAAATTCTGACAATTGTAACATCTTCGAACATTGTAAAATTCTCTGATGTTATGTATTTGCCAGTTAACAACTAATTTGCCTTCATTTATCAAAGTTTTGAAAGCTGCTGGAGAAGCTTCTATAATGCGATGGTTGCAATCTTCTTTTCTTCCTTTTATTTTGAAGGAAATTTTGAAAGTTAGCTTGTTGAACCCTGTCGCGATTTCTAGGGCGTCCTGGAGTTCAAGATCCGAGAGTTTCTTTGGAATATTGTAAATAATTAATTTGGGTGATCTTCGTTGGGGCTTATGATGCCTAATCTTTTCTTTAAGTAATTCTGAGTTACCTATTGAATTCAAGAGTTTGTCAACGTCTTTTTCCTCTGCGCAATTCACGGCGAGGCCATTGTTACGTAAATTCCTGATTGAATTAATTTTAATTTTTTCCTTTGAAGGATTAACAGATTTTTTCAACAATTCTCTCAGTGATGTTTCCTTTTCAGTGCATAGTGAATCTGTAGTTGACTGAGAAGGGTACAGTAGTACTGTATGCGAAATCTTGGGTGGACTTTTTAAAGTTTCTGCATACGTGAGGGAAGGATTTGTATCATGAGGAGAATTATCTATGGCAGCAGGGGTATTTGTCGGGAAGTTTTTAACGTGAAGTTCAAGTCTTCTCAATAGTTTATCACCATACGATCTAAGGGCAGAATTAAAAATGAAGCGAGAGCCTGTTTTCTCATTAAGTAGATTTCTAATTTCAGTTATAATTTCTGAAGGTGGTAAATCATTGATGTTTTCCTTTTCCACAGTACGAAAAGCTTGCTCGTGATTTTCACTTCTCAAGTTATACATGGTTAAACTCAAAAGTGTACAAATAATGAATAACTAAAAACAGAAAGAAGACAAACGGTTCTCGCTACCCTCACAAAATGAATCAGTGGCACTGCTCTATTATGCACTATTTCGGGGAGGGGTGGGGGAACAACAAGAAGGAATGAAGTCCTGCAAAAGGAACAACTTCAAAATTGTCAAGAGTGGGGAGAGCGCCTTGAGGAGTGACAGGGGTTAAAGGTCACCTGATTATGGCTTCAAAGACGGGGTGAGAGAAAGGAAAGACCCCAAAACAGTCTGTCTGATTGCCAAGGTCAAACGAAAAGTAAAAAGGGTGGGATAATATTTCTACTCTGCAATAAAAAAAAAAAATAAAAGACAAGCGGGTGGAAAGTTAGACAAAATGGCTGACTACTGGAAAAGCGTAGACCAATTCATAGGAGTGAAAAATAGGGCAAAAAATTCGATAAACAAAAATTTTAAATGAAGAACAGCTTCAAAAAATCTAAAGCAGCAAAAGAAGAATTAGAATATTTCAAAGAAAAACAAATAATAAGAAGAATTTACTGAGAAAAAATTGACCAACAAAACAAAAAACAAAAACAAAAAATCTTGTTGAACTGAATTTCTAAAGAAGAGTTGGATAGAAATAAAAAAAATAATAATAATAAATACTACGGAATCTGGATAAAAAATAATAAAAATCAAAGGAAGATATAGTTAAAAACAGTTGAACAGGAAGAAAAATAGAAAATTTAAAAATCAAAAATAAGATGGGGATGGGAATCCTTAGAAGGCAAGACAATAAAAGATAAACCAAGAAACCAAAAAGCACATTCAAAATTGTAAGAGAAAAAAAAAAACATAAATTGTTGTAAAATGATCAAATATAAAAAAGCGAAAAAATTTACACAGGAATAAATTCAGACACAAAACAATGCATAATAAAAAGTATCACTAATCAAATAAAATATATCTTGTGAGGGAAGACTTACCCTGGTCGTCTTTAACTGTGTAAAAATTTTTTAAAATCCTGAATTACAAGACAAAGATCATAATACGAGGGGAGAAAACGAGGAGCGGAAAAAAACACGTCTGTAAAATTATAAAATTAATCACAGGTGTATTTCCATAACTGCAACAATTCATATCTTTAATAATCAAAACAATATATTTAATACCAAAATAATGAGCATTTGTTTATTATTGTCCATTTTAAGATTATGTCTATTTAAATCGAACCATAAAATATTTATTGATTTCTCTAAATTTCTGCACTTTCGTTTCTTATATGTTTCTTCAACTTTTTCACGGTAGCGATAAGAAAAAGTAGAAATTTAAAAATAACTGAAAAATTAAAATTTATATCATTTTGGGATAATTTTACACACTTAGAACGCAAAGTTAAATAGAGAGATATTTATTGATTATTCTGAGATTTTTAACTTATGTTTCTCCTATTTTCTTTCAACTTTTTGCGCTAGAAGCGAGAAAATAGTCAATGAAAATTAAATATTTACATATTTTTTAGCTAATTTCGTATTTTTAGAAAACAGAACAGAATTTGAAGATATTTGTTGATTAATCTCGATTTTTTTCTTCGTTCGTTTCTGAAACCATTCCACGTTTTGCCCCCAGAAGAAAAAAATATCGAAAAAAAAAAAACTGCGTACCACCCTAATGTATACCATTAAAAGATATCTGTTAGCGTAGTAGAAAAAAATAGGTACAAAATATTTCTATTATTACTTTATCTGATGGAAAATCTGAATTCTGATTATAAAAAAATGGTAAAAGTTCTGCGATCACAAATAAAAAAAATAAATAAAAAAATAAAAGCAAATAAACTGTACTTTTTTCACATAATCCTTATACATTAATAAATGTTTCAGCGTATAATATAAATATTCAGACCTTTTCAACATGAATCATAATTTCTTTTAAATGTAAACCTTTTTAGGACTTTCGGAAATTTTCAAGGATTTTAATTTGTGATTTTTTTTTTTTTTTATTGAAAAGAAAATGTTATTAATGCATATACTATAATTAAAAACTTAACTTCAAATTTGAGAGATTTTAAATCACGAAAATATTTATATGAAATTATCTAATAAAAAAAAGATGCTTACATATGATAATATTTTTAATAACAACATTTATGAAAATCACACTGTTATATATATATATTAACGTTCTTGAATGAAACCACAAATGAAAAAATAATTTTTATATTTGGAAACTCTCTATAGTGTACAGTTTAAAAAGCACTTATTTTTACAACATACTTTTAATCACATAATCACATTGAAGTTCAACGTAATAAATGATTATGTTGTTGTTGTTGTTGTTTCTTATCCCACTTGGCTGGCCAAGCCCACGAGCCCATACGGCTCATGATTGAAGGGGAAGGAAGCAGCTTCTGTTGTGATGGAGCACCCGTAGGTAGAAGCCTGACTTTCGCTCCGTGACGCTCTTACAGTCATAAGACCGGTACCTACGGCTTAAAGTGGATTCCGAACCACTACAAACATCCATGGCACCGCCGGGATTCGAACCCGAAACCTGTGGCACCGAGCGCCAAAGCGCTAGACACTCGGCCATTCAGTTAAATGATTATAGATACACCTTTGAGAAAAAAATAAAATTATTGTTGCTGATAATATCACAATTTCATAAAATTATCATGAAAATTTTAATGCTTATATATTTCATCTTTTTTTTAATTAACAAATTTCGTCAAAAAATGATATTTTTAAATTGATTTTTATATTATCATTTCTTAAGAAATTTTGAAAAATATGCATGCAACATTTGCTGGTATTCAATTGCAAAACCAAACAATTAAAAGGATCTCAGGCAAAAATGAATTACTCAAACACCAAATTATTTACTATCTAAAAATAATTTTTTTAGATTGAAACAGATTTATAATTCAATTTTGATAAATTGATTCATTTTGATTTGTAATTCCTTATATGATATTTTTTTCTTTAGAAAATGTACTTTAGTCAGTAATTCTTGTTCATTATTATCAGTTATATGCGTTGTCAATTATTACATAATCATAGATAATGACAAAAAAAGATTTGAATTAATGTGTAAACATAAGTATTACATTTGACGTGTGTATAACACATAAATACAACTGCAAAAATGAGCCAAACAAAGAACCACTAAAACGACATTGATAAAAATATATCCCTAAACCAGGGTGGAGAAAACTTAGATAACATTTATAATACATATTACAGTTTTATGAAGCAGTATGTCTCTAATAAACATTATTTAGGCTCGCTAGAAAAGCAGGCTTAGCAATAGAGATATTGAACAAAAATATGGAAAAATTCCGGAGACCTAGTTTTGAGTCACTTAATTCCCAGGATGTTAAATGTGCTCTCTGTTGTTCTCCCAAACGGACGATAAAGTTTCAAATATCAGGTTCTTTGACTCAGAACCCTGAACATCAACAATTCTGATGCTAGTTCAGATTAAGTTAGAATATCTATAAATATTAGAAATATTCTATACTAGTTATAAAAAAACTCATCAGGTTAGAAATAGGGTCACTTTTCGCTTAGGTTTTGACTAATTCTTAATTTTGCGAGTTCCTCAATATTCCCCCATACATTTGTACCATTTTGTGCATGTTAGGCCTAACCTGTAATATATAAATATGTATACATATATTATCGTTGATTTTTTTTAATTTTATCATTAATAATCTTATTTTATTTATAGATTTGTTCATCTTTAAACTACTATGGAATGTATTGCAATCATTTCTGACAAAATTATCAACAGTATTTTTGCTTTAACATGTAATACTTACATCTAAACAATAATACCTCATAGTAATGCCTAATAATGATACTTAAACAGTAATTATTTCATCCAATCTAGAATTTCCCTTTCAAACCAGCTCCATTAGGCTTAGAAAAATGAATTGCCACGTCAGCAAATTTTTAGAACAAATAAAACATCTCTGATAAAACTTTGAACTACGTGCACCAATGGCAATGATTCTATCTCAGCAAGGTTGCAAAACTGATAATTAGATACTGGTACTTAAGTTGGCGTCCACAGAAGGGTTCTCAATTACCATGTTAGAATCATCCCTTCACAGAGGAGTTATCATGTTCCTTTGGTACAATTCAGGTCATGGAATGTGTTGCGAAATGCCTTTTGGTTTCGGACAAGCGAATACTTCGCCTTCGCAAACATTCTAAACAATTGATTTTGTAGTTTGAGAAGACCTTGAATGATTCGCGGAATTTGGACTAATGGGCTAATGTATCGTGAAAATCTTATGATAGTGAAAGGCATTTGCAGTTCAGTGTAATGCTCGTCTTTTACTGGATGTATGCTTTTAAATTCGTTCTTTTGTACTAAAGTATTGTTATTATTCGTCCTTTTATATAAAAGTATTGCTATTATTCGTCTTTTTTTATTAAAGTATTGTTATTATTCGTCCTTTTATATTTATTGTTATTATTCGTCCTTCTATTGTATATTGCTATTTTTAAAGGAAAAAGGCATGCTTATTTCATATTTTTCATAGCAGACAAACAAAATAAAGAAAAACAAATATTTTACATATTATAAATTGCGATTATTTTAAGTTTTTACCTAAAGAATCGCAACTCATTACTAAAGAATACTAATTTTTTTTATATTCCATATTTTACATATTTAAATATTTTTATTTTATCAAAAGGCAAACTTTAAAACCAATATATTAAAAAAATTATAGATAAAAAACCGGTATTATAACCACTAAGAATTGAACATTGCACACAATTTTTGTTTGATGCCCTTTTGAGTATAATTTACAACGTATACCTCACATAAAGAAATAAAATTGTAAATCTATGTTAAATATTTTCAGAAAACTCGCCGTTTTATCCGTTGAAAAAAAAAACCATTTTCTCATTGTAATTTTTATTTTTAACCTTTTCTTACCTCATTGCTTTGAAACAATAATATTAAACCTTACTGTAACTGTTTTAAATGAATTAAAAATTTAAGTTATGGTATTACTTTTTTTTTTGCGTGAACCTCTTAAAACCCTTTAGTATTTGATTTTTGGAAATGATGTATTATGCATACGGAGGCTTTTACGTAACTGTCGAGAGCGGAGGGTAGGGAAAAGGAATCTTTTCCTTTTTTTCAATTCATCGCGTAAAACTTCTATTTGGTTTTGCAACAAATCTTTTAAATTTTTTTCCCTTTAATATTTTTATTCTCCAAATTTTATTTTTGAGCCATAGTTTGGTAATCGTTCCTCCGAATTCTTTAAGCAGAACAGAGAAAAAAATTCTTCCAAACTTACAGATTCAATGATTGAACAGTGAAACAAAATTGCGGGATGGTATTTTAAGGTTTTATCTCACTTCTAAAAGGTATTTTTTATTACTTGTAAATGAATCAGGTGAAAAAAAATAATGTTGCAAATAACATAATAAATTCAGAATGAAGTTTTATCTGTAAATAGTGGTGTTTTTAAACATACATTTGAAGAGTTATTTTTTATTTCAAATAAACTTAAAAAATCTCAAAACCTTTCTCAAACATCTCATATACCTCTGTAAACATAGACTCTTATAAAGAGAAATAATTTCCTGGAAATATTTTTTAAAAAAATGACATAACGTTGTGCTACACAAAAAAGAAAATCGTGACAACACATATTCAGATAGCTTTACGATAGTGAGCCATAACTGCATTGAATTACAAGTGTTACCATATAGAAAAAAAAATGAAATCACAACAAATAATGAAGTAATTAAAAATATTGAAGTAAACATTCTTATCCAAAAAGCCGCGACATAAGTTTCAACGACACTCTAATCAACCAGTCATAATTGTGATCAAAAAGATTTGACAGGATATTTTTAAAATATATAATTAGGAAATATGTAATAAATGTTTTCCTTATTTATTAGCGATATGTTTAGAATAAATAAATGCATTTAGATCATCAAAATAAATCGATAGGAAATAATGTTTTAGCTCATTTAATTATTTTTAAATTTTTAAACATAAGAATTACGTTAGTAATTGTACATATTAAATAGACGTAAGAAAAAAAATAATATTTTGACCCTGTAATATGGAAAAAAGAATAAGAAGTTAGAGTTACAAAGATACTCCACTCATATAATAAAATAAAATTTGAGAAACATTACTCATAGAATCGCATTAAAAATTGCATTGAATTGCATCGAAAATTACACATCGCCGAACAACAAGATTGCTTTTTATATATAAATTCCTATTTAACTAAAAAAAATGTCTGTGAATAATAAACGTCTAACGTCAGTAATAAACGTCTGTAAAACTGACTATTATTTAGAAAAGGTTTAATTGTAAAATATAATACATATTAAATACCTTAACTTTAATTAACATTTTTAATTGCAAATACCTTACATACCTTAATTAAGGTAAAGTGCAATGAATTAAAATAATGAAGTTTGCAGTAAATTCCTTGGACGTTTAAGTCAACTAAATTATAAACCTAAATTATTAAATTATAATTATTATAACGAACTTATGAACTGATATAGTGAAATATTAGTTTTAATAAAAAAATTTATTTTCATATGTTGTTGCTAAATCGTATTTAAAACTCATATCTATTATTTTTTATTTTAATTTAACTTTGCATTAACCTATATCAATAATTAGGATAAAATTCCTTTTGTATGAAAACAATGATGGAATAATTCTAGAGAGCACTTTTGACCCAAATACTCTAAGGGCTTTTAAAGTATACTTGACATGAGTTATTAAAATTCTTCCTAATTAAAGTCAAATCATTATATAAAATAACCGAGTAAATGTTTCTAAAATTACATAACACAAATATTTTATACTGGATTAGATAAAGTTACGTATTAAAATAACTTTTACAAGGTAGGAAAAATAATGATACTTGCATGCTCTGTTTAAAATATCAGTTATTTTAAAATAATCGAAAAGATAGTGCTAGTAATTCTAGTGCTTTTAAAATAGATTTAGAATATTATATTCGTTTCTCATAAATTATTAATTTCAGATTTCAAATAAAAATATACTATTTTCTTGTGAAAACGCAGATATGTACATTTTCTACATATTTTTTAATGTCATATGAAGGATTTGAAATAGTTTTATAACAATTTATCATAGCATAAAAATCAAAATGATATTTTTCTATTAAATTACGGAATGATATTTGAAAGGTTCTTAATCAAAAGGTTAATTTAAGGTTAACCAAAAGGTAATTTGTCAATTAAATGGCTAATTTGACAATCAAAATGTTAATTTGACAATCAAAAGATTAATTTGAAAGGCATTTCTATCTTTAATATCTTAAATGTAAAATAAAATTTAATTTCATCAGATTATTTCTCAAATGATGTATCAAAGTATTGTTATGCTTTGTGAAAATAATTTGATTTTATTTATGTATGATATTACTCAGTTATTTCCTATTTATAGGAAATTAAGGATTCAAAATCATAGAGTGATATTTGTTTCAAGACAATTGTATGAACAGTTTATAAAAGCAAATTTATCAACAATTTATTTTTTTTCCTTTATTGATAAAGAAAAATTACAATAACTCATTAAAATAAATAACATTATTCTGCTAAAGGAATCATAATTTAAAAATTGTTTCTTATTCATTTGGTGCATAGACACTGAAAATTGATTTTAGAGGTAAATAATGTTATTTCTAATCATTAAATAAACCAAAAATCTTAAAAGAAACCGAAAATTAAAATGATTCATTAAAATAATTAACATTATTCGGCTAAAAAAATTATAATTTCAAAATTAATTCTTATTCATTTAGTATGCAAACAATGAAAATTGATTTTAAAGGTAATTATAACTTTTAAACCAAAAAAATTATGTTATTATGATCGTTAAATCAAAAAAATGAACTGTTTGATTGAAATATATAATATTCTAGGCTCTTCTCTATCGTATTTCTATTAGTATATTAATTACTATATTCATTATAAATTGATTTATACTTCCAGTTTAAATTATGTATTTAATTTGTAAATAATTAAAACATTAAAAGTGTATGCAATTATAAAATATGAATACGTAAAGGAAGGTTATAAATTTATGAAGGGAATATGTATTTAATTTTTAATTTAACCATGTTCCATTAACTATTAAAAACATATCTCACATTTACTGATTTAAAATAATGGTAATCATTTGTATAAGTGTAATCTTTCCTTGACGGTAAATTGATTAAAGTAATTTATCACAAATATATTCATTTCCATCTTGCGAAATAAATAACGAAGCGTTTCGTGCTCCTTTCTTCGTTACAGTGACGTACGTTAACAAAACTCAACGCTGATGAGAAATTGCGATAAAATAGTGAAACATCTTGTCCTAAATGAAAGCAATCATTTGAATATATGTAATCACTTCTAAAGGTAAGAGAAAATAAATTAATAAATCTGAAATATTTTCAATTCCGCATTACGTATTTAATAAGAAAATACTTTATTCATAGGCTGTTGTTTAACGGATGTGATATTAATTTATGTGTGTGATTGAAATAGTAATATTTTATTTTAAGTATAATTATTAATTATGCAAAATAACTTATCGCTTGTGATGAAAGATTAATAAATTTATCACATAGATATTTCTAATTTTCTAAATGCAAAAGAAAAAAAAATTCAAGTAAAATTTTGGTTTGTCAAAAAAATTAATATTTCAATGTTGGTTGTAAAAAAAGGGATTGTAAAGTTATGATTAGAAATTATAAATTTAAATTATTTATTAAACCGATCATGAACGTCTAGATTTTCCAACTTAAACTTAATTAAATTTGTATGCTTTTATAATATTGAAATCGAAACTCTTGTTCAAATAGTTCATTAAAAATTTCTAAAGTTGCGAAATGAAATTTCAAACTTGTAATTTGTTTTCCATTTACGAATTATAATTGGTTTGCATGTAGTTTTATTTATACAATTTATGAATGTAATATAAAAGCTTTTAATTATTTACGGATATTAAAGTTCTTAGTGTATGCTATACTTTGAAGTAATGACGTTAAAAGAAGGTTTTTCAATGATCTCAAGATTTTAACTATTTACATGTGATTCCTTCTTGGATAACAAAATATATATGCTGATCAATATTTTGCATTCAGTAAAATTAATAGCGAGTGTAAATGAATATTTATCTGTAAAAACGGGGAAAAAATTGAATAGAATGAATAAGAGAAAACATAGTATGGGTAAAGGCGATCGATACAAATATGGTCAAGCTCCTCAATTTCCTCCCAAAGCAACTCTGTCAAGTATCATAACTTCAGAATCTATTTTGATGTCTAACGATCAAAAGAAAGAACTATAAACATAAATTGAATTCAGATTAATGCCAATATTTTTCGTAAATCATGTAATTAATTAAGCTTTTTTCCAATAAAATAGAAAATATAGTATTTCAAAAATATATACCGTTAGAAAATATGCAATGAAAATTTTATCATATCTATGCTGAAAAAATTGCAAATTGAAAATAATAAATATACAAATAGTATATGTAACTCTGTTTATTTAATTCCATTTTTAATTTATTAATTCCGGTTTTAATTTATTAATTCCAATTTTAATATATTAATATATTAATTCCAATTTTAATATATTAATATTTTAATTCCAATTTTATTTATTTGTTTATTTAATTTATGTTATGTTAATAGTTTATTTAATTGAAATTTTATTTTCCATTCTTGGGATTGGTTACTCTTCATTAATACGAAAGATTTGTAGCATATGGATAATAATATAACAGTATGCATAGCAGTACACTGTTATACATTATCCATTAGGTCTGCTACACTTCATCTACAAGACAAAATGATGAAGAATACTTTCCTGAAAGTCTTTCTGAAGGCAATTGTCTCCCATTTCTGTTACACGCAAAGAAAACCAGAAAAATATCTAAGCAGTTAACCTCTCTGTTGCCAGAGAGCACTGCAATCTACCATTTTAAGTGGAGCATGTTAAGTTTAAAATCTAAAAAAAATTAGTTTTTTCGAAGACATTTAACACATCTCCCGTCGACGCTCTATTCCACTAAATCCTCTATACAATTTGAATTTTTTTATCTTTATCTTAAATTGTGAAGGCTAAAATATAGGTCATTATTTTATTCACTAGAAGAATTTTTTTTTACCCTAATAAAAAAAATGAAGTTTATATTTGGACTATTACCGTGCTAAAATTTTGGATGAAAATTAAATAATGATTTTCAAATTTAAAATAATTGACAAATCAGTAATAACATATATTATAAAAACTTCGAATTAACCAAAAATAAATAAAAATTAAAAACTTCAGTTAAACAGATAAATACGTAACAATGATAAACAAGCATTCGCTCTAAAATAAAGTTATCTCTATCCCATTCCGCAATTTACAATTGTTAAAATTCTATTTCTATTTTAATCTATATTCGTTTTCTTCAAAATAGTTACACATTTTCTTTCATTACTCATGAAAATTTATAATCATTTGGCCACTTTGAATATTCTATTTTAAAATTATTGGAACAAATGGTTACATTTATACAATTTACTAGAAGGACTAAAATGCTATCTTTATTTTAATCTGTAAAATAATATTTATATTTTAAATCTATACTGGTTTTCGTCAAAATAACGTGACATTAGGACTTAGTTATTGTAATAACTTATACATTGTTTCGAATATAAGTTTCAATTTTACAAAATAATTATTGAAGAATTGCAAAATAAATAAAAGGAAGAATGTGAAATTATACACTTCGAAAAAAAATGAAACATACCTATAATGTAGATAAATATTAGGCCATACAATATATCTTTAAGATATTCTTTGCCTTTTTTAGCTGACAATATTAAAACGTTTTATTTTTTGTCTTTATTGTGATCTATACAACTATAGTTTATTATTAAAATATTATTATTAAGATGAGATATTCAAAGTATGGAACATAAGCCCTTTCTTGATATTTTTATTCAGCTTGAAAAATTTTTGCTTATACGGAGAGGGAATGTAAATTGCTTTATTAGAATTTGCACTATTTTATGGATAACTAGGACATATGAGCTTGGGTTACCGGGTATATAAAATAAAACATTTTTAGTTTGGAAACTTTACTAGTAAAATATATCGCTGAAAAGCACAAATTGTTGTTTGGAAAATTGTAGAGGAACAATTTATTTGAATAATTATTTATAAATAAAAAAAATGATACAAGCAAACAAACAAATATATTTAAAAATACAATTACATAGACTGAAAAACTATAGAAAACATCTAAGAATCTTTATGATTACAAATCCATAACTATAGACGAAGCGATCATGCAAAAATAAAGCTTTTATTCACTTAAAAAATAAATAGTGTCATCTTTTTGAGATCTTCGAATACATATCGGACAATAGATAATAAATTCAGTGAAAAAAGAATTAAAAAGCTGTCTATGGTAATTGTCAAATAATGCTGGCCCGTACCATTATACATGTGTACACTGAAGTGACAAAAGTCATGGGATAGCAATATGCAAATTTTCAGATGGCAGTAGTGTCGCGTAGAACAGGTATAAATGCGCAGAGCTTTCATTTCTGTTCAAGTTATTCATGTGAAGAGGTTTTGACGTGATGATGACCGCACGACGGGAATTAACAGACTTTGAACGCGGAATGTTAGTTGGAGCTAGACGCATGCGTCATGAAATTTCGGAAATCGTTAGGGAATTCAACATTCCCAGATCCACTGTGTCAAGAGTGTGTCGAGAGTATAAAATTTCAGGCATAACATCCCACCATGGACAGCGCAGTGGTCGACCGCCTGCACTTAACGACCGAGACCGGCGACGTCTGCAAAGAGTCGTAAATTCTAACAGACAAGCAACACTGCGTCAAATAACCGCAGAAATCAATGTGGGACGTACAAGGGACTTGTCTGTTAGAACTGTGCGGAGAAATTTGGCTTTCTTGGGATATTCCAGCAGAAGACCGACTCGAGTGCCTTTACTGACAGAACGACATCGCTTGCAGCGACTCTCGTGGGCACGTGAGCATATCGGTTGGTCCTTAGATGAATGGAAAACCGTGGCCTGGTCCGATGAGTCACGATTTCAGTTGGGAAGAGCTGATGGTAGGGTTCGAGTGTGGCGCAGACCCCACGAAGCCATGGACTCAAACTGTCAGCAAGGCACTGTTCAAGCTGGTGGTGGCTCCGTAATGGTGTGGGCTGTTTATTCATGGCATGGACTTGGTCCTCTGGTGCGACTGGACCGAACATTGACTGGACATGCTTATGTTCAGCTACTTGGAGATCACTTGCAGCCATTCATGGACTTCATGTATCCAAACAACGATGGGATTTTTATGGATGACAATGCGCCATGTCACCGGGCCACAACTGTTCGCGATTGGTTTGAAGAACATTCTGGACAATTCCAACGAATGATCTGGCCACCTAGATCGCCCGACATGAATCCCATCGAGCATTTATGGGACATCATCGAGAAGTCTGTTGGTGCCCAAAATCCTGCACCATCAACGCTTTCACAATTATGGACGTCTATCGAGACAGCATGGCTCAATATTCCTGCAGAAGACTTCCAACGACTTGTTGAGTCCATGCCACGTCGAGTTGCTGCACTTCGCCGGGCGAAAGGAGGGCCGACACGATATTAAGAGGTATCCCATGACTTTTGTCACTTCAGTGTTTATGTATATATATCCATTATGTATTTATGCATATATTTGGATACTTCGAAATTGAATAGGATACAGGATGTTGGAAAAAAATTGTGAAAAAATTATAAGAATAAAAAATCCAATCTTTAAAGCTGTTTGTAAGGAAGGAGAAAAATTAGAAATCATGAACAAAAAGGAAAAAAAAGATAATGATAATAATTAAAATGCAGTCATTTTTTTGTAAAATTTCTCCATCAGATTAAAAAAAAAAAAAACAGCAGTCAGGTTCCTGTTATAAAATTGTTTTGAGTTAAAAACAGATTTAATAAAAAATTTAATTTTTTTAAAATATAACAGTGAAATAAATTCAGTTAGTCCTTAGTTAAATACGTATTAATTAAAAAGTTACAAATAAAACAAACCTTAAGTTAGTTTCATAATATTTTTATTAAATTCTAGCCAACTGACTTGGTGTCATCCTCTTTTCATAAGGCAGATAAAAAAGAGGTACTTCTTTACTTAAGTTGCACCCAGCAACGTCAACTACTCTATTTTTCTTCTTCTTCATCGGCGCAACAGCCCCACAGTGGTCCAAGGCAGACTTCGAGACAGGAGATGTTTTCATTTTAAGGGGTAGGATTGTCAACCCTACCCCAAAAGTCATATTAGACTGGGGCTTACGGTTTCAAGAGGATTCTGAACCACTGAAAACATCAAAGGTACCGCCGAGACTCCAACCCGAAACCTGTGGTACCGAGCGCCAGTCACACGGCCATCAGGCCCCCATCTACTCAATACAAGAAAAAAATATAGGAAATTTAAAGGGAAAATAGTTCAACAATTATGTTACATGCAAAGAAAACAATTAAAACGCAATTAAAGAAATACGATTAAATGAAGCATGTTTTCAAGTCCAGGTAAATTTACCATGTTAATTAATGCAAGTGAAGCGAAGACGAGAGTTTAGCATTTTAACTCATTTTTTGTTTGATACAGGTACACATAAACTCTTTTTTACAAATACCGAACACGAACTGTAAGTCTTAAATTCTGTTTTTATTTGAAATAGAAGAAATAAATTTTGCAAAAAAAAAAAAAAAAAAATCAAGGATTTTTAGTATTATTTGCAGTATAGCAAATTAAAATTCAACGAAATGCATTTCTATATATAACAGAAAAATATATTTTTCCAATTCCAAATTCATGAATGGTCATTTATTTCTGTTAGGTAAGATTTGTGTCAGAATTGATTCAATAGGTGGAGAGGGGTATTATGCTCTACAAATATAATTTGGAGAAAAAAATGTGACATAATATTTCCTAGAACTTATTGAAAATATACTGGAAAACAGGAATGATTTTCCGTAATTGTTTCGCCAAAAAACAAAACAAAAAAAAATACAGTCAAGAAGAAACTGAGTAACAACGGCAAACGTGTATGTCGTTACGGAATCTATTCGTTTTTTAAAAGATTGAGAGTAGTTTGGTTTGTCGCTCTACGGTAATTATGTGCACACTATAGGCTAATTAGTCCGGACCTACAGTTAACGTGGATTCCGAACCATTAAAAATCCTCCATCCCACCTCCAGGATTAGAATCTGAAGCCTGTAGTACCAAAGGCTAGAGAGCTAGCCAAATTGGTCATCAGGCCGCAATTGACAGTAGCGTATTCTCCCAGTAGAAATCGAACCTTCATCTTCATTAATTTTAGTTAGCGTGTTCTGTCCCTGGAGCATAAGTAGGTAGACAGAGAAACTACGTTAGGTTATTTACATAAAATTAAAAATTTAACAACAAATCAGGGAACCAAATACATTAGAGTACAACTAGCTTCGAGGCGATAAACATAATTGTAGTTAAAAATTGTTAAACATTTTTATTATTTTCTCTAGAGGACGTCAGAAAATTTAATTCAAATTTTTTTTTTATTCTAATGTAGCTGGCAAACACTTAGACAGTTGTTTTCGATGACTTAAGGCACGCACTGCACCGACGTTATTCACTTAGCACTACCCAGAAGGTGCGCGTAGCGTGAAGATAAGCTACGGACGAGGAATAACTATACCCCCCCAAAAGCTCTACGATTATATTAGACCGGAACCTACGGTTTAAAGTAGATTTCGAACCACTACAAACATCCATGGCATCACCGGGACTCGAACCCGAAACCTGTGATACCGAGCACCAGCTACTCGACCACTGAGACTCTTTAATTCAATAATATTTCTTGGCATTTGCACTGAATGAAATAAATGTCAAAACTTATTCGGGCTATTTAAAGAACGGATGTTCGCATTCCGTTTGAGATAACAAATCGACTGGAATCATGAATTGTAGTCGAACAGCTGTTCTCCGGGGAAAAAAGGTGTGAATTATAAAATAAGGTACTTTTGTGCACACTTTAGATTAATTAGACCGAGATTTACAGTTTAACATTGATTCCGAACTCCTAATAAATATCCATGCCACCACCAGAATTCGAACTTGAAGCCTGCGGTACGAAAGGCTTGAACACTAGCCAATTGGCCATCAGACCACCATTGTCAGTAGCGTACTCCCCCAGTAGAAATCAATCCTTCATCTTCAATAATTTCAGTTAGTGTGTGCTGTTACTGGAGCATAAGTAGATAAACTACATCGGGTTATTTACATAAAATTAAAAATTTAATAACGAAATACACTAGAGTACAACTGACTTTGAGGCTATAAGCATAATTGTAGTTAAAAATTGTTAAACTTGTTTATTGTTTTTCTAGAGGACGTCAAAAATTTTAATTCAATAATATTCCTTGACATTTGCACTGAATGAAATAAATGTCAAAAAGTTTTCGGGCTATTTAAAAAACGGATGTTCGCATTCCGTTTGAGATAACAAATCGACTGGAATCATGAATTGTAGTCAAACAGCTGTTCTCCGGGGAAAAAAGGTGTGAATTATAAAACACAAAGAAAATGAAAGAAATGATATTGATAAATGTGTGGTCAGTCTAAGGTGTTCAAACATCTCCATCGCCCACCGACGAAGAGGTGCAAAATATCAATCACAGAATCTCTCTCCTTTTCCATCTTCGAAAAGAACTAAAAAAGAGAACGCAGAGAGCGATAGTGAATGGACAACGTGAGTTGAAACACTCTTCTCTGATTGGTTCGCTCACGGGATGGTGGCGCTGGAATCGCGAGCTTTTGCACCCCATGGTAGTTCCAAGATTGAGAAGTGAATCCGGCTTACTTCTATCGTTGATTTCCACAGATGTGGGGCGCAATTTTTTGAGCCGTCTTTTAAAAATTCTTGAAATACCGTGAATTATTTGGACAAAAAAAAATTATGGGATTGTTTTTATAAAATTTTTCGACTCGTTTCGAGTGATTTTGAATAATTTTTCGGCTGAATAAAAAGTACAAGAACTTTTCGGTTCCTGTGTTTGGTGCAATTTTTGTTGCGCCTGTAAAGTTGTTTTCTCGGACGTTTTCGGGGAAAGTTTTGCGGCCGCTCCGAATTGCTAACTTTGTGCCGGCTCGGAATCACAGAGTGGTGAAGAAAATAACTTTCTGAAGATTATTTTGATATTCTCAGCAATTTAAATTCGTATTTTGATCGTCTTTGACCTGAAAATTATAACTTAAAAAAAGTTTGTTGATATAGATTGGAAGAATAAAGCACTTGAAAAGTTTATCAACATACCTGAAGAGAAAGCACAAATCTTGTTTTAAATTTCACAAGAAAGAAACTTGCAAAACAAAGGACTTTATATTCTTCTTGTTGTGAATACCAAGAAAATTCACCACGGCGTCCTTAAATATGCGACAGAGAATTGGACTCATTTCTCTGATATGCCAAATACTTTGCTTCCAAGGTAAGAATGACTTCTAATGCTAATGACTTCTAATTCTAAATGCTTTTTAATCTTCTAAAAAGTTTAAAAAATGTGAGTTATGATACGTAATTTCAGGGATATATGTGTGTTTTAATGAAATCAATTTATTTTACATGTTAAATAAATCAATTTATTTTAAATGTTTAAAAAGAAGAGTAAACATGTATCCTTGACTACATTTAATTTTTTCATATTTTAAAAATATTCATTTTCTAGATTAGTTTATTTAATATTATTCAGGACAAAATATATATTACTATCTGCATATAAGGGAGATAATAATAATAATAATAATAATAATATTGAGCTATATATATATTAGATAATATTATAATAAAATAAATATTAATCAACCATACATTTTCTTTTTTTAATTATGAATATTTTTATGTCTAATTAATTTTGAAAATTAAATTAATTTACAGTACATTTTGACGTATATTATAATATATGCAAAAATGTTGGTATTATTCGATCTTGTAAATCATTCGATCCATACATAAATATAGACAAATTATTCTAGTAAATTCAATTTTTGAAAATATTTTTATGCAAAATAATTCTGATTTTTTGAGATTTTATTAGAAAGAGGAAATATTAGTTGAATCTTGCAAAATGTAATCAATTGTAAGACATATGTGTAATTTAATATTCAAGAAGTGTTGTTATTTTTAATATGATTGAATATCTAAGATTTATATTTAGCTCTATATTAAATTAGCTCCATATTGATTATAATTTTTATTATTTATGTAGTAATTGTTCAACAATTACATACTTTTGAAATGTATGGTAAAATACTCTCGTAATTTTTTTTAAAAATAAAATGGTATTTAAATATTTTTTTTACAATCTCATATAAAATTTGTAATTATTTTTGTATCAAAGATGCAAAAAATTACCATACATTTTAAGTATTAATATAACAAAAAAATGCTAAATAATTCATGTATAAAATTTGTCAATATTTTAGATCGATTTAATAAAAATATTCAGGTATAAGGTTAACTTGAATTTATATAGTAAGGTCAAATACCAAACTATAAATAGTATTTTGATCTTATTAAAAATATTTTTATAATTAAATGCTTACTTGGGTTTCTTATTATGTCATTAGATAGACCATTGCTAGAAATTTAATATTTCTGATATTTTTAAGAATTTTTTTTTATTTTTGGCATTATCTATTTTAGCATTTACCCTAACAAACATAAAAGTTTTAAAATATTATACTCGGTACAAATTTAGATTCTAAATAAAAAATAATAATTTAAAAATAACTCAGTAGACGTGGACAATTATTCAAATAATTAATAAAATAGTAATTTAGTATTGATCGAATTTTATAGAGAATTAAGATCGCGCTTAATTTCTATTAGCATAGTAATATACTTTAATTATTTTCTAAGAAGGTACGTACAATTACGTTTTTCAATTGATTTATAATTTTTTCAATATTTATATTAGATAGAACAACACAATGATAAAATTATAGGTAACTCAGGATGAATGATGTATCTCATTATTACAATAAAAACATGTATGAGATAGTTACTATTCAAATCCATAGAAGAGTAGAAGCAATAAATTATTATTTTTACAATGCTCGGAATTTTTTTACTTGAGGTCATTTGTTGCTACAACGACCATATTAAACCTGTGTAGCAACGTCACCCACAGTGAACACGGGGGTGCCTGCCGCACTCCACCCACATTTTGCGGCCACACTTTGGAAGGAACACCCCCAATGGGCCAACTGGGAGAGTCATCCCTCAAAGTCATTCATCTAGTCCATCCTCGACACAAAAGCGAGAAGATTATAATAATTTAAATCTATATTTTTAAAAAATTAAGAACTTAATTTATTTTTTAAAGATTTTTTGTCTTATGCTTGGACAAAATATTCAGATAAATTAGTTTAGTAACCATTAACATAAAACAAACAGTAAACCACTCAAAGCAAACCAGCTTAGAGTTTCATCTTACATTATTTTAAATTTTTACTTAAAAAAAGGATATATTTTTTTAGATTCTGTTTTTTAATCATTTATAATTTATATCATAATGAATTTACACACACGTATATACATATATATATATATATATATATATATATATGTATACAAATATAATACACATATATAATTATAATATATAACATACATAAATAAATATGTCTCACATTTGAATATAGACGGAACAATTTTCGTTGCTGTAGTTGGTTTTGGACTTGTCGGTATTCACCACTAATATGACAGATTTAAAGCGTTATAAAATATTTACCACAAAAGGACGGCTGCATCACTCACATGAGATGGAATGAAGCAGAATTATTTCTTGGTGACTTTTCTGAGAAACTGGCCCTTGTTTGTGTTACAAGTTTAGAGCCAGTTCAACAATAATGAAACATGTTTTTAAAAACGGAATAGAATATTCCCTTGCACGATGTGGGATTCAAATTAAAAGGTGCACAAAGATCTATAATACATAAAGCAACAGTGTTTTATAACAAATTGAGTATTTCTTAATTAAAAAAAATGTATTTGATATGTATAAGACCTTTTAATTTTATACATATCAAATACCTTTTTTTTTAATTAAGAAATAATCAATTTGTTATAATCTATATATCTTATAATATATATTATATTTGTGCTCTAAAAACACTTACCAACTTAAATGCATGCATAATGCATATATATATATATATATATATGATCTTGTGATCTAGCTCTATTGGCTTTTGTCTATACACTGAAATACACACTGTCTATACACTATTTAAAGTTGTTTGTTATATCCAGATCCTTCTTCCACAGTTTATAACCTACCTGAGGACAAAGAATACCATTTTATATTTTAAGCAATTTTAGCAATCATTCTTCTAATTGGAAAGCATTACCGATACAATCCGTGCATTTGTTTTTCAATGGCGTTAGAAATATCATGTTTAAAATGAATATCAGACATCTCAGTATTTGTTAAGTGATCTGTTGCTTGATTTGATGATGCTGGTATTGCGAAGACGGCACGTTCTGATATTTTTTGCTTTCGGTATACCCATGGTTTGTAGAATGAAATGTTTGCTTCTGTGCACTCCGGGAAACAAAATAGAGGCATGCAACTTTTTGTGGAATTTTTTTTTTTTAAATTAGATAACTTTCCCCCTGTAGGTTATGAATTAGTAAACATCACTAATAAGCTTCTGAGTACAGTATTTCTTATTTGATTGTTTATGCTAATTTTTATGCTTATATTTTCAATCTTCTCTAATTAAACGGATGTTTGGTAAACATAATCATGCCAAAAGCCTTGAATTTGTATCTAGAACATAATATATTTATTTGTATTGTAATTACGAAACTTTCGACTCGGTTAATTCCAGATCGATACTAGAAATAAAAGCAAAAAGTACTTCAAAGCATTCAGTGGGTTGTAATATTAAATATATTATATGTGAAATTGCTATGAATTATTGCTTAATTAGTGGTTATGAAACTGTTGAGCACACATTCATAAGAGCAAGTATGTTTTGAATAGGAAGGGAATGGGAATGCACGATGTATTTCATACAGATAAAAAATAAAACAGGTTTAAATAAATGAGAAAAATTAGTAAAATATAATTTGGAAGAAAGTTTGATGAGCATCAAATTTAACATCTTTAACTTCAAAGTTAATTATAAGATATTAACTTCATTATAAATTATATTATATGGCTTTAAAGTTAATTAAAACTGATTATGCTTCACTACCTAGAAAAATTTAACCTTTAAGATTTTTGATTAAAATAACGTTTTTACAAAGAAATGGTTTTTTATTTGGTTACTATCGAATAAAGTCAAAATAAAATATTCCGTAATAACCTTGAGTTATTTATCATAAATATAATGTTTGAACTATACACCACCCACGTCATTAATTACCCTCGCCACTAAAAGTTCTAATTAATTTTGCATTAAAGAATTTAATATTTGCTAATTTTAGAGTGCATTCAATAAAAAAAGAGCAGAAAACTGTTATTCAGAATATTTTAAACTTTATTAAAGAGACACAATGCAATTTGTATACTGCTTCTTTAAAATAAAACCAATAGAAAATTAAAGATATTACATTTAAGAAATAAAAGACGAGCAAAGCAAAATTATTTACATTTTGTATGGGTGCCACGATATAATTTATTTTTGTTAAGAAGGCTACAAAGTTAAAAAAAAAACTGAGAATCACTAACTTAAATAGTATAAAAAAAATTAATACACTTTTTTCTATTCTTGATCTGAATTGGACTTGCAGTAAAAAGAAAATTGTGTATGAATGTATTTCGTAATAGCATTATTTTTAGACTAATATAGGATTTTTCATAAGATTAAAGAAATAAATAAATAAAATAACATTAACAGCATTCAATGCTTACCAATTTTCAGTGTTTCTAAATACAGAAAATTAATTACTTTGATAGTTTTATAGAATAATATTGCTTTACTATAATTTTAACCTCACAAGAATAATATAGATACTTAAATGCTTATTGAAAAATTAATATAAGAATGCTAAATTTTGAAGAATACTTAAACATAATCTTTACATATCATAAGATACTTTTAACTTTTTTAAACGTAACTTTTTTTTCCTGTAAATGAATACGCCAAGGATAAAAAAAGTAACATTTTCTCAAGAGTTGAAAAGGAGCGATTCTTAACATAAGAAGTCGAATTCAATTTTTTGATAAATAATTTAAATTATGTGCTTTTAAATTGATTAAAGGGCAAAAAAATATCAACATTCTTCATAAATCTTGAATAAAGTATAATTGCCATTAGTAAATGAATTTAATTAAGCATTTCAAATAATAAAAATTCCCTATATTAAAGTTTTTAATTTTTCAAGTTGAAGTCGTCAAATTTTCTTTTTTATACTTTAAGAGATTGCATTCAATAAAAATATAATAACTCTTATACTTCAAATTTTTATCAAATAGTTTATTTTATAATTAAATTGTTGAGATGTTTCTTTTAGGTTACGATATTTAGTTAATTTCTCGATGTTTGAGACATTTTTTATTTATTTCCAATTATAAATAATTTGTTTTGCTGAGATGAATTAGGAATACATTGCAGTAATAAAAAAATTCTTTACATTCATTTACAAAACAAACATTTTTTTTTTTTTTTTTTTTTTTTTTTTTTTTTTTTTTTTTTGCATTTTTTCGAAGTTTATAAGGTTTTACTTGTAATAGCATTCGATGCAATCATTTCTTGATTTTTAATGATTAATTTTTTAAATTACTTACTTTATGCTTTCAACGAATATATATATTTTTTTGCTTTATAGAAAAAGAAAATTAAATTTTATTTCTGAGAATATTTGTTACATCAAAATCGTAATATTATGCAAGAAAAAAAAAATAAATAAGTGATGGTATAATTTATTTTCCTTAACTGATGACATCCATTTCCATTTAGAGAAAAATCTCGCTATGTGCTTTACATAATCACAATTTACTGTCTACTGTTTTCCAATTTTAATATATGATAATGATACGAAATACGATTGTTTGGAGGAGTTTTATTATAAATTCCAGATTAAAAATAATTGAATTCGAGTTCAATTTGAAGACTTATAAACGATCTGAATCAAATGTTCTCTCGTTCGTATCAGGAATCAGCAAAATAAATCAGGAGGGTCTAAAGTCTTTTCATTAGGTTTGAGGAAGATGTGGTTGGGTTAAGGGAGAATATCTGAATGCTGCCTTTGGTGGTGTTCTTCCTCTGAGATTTCTTTGATCAGGGATCTATGTTGTATCATTTATCTTACATACATCCTGACGTATGAGGTCATCTTACTGCATCCTTGATCAGATCTCTCTGCTCATGGACATATATAATATGACCTCATATTAAATGGCTGGCATAAAAGAAAGGTTGATAAAATATTCTTTGTTTCTGCAAACATATTTATTTTACTGACTAAATTTTAAAACAAGTAATACTAAAAAAAATTTTTTAAAGTCAATTCCTACTTTTTTTTCGTTATATTGCAGAAAGTCCTTTATAAATAATTTTCTTTAATTTTTTTAAGTTTATCTGGCGCCATCTATTGGTAGATATATGCAACTTAAATCTAAAAAAAAACTAAAATTAATTAATTAAATTTAATTACTGAATTAATATTTGAAATAACTGTATTAACATCAAATGTCATCCACTAAAAGTTTTAAAAAATGTGTTTGAACTTGAGTGGATGAATAAAAAGTATTTTATTAACGATTGAAAATTTGAACGAGATATATATAGGTAGAGTGTGAGCTAATAGAAGGAATTGAATAAAGTTTATATTTTTCTTCAAATTACTTTTTTTTAAAAAATTGGTGACATATCATATACTGAAAAATAGGAAATATTTTTTTAATAAGAGCGGAAATTGCAGCATATATATATTTGCGAATCTGTAACATTTTTCCATTCTTTGTACGATTTGGTGTTATTATTTTTCGATAACTCTAGCTGCTACATATCTGCTGTTCAACTAGCGAATCACTTTTGTTCAAACGTGTCCAGCATTTGAAAACAACAGCATTGTGTATCAATAGTAATTCTAATTCATTTTATTCCTCTACTTGTTAATATATTTTCTGAAAAGTCTTATGATTCACTGTAGATAGCTTTCCGCATATTAGCCAGGTGACGTTGAATGGTAAGGAATGTATACTGCAGTCTATATGGAGGCTGGCATCACAAGGAATGCTAATCAGGAACCGTTCGCACTACACGAATGGGAAAATGATTGCCAAAATCGTTACCGATGCCAGTTATATTAAGCCATGTTTAAAGCGAAACTTTTCCTAGCTGCTCATATTGCTACAGTGAATCTATTTTGCGCAAAGATTGAAAGATACCACCGCATTCCCGAAATTTAATTCCTAGACTCGACGAGAACGTAAATTAAAAGCGTTTGTTAACTCTGGACGATGGATCGGCCATTTATTTAAACTTTACCATATGTTTACAGTAAATTGAAAGTTAGAGTCTGATCTTATGCGCTCTGATAAATTAATCAGAAATATAATCATAAAGTCTTTAAGCATTTCTTATCAAGTATGGAATGTTTATTAAATTTTTTAATTTTTAGATAGGTTATTTTAATGAACATTTCTATTTTAGATTGATTATTACATGAAATTTAATGCTTTATGTCTAATTACTTATTTCTACGATTAAAATGAAAGTAGAAGGAGAACTATATTTAACTGTTATGTAAATTTAACATAATATGATAAAAATAGTATTATACTCCAAGAAATTTTATTTTGAGATTCAGAAATGCATTTTATGGGATTATAGGATTATGTGAACTATGAGATTATTTTTTAAAACAATTTTCATGTATTTTAGCTATTGTAACAAAAGTAGTTTAACTAATATAAATATTCAATTGATAATTAAGTATAAGATTAATACATGTTTCCTTTCAAAAACACGTCACCTTCAAACATAATCATTTTTATTTTGTAGAAAGTGATGTAGAACTAGTCATATCACATTGTATAGAAAAAGAAATATATATGATATAACTCTTCACAGAAAAATCAGTTTTAAAAAAAAGGTATTTTCATAATTTAAAATAATAGTTTTTGGACTTTTAAAATAAATGCCTAATTCTCTCTTGATGTATTTAACATAACTAATTTTAATTACGATAACATAAATTTTGCAATAGAATTGTTTGAAATTAGTTTCATATTCAAATTTTTTCATTTTATTACATTATTTTACATCAGACAATGTATTTCAGTAAGCTAATAGTAGTTTAATATCATTAGGTAAAAGCAAAATTTTTATTTCAACTTAAAATATTTATTAATATTACAAAATTCATTCACTTATAAATTAAAAAAATATGCTGATAACAAACTGTAAATAAAATTAATATATTATGCATTTGCCTTATAAATGTTCAATGTAATGGCTAATTTCTTTAATAATTTCACCTTTTTACTGGAATTTCTTTAAAATATACCAATTTATTTCCATTATTCACATAATATAATTTATGAAAGAGTTTCATGGCAAAATGTGTAGAATAATTCAATTAAATATTGTAGTAAAATGTTTTACGTGCTGTCAGATTTTTTTCCATTTTATGTGATAAGAAAGAAGATGTAATGCAAGTGACAGCTAACAAAATTAGAATTCAAACACAAACTAAGACTTCACCGGATTCTTTCAAATTATAGTGGAGAAAACAGAATTCGTGTGATCCGTATCGAAAATAGTTACGCTCCAGAGTTTTTTTCTTATAAAAAAAAATATCTCGTAGAAAATAGAATACGCAAAGAAAAAACAACTTTTGAAATTCAAATGGATTTATAAAAACCTCCAGCCAACGATAACAATCATACAAAAATCTATTTTAAAAATAAAGACATCAGTATTTCGCAATAAGAGGAAGTTTTTTAGCTTTTTGTTTGTTCAGATAAATGCATTTAAGAAATAATTTTGAAAAATGTCTAGACAACGACTCTTAACTATGAATGAGGCCAGTATTCACTTTGTTTACTCAAGTGCATCGCATTCACGAAAGCAGAAACTCTTAACTGGAAAGCAATGATTCGTTGTTTATATAGATTCCTCTTGTCTTAGCTTTAACTCATCATACACAAATTATTGAATACAGATTTCTTAAAGAGATAAGGAGAGATCTGAAAGCTTTAAGCAATTATTGAGTTAAAGTTCAACAATGGAAATGATGATCGTCCGATTTATTACGCGAATGAGTTATCTTTTATAGAAAGATGAATTAATATATGTTCGTTAGTTTTTCAGTTAGTGATAGTGGTGGTAATCGATGTTCGAATCAAAATAATAAGACGGTGCCAATTTTCTCGAATAAAATTAAATATCGAAAATTGTGGTATTTATTTAAAATTAAATACTTGAATTTATGGTATATATAAATTTAATAATATAATTATTCAATAAAATATTTTAGTAACGTATTTTACCTGCTGTCTGATTTTTTCCATTTTATGTGATAAGAAAGAAAGTAGAATGCAAGTGACAGCTAACAGAAATAGAATTCAAAGACAAACTAATACTTCAAAGGATTCTTTCAAATTATAGTGGAGAAAACAGAATTCGTGTGATCCGTATCGAAAATAGTTACGCTCCAGAATTTTTTTTTTTATAAAAAAAAGTATCTTGCAGAAAATAGAAAACGCGAAGAAAAAACAACTTTTGAAATTCAAATGAATTTATAAAAACCTCCAGCCAACGATGACAATCATACAAAAATCTATTTTAAAAATAAAGATATCAGTATTTCGCAATAAGAGAAAGTTTTTCAGCTTTTTGTTCGTTCAGATAAATGCATTTAAGAAATAATTTTGAAAAATGTCTAGACAACGACTCTTAGCTATGAACGAGGCGAGTATTCACTTTGTTTAGTCAAGTGTATCGCATTCACGAAAGCAGAAACTCTTAACTGGAAAGCAATGATTCGTTGTTTAATTAGATTCCTCTTGTTTTAGCTTTAACTCATCATACACAAATTATTGAATACAGATTTCTTAAAGAGATAAGGAGAGATCTGAGAGCTTTAAGCAATTATTGAGTTAAAGTTCAACAATGGACATGATGATAATCGTATTTATTACGCGAATGAGTTTTTTTTATAGAAATATGAATTAAAATATGTTCTTTAGTTTTTCAGTTAGTGATAGTGGTGGTAATCGATGTTCGAATCAAAATAATAAGACGGTGCCAATTTTCTCGAATAAAATTAAATATCGAAAATTGTGGTATTTATTTAGAATTAAATACTTGATTTTATGGTAAATATAAATACAATAATATAATAATTCAATGAAATATTTTAGTACAATTTTTTACCAGCAGTCTGATTTTGTTTTCCATTTTATGTCATGAGAAAGAAAGTAGAATGCAAGTGACAGCTAACAGAAATAGAATTCAAAGACAAACTAATACTTGACCGGATTCTTTCAAATTATAGTGGAGAAAACAGAAATTGTGTGATACGTATCGAAAATAGTTACTCTCCAGAATTATTTAAAAAAAAAAAATATTTTGCAGAAAATAGAAAGCGTGAAGAAAAAACAACTTTTCAAATTCAAATGGATTTATAAAACCTCCAACCAACGATAACAATCATACAAAAATCTATTTTAAAAATAAATATATCATTATTTCGCAATAAGAGAAAGTTTTTTAGTTTCTTGTTTCTTGGGATAAATACATTTTACAAATAATTCTGAAAAATGTCTAGACAACGACTCTTAACTACGACTGAGGCGAGTATTCACTTTGTTTAGTCAAGTGCATCGCATTCATGAAAGCAGAAACTCATAACTGGAAAGCAATGATTCTTTGTTTATAGAGATCCCTCCTGTTTTAACTTTTACTTATCATACATGAATTATTGAATACGGGTTTCTCAAAGAGATAAGGAGAGATCTGAGAGCTTTAAGCAATTATTGAGTTAAAGTTCAACAATGAAAATGATGATGGTCGTATTTATTACTCGAATGAGTTATCTTTTATAGAAAGATGAATTAAAATATGTTTGCAAGTTTTTCAGTTAATGATAGTGGTGATAATCGATGCTTGAATCGAAAAAATTCGATGTACGCTTTCTCGAATAAAATCAAATACTTGAAATGTTGGGTTTAATGACAATTGAAAAAGTTCCAACATGAGAAATGTTGAAATCATTTTTGAAAAATCCATAAACGTTATAAATGATTTCATGATATTTTTAATTGTACTGACTTAAAATATTTAACCTGTTATGCTTATAGGTATCTAAATAGATTTATAAAAACTTCAGCTGACGATAACAATCATACAAAAATCTATTTAATAAAAACAAAACAGCATTTCGCAATAAGATAATTTTTTTTTTTTTTTTTTTTTGCTTTTTGTTTTTTCGGATAAATACATTTAACAAATAATTTTGAAAAATGTCTAAACAACGACTCTTAAGTATGGATAAATCGAGTACTCACTTTGTTTAGTCAAGTGCATCGCATTCACGAAAACAAAAACTCTTAACTGGAAAGCAATGATTCTTTGTTTATATAGATCCCTCTTGTTTTAGCTTTAGCTTATCACACACGAAGTATTGAATACGGGTTTATCAAAGAGATAGGAGGGATCGGAGAGCTTTAAGCAATTATTGAGTTAAATTTCAACAATGGAAATGATGATGGTTGCATTTATTACGCGAATAAGTTATCTTTTATAGAAAGGTGAATTAAAATATGTTCGTTAGTTTTTCAGTTAACGGTAGTCGTGGTTATCGAGGTTCGAATTGAAGACGATGCCAATTTTTTCGAATAAAATTAAATATTGAAATTTATGGTATTTATTTAAAATTAAATGCTTGAATTTTTGGTATATATAAATATATTAAAATACTAATTCAACGAAATATTTTAGTAAAATGTTTTACGTGCTGTCTGATTTTTTTCCATTTTATGTGATAAGAAAGAAGATGTAATGCAAGTGACAGCTAACAGAAATAGAATTCAAACACAAACTAAGGCTTCACCGGATTCTTTCAAATTATAGTGGAGAAAACAGAATTCGCGGGATTCGTATCGAAAATAGTTACGCTGCAGAGTTATTTTGTTATAAAAAAAATATTTCTTAGAAAATAGAAAACGCGAAGAAAAAACAACTTTCGAAATTTAAATGGTTTATAAAAACCTTCAGCCAACGATAACAATCATACAAAAATCTATTTTAAAAAAGTTATCAGTATTTCGCAGTAAGAGAAAGTTTTCAGCTTCTTGTTTCTTCGGATAAATACATTTAACAAATAATTCTGAAAAATGTCTAGACGACGACTCTTAACTATGAATGAGGCGAGTATTCACTTTGTTTAGTCAAGTGCATCGCATTCACGAAAGCGGAAACTCTTAACTGGAAAGCAATGACTCATTGTTTATAGAGATCCCTCCTGTTTTAGCTTTTACTTATCATGCACAAATTATTGAATAGGGGTTTTTCAAAGGGATAAGGAGAGATCTGAGAGCTTTAAGCAATTATTGAGTTAAAGTTAAACAATGCAAATGATGATGGTAGTATTTATTACTCGAATGAGTTATCTTTACTGGATAAGATGATAAAAAGATGAATTGAAATATGTTTGTTATATTTTTAGTTAATAATAGTGGTGATAATCGATGTTCGAATTGAAGATAATAAGTCGATGTAATTTTCTGGAATTAAATTAATTACTAGAAACATTTGTTTTAATGAAAATTCACAAACCTCCAAGATAAGAAAAAATGAAATCATTTTAAAAAAGTGCCTATGACCTGTATAAAATATTTCACGATATCTTCAATTGCACTGAATTAAAATATTTAAGATGTTATGTTAATATGTATCTAAATGGATTTCGGTGGATTATAAAAACTTTAGCCCATGATAACAATCATACAAAATCTATTTTAAAAATAAAGATTTCATTATTTTGCAATAAGAGAAAGTTCTTTTTGCTTCTTGTTTCTTCGAATAAATACATTTAACAAATAATTTTGAAAAATGTCTAGACGACGACTCTTAACTATGAATGAGGCGAGTATTCACTTTGTTTAGTCAAGTGCATCTCATTCAAGAAAGCAGAAACTCTTAACTGGAAAGCAATGATTCATTGTTTATATAGATCCCTCTTGTTGTAGCTTTAACTTATCATACAAGAATTATTGAATACGGGTTTTTCAAAGGGATAAGGAGAGATCTGAGAGGTTTAAGCAATTACTGAGTTAAAGTTCAACAATGCGAATGATGATGGTTGTATTTATTACTCGAATGAGTTATCTTTTATGAAAAGATAAATTAAAATATGTTCGTCAGTTTTTGAGTTAATGATAGTGGTGATAATCGATGTTCGAATCGAAAATAAGAAGTCGATGTAAGTTTTCTCGAATAAAATTAAATACTAGAAATCTTTAATTTAATGAAAATTCACAAAGCTCCTAGATGAATCATTTGTTGAATCATCATGATGAATAAGTTGAAATCATTTCAAAAAAGAGCTCATAACCTGTTAAAAAGATTTCACGATATTTTTAATAGCGCTGTCTGAAAATATTTAAAATATTATGTTTATATGCATCTGAATACTTTAAACGTTTACATTTAATTTTAAACGCTTTGCGGTAGATTATGTAATAATAGCAATTTTATATTTATGTATGAAAAATTAAATGGAGATTTAATTTCTAGATAATAATTTTAAATTTTTAATATAATCTAACGTCAATACATGTTAATAAATATTCATGTATCATATTTAACATTTCATTGTCATAATTAGTCAAAGAGTTTCGAATGTAAAATTATTTTATTCTTCCTATATACCATGCCATTTAATATAGCCCTTATTTTCTAATTATCCATTTGATAGAAATGATGATCATTTGAGTAGAAGTTTGTAAAATAGTTTTTAATATTAAATATTAGTCAAATTAATGATAGGGTACGTTAATACTTACAAAACAGATTAGATATTAGTTATGAATTAATACTTATTTTGAATTTGGATAGCAATATCATGTTATAAATTTTAAATTAAAAAAAAATAATGATATTTAAATAAACATTTGAATCTGTATTGTTTACAAGTTTAAATTTGTTAGAATTTTGTACTTATTATTTTACATTAAATTAAAATTTAAAAAAATATAAAAGCATCAATACTTTTGAAACAGCTTAGATATTACTTAAGAATTAATATTTATTTCTAATTCGGATAGCGATATCCTGCCTTAAATTTTAAAATAACCATAATCGAATGATATTTATATAAACTTTTGAATCCATATTGTCTACAATTTTAAATTTATTAGAATCTTGCATGTTCAGAATTAATATTTATTTTTATTCAGATAGCAATATTCTGTTTTAAATTTTCAAATAAAAAATAATTTAATGATTGAGTGAATGATTTGAACTTTTGAATCCATATTGATTACAGGTTTAAATTTATTAGAATTTTGGACATGTTTTTACACATTAAAATACATTTTTTCTTTCATTTAACTTGTTTTATTTATTAACAACTTGCTAACTTACTTTGATAAATCATCGATGATTAGTTTTAATTTGATTTATATATAGATTTTTACCACGGATGCCATGATTTGAAGACAAAACAGATTATGCATGCCTTGCGTGTTTACCTTAACGAAATACAAACTCAGCAATATTTATAATAATTGCCCAACCACTTCGCGTCTTTTATAAGTGATGACATGGGAAAAACGCAGCTGGAACTACTTTTTTTTCTTGCACACTTTTAAATACAGAAAGACCGAATTCAACATTCTCTGTTCAAGATTACTTTTGACATTGCTGATGCTATAGTAAAGCTTACTCTCTGTGAATAATGGACTCATGAATATGATTGTAAAAAAAAACAGGAAAAATTCGGGGCAGAGACTTTAAAAAAGGTACAAGTAGACAGAGATGGATTAAGTCCAGCGTGATAAAGATTAAATGTTTAACTTTGAATTTGTTAAAAATAAAAGAGATTATGGGTAAAAATATGTTCTTACTCCAATTTTCAGAAAAAAGAAATTCAGAAAAAAAAATAATCCATATATTAAAAAAAATTATTAACATACAGAGTCATGAAAATAAGGAGAAATATTTGGGATTTTTGAAGTTTAATCTCGAAATTATTAAGTTTCTTAGAAAGTATGGAATATTTATTATATTTTTAATTTTTAGATACGTTATTTTAACAAGCAAGTCTATTTTAGATTTGATTATTATATGGGATTTAAGTTCATTTAATGCGTTATATCAAATCACTTCTTTCTCGATTAAAATGAAAGAAGTAGAGGGAATATTAGCTGTTATACAAATTTACATAATATGTTAAAAATAGCATTATGCTCCAAGAAATTTTATTTTGAGATTCAGAAATGCATTTTATTGTACAAATATGGGACTATTTCTTAAGGAATTTTCCAGTCTAATGTAATAGCTGTTGTAAAAAAATAGTTTAACTAATAAAAATATTCAATTGCTGATTAGTATAAGACCAATATTTGTTTCTTTTCGAAAGACGTCACTTTCAAATATAAGTCTATTTATTTTGTGGAAAGTGATGCAGAACTGTCCATATCACTTTGTGCAGGAAAAGTAGTATATAACATAACCCTTCATAGTAAAATCAGTTTCAATAGAAAGGTTCTTTTATAATTTAAAATAATAAGCATTTATTTTAATAGTGCAAAACTAATTATCTCTTGATGTATTTAAAAATAATTTAAAGTACGATCACATAAAATTTGCAATAGAATTGCTTGTAATTTTTAAAATTTAGTTCATTTTCAAATTATTTCATTTTAGTACAACGTACGTGATAAAGATTAAATGTTTAACTACGAATTTGTTTAAAATAAAAAAAGATTATGTGTAAAAATATGTTCTTATTCCGAAGTTTATATTTTCTTCTGATTAGAAATTTTGAAAAAAATAAACCATACATTTAAAAAATTAATAACATACGTAGTCATGAGAATAGAGAGAAATGTTTCTGATTTTTGAAATTTAATCTCGAAATTATTATGCTAAAATTCATATGCACTGTACTAAAATAATATAAGAATCTCCAATACTATGTAATACATACGTGTCGAAATGGACAACCGATTTGCTGTTGATAATATAGCTTCATGGAATATGAATAAAAATATTTTAATAATAATATTGTAACATTCTTATTAATAAATCCTATTTAGAATTTAACTTTTTTTTAAAAAAATTCAACTGCATTTTATAAAAAAATAGAATTATTAATAAATAATAATATGATAAAAAAATTTTTCATCTTGAGAGATAAGGTTTAGAATTTTTAATGTTTATATTAAAGAATTTATATAAATTATCTATATGTTTTCTAAAAGATTGAAATATTCATTAATATATTTCTTTATAAATATGTATATAAATATTTAACAGGCACTCTTTCAAACATATTACTTCATCATTAAAATTTCAAAACATAGAAAAAAATTGTTTTTGAAGGACTTAATCAAAGAGGAAAATTAAAGTGCGTTTATTGAGTTCTAAGTTAGACGAAGAAAAAAACCAGTATAATATAGGATTTTTTTTTTGTGAAATTTGTATATGATTATTATGTGATAGTTAATTTCCCTGATTCTTATTTTAAAATAAATTTTAATAGGGCTTATTATTTAAATTTTTTTTAAATTTTACTTTAACAAGTAATTAAGTTTAAATGAAATTGCAAAATATTGGAATTTTTTCTTGGTAGGCAAAGACATATTTTATAGACATTTTAAAATATTTATAGATAGATTTTTAAATCACTACCTGTATTTATAATTTTAATTATACATTTTAATATCTAACATGAACTAAGATTTATCAATGAAAAAATATTAAATATTATAAAAGATGATTTTATGAAAATTAATATTTATAAATTAATTTTAGTGAAAAAACTGTAGAAAAATAATATCTGCTTTTTGATACACATAACAAAAGGTAATTGTTACCAATGTATATAATAGAAGAGAAGATTTAAAGAATCTTTTTCAAAACCGGGCTTATCTGTATTTCGTACAATTAAGAAATAAAAACAATTTATTTTTTCTCCATAAATCACGCATTGTATATGTCCAGAAATATAATGGCTTTTAAATTGAATTAAGAAATTTGTGGTGAACTAAATTTCACTCATTAATTTCTTTTACTGTAATGTGTATTTATCTGCTTGTTGTTGAACTGATTGTATTTAAATACAAGATTTGGATGATATTTTTTTACACTACTAATTTCATAATATTTATACTTAAATATTCATTTTTCTATAAATTTAGAAATTACTTTAACTTAATTGATTTTCTATAATATTAATTATTGCCTAATTTTTAGAGATTTTGATTAGTATTAATTAGATGAAAATTTATTAAATATAAATAAGCTACAAAATAAGCAGAATGTTATGAAACTTTAATTGAATTCCGAATTAATAATGTGAATGTATTAAGCATTAACAATATGAAACCTTTCTCGCAAAATATTTAGATGGCATGTATTTGATATTTATCTTATACATACTTATGCAACTTATGGATGTTTATTTTATATATTTTTAAGTTAACATTTATCATGCCAGATGTTTAATCTATATTTATATATTGTTATGTGTGGTAAAGAGATTGCTATACAACTCATTTTATGTATTTCACGCAATATTTTTCATACTTGAACTTTATTACATGTTAATATTTCAAATAATCTTCTGTACATATGTTTTAATGCTTTATTTAAATTTATTAAAATGTCCTTAAGCTTTAAAATTACTACAAGTTTGCTAACTGTTTTTTAACTACCAATACTCTGATAAATATCTGAAAGCTAAAATTAAATTGGCTGTTTTACATTTGCAAGTAAAAATTATTGATTAACTGTAAGTTATTTATTTTGATTAAATTTTAATATCTAAGGAATAAGAAGACAAAAGACAATTTATCTGTCAATCTGTCTTTTAACAGACATTATCTGCCTTCAAACATGTACTTTGTTATCGAGGCGTTCCTGGATCGCTGACAACCTTCATATCAAGTCGTTTAACTACAGAGCTTCCTGTCAAAACAAAAGAAAGCCCAAAAAATGACAAATTAACATTAGCGCGTGTAAATTCAACTGGCAAGACATCAAAGAACTAAAAATAACGGCAGGATATTAATTCCACAAAAGAATCATCATCTTACGACTGCAGCAGTTTAAGTATTTAATCCTTTTTGAGAAAAAGGGGTGTGACAGATTTTGATGAAACTTTCCAAAACACTGTATTTACATTGGAAACTTGCTAAAGATATTTTTTATCTCAAGAATAATCCAAGTAATTAACAATTATCGATTTCTTTTGTGTTTGATGTTTAAAAATTTAGAGATGATATTTCGGTCGGTGAATGTCAATCATGTTTAATTATTCTATAGCGTTTATCAGCATAAATTAAATGTTTGTGATTTTCTGAAATAAAAATTCTGTTAAATATAAGGTCATTATAAACTTCTATGATGTATTATAAATATTCAATATTATGTTAAATATATTGAATACAATACATATATTTATAATCATACATTCAATACATTATTTATATCATTGTTTGAGTAAATTTCTGTAATTTCATAAAAAAGTACTTCCAATAGTTAACTCAGATGGATTTTATAAATTAATTTTGTAATCAAAATTTGTTTATTCTTAGTTTATCTATTATACCAGCAAGTGACTAGAAATCATTACTGGACATAAACATTATGGAGCTATTTAATTATTATTATGATAAACATCTATATATATTTAGATGTATATCCAGAATTTCCAAGCTCTTTATTTTCCCTATATTTTGCCACACAGGAGAATATAATAGGAGAGAATAAATATAGTGTAAAATTGACTTGGCCACTCGACTTACGTTACCTTGGGAAGCTTTGTTAGATTAAGAAAGTAAGATACACTTACAGAATCAACCAAAAATACGGAATGAAACTGCCACAATCTTTGACTCGAAGACAACTCCATATAACTATTTAAAACAAAGACTTCACTGACCCCACATAAATATAATATCGTAATCTAAGGCAACGATCTCTAAACTTTCTTGATCACGTAACCCGAAAGCTACATTCACACCGAGGAGTTGAGCAGCGAGGCGTAAAACATCGACCAATCACAAGCTTCAGCACGCCAATAATAGGCTTGTGACTGGTCTAACTTAATGCCTCATTTCTCAACGCTTTGATGTGAATGCAGCTCTTGACGATGTTAATTAAAAGTTGAACCTCAAATCTAATCCAATACAATACAATACAATATAATAAAAAATTACTTGTAAAATAATAATAAAATACAATATAATAGAAGTAATATCGGAAAATCTGTTCGGATATCCTTTGTGAATGTAAAAAAGAAAATAAATTTTTTGTTTAGCATTTATTAGATCATTGGATAGTTCAAAGACGCGCCATGCACATTTAAAGTTAAAGGATATTGTTTGCTTTTAAATAATTTAATCTCAATTTTTTTTTTTTTTTTTTTTTTTTTTTTTTTTTTTGCAATTTGGCCAACCAAATAACAGAAGTTATACAAATCTGACATTGTATGGTTTTTGAGTTTCTCAAAATCATAACAAAACAATTGTTGCCAAATTCGTTTGCGATATTTAAAGGTGGCTTTCTGTGTTCAGGATCCGACAATTTGCCTCGGTCCGACTCGTATTGATCAGGAAGACCAACAATTTTAGAAAATAAAGTGGAAGCAAATCCATGTTAGGCAATCAAGGAAATGTCAAACGCCCTTAATCAACCTTGTTCGACCATCCAAGAACATTTGCATCAGATTTTTAAGGTATGCAGAGTAGGTGTTTGAGTCCCACTTAATCTGTCCAAAGAAAACAAGGCTAATTTTTCAATCACATGGAACTTATTGCTTCCAAAGCATAATACAGATCGCATGATCTCTGGAGATGAAAAATGGTTTATTTCACTGGATCTAAGATATTCCAAAAGGAATATGGCAGTGGCTGTCTCCGAATTAGCTATGTTTACTTCCTCAAAAGGAGCTTTTGTGTATTTGGTGGAGTATTTGTTGAATCGTTCATTTGAAATGCTGAAACTTGGACAAATTGCGAATGCAGAATTTCAATGTTAACAGTTAAATCTAAGTAATAATTCTTTCATTGAAAAGTGTCCAGATTCTCAAAAAAAAAAAAAAAAAAAAGAGTTATTCTGTAAAATTATAATACAAGACCTGGAAAAAAATTAATGAAATAGTTTTTGATGTACTTCCTCACCCACCGTACTCGCCAGAAAATACATCATTGGATATCCATTTATTTGGATGGCTAGAACATATGACAAAAATTTGAAAATTTGGATGATATCCAATATGCCATCTCCAGATATTTTGCTCAAAACCCAAATGATTTTTATCGATCCGGCATTGAAAATTTGCATAGTAGATGGCAAATGTTGTTCATAACGAGAGTGATTTCATCATAGATTAAATATAAAAACTTGTTAAAATTTATTCGTTTGAAATGTAGGAAAACGACATTATTATCCTGTCCCCTTAATACTTGTTTTAATTGCAGAGAACGCCCTTCTCACAGGTATGTACAACCAAATGGTAACACTGTGCGCTTGCCCTTCAGTTTTCTTGAGAATGTGCCATAAAGCTGATGCATTTATAATTTTACGCTCCCCAGACGCTACTGAAACCAGACACAGGAACACAATAGAAACACCTCGTACTCACATGATCCTACATTCCCAAGCCTACTTCTTTGGCGTACCCCCGTGTATCACTGCATTCCACCTGGGATACGCGTAGACCACTGATCTAATGATTACTTTTTTTTTCTAATGCAGTTGACAATACACCGTGATCTCTTATGCCATAAGGGCTGCACAGACGTTACTCACTTTGCACTACCCAGGGAACGCGTGTAACTTGTATGCCACGGACGCGGAGTAACAATGCCCCCGCAACGCACTACGATCCTATTAGGACCGGAACCTACGGTTTAAAGTGTATTCCGAACCACTACGAACACCCATGGCAACGCTGGGATTTGAACCCGATACCCGTGGTACCGAGCGCCAGAGCGCTGGCCACTCGGCCATCAGGCCCCTCCTCCATGGTTACTTATTTGGAAAGGGGGAGTACTTACGGATAGCCATTTCCCTGGATGTACCAGTAAGACCCTCCTACCTCATTGAACCCGTAGTGGTGACTTTTCAACCATTTTCTCTTTTCAAATTAGCTGACCGGCGACCTATCGATTAGCTGACACAGCATTTCCCTGTTGCAGAAAATTAAATAGTTTTAATTTTCATTCATGGAATTATTCAGTTCATGGAATAATTCAGTTTTCACAAATGCACCCATGTCTTAAAGTTATAACTCATTTTAATTTTTCTTTTTTAATATTAAATTCTATTTTTAAGAAACATTCAGATTAAAAAATAATTTCTAAGAATTTTTTCGTGATTTCGACTATTTCATTGATCTTTTGTTTTGGTAAATTTTATTATGGAAAAAAAGGTGAAAAGGTGATGGCAGAAATTCTGAAACTCATATTCAAAACACTGAGAAATATTAATAATTGTGGCTTCACTAATTGTAATAAAACATTATTGTGATAAATATTTACATATAAAATTTAGAATGTAGAATATAAATAAGACTATATTAAAACAAAAATTCAAAAGAATCAAAAAATATAATATACAAGAACACAAACGTATAAATTTCAAAAATTGAATATTTGAAACAATTTACATTAATTTAAACAATTAACTTTAATTTAAGTAAATTTTCTTCAATTTGTTAACTGTAAAATATGAAAAAATTTTTCTAAATCAAGCCACCTGATGGCGCTATATGTTACCAGGAAGAACGAGAAGCACATGCAATGGAGAATTTTTTTTGTTTAGTTGAAAAATAGCTAATTAGAATTGATTCATAATTTTTTGACTACACCCAAAGTCAAAGAATAACCACTTCAGAGGGAAAAAATTAGAATGTTAAATGTTAAATTTTTTAAGTTATATTGAAATACCATGCATACAAACATCTATTTATCTCTCTCTCTGTATGTATATGTTTTAATTTGTGCTTTGATTATTGATAATATATATTTATCTATGTGTTTGCATCAGAAATTATTCAGCGTAAAATATTATTTATATATTTATAAGAAAGTTCATTAAAAATAAACTTTACATGTGCACACAAAACTTCATTGAATTCGATGGATTTGGGCAGGAATTTTTAAGACATATTATTATATCAACCAATTTCATACTAGTCTATGATTATTAGATTTAAAATTTATTGAAGATTATTTTTATAATTTAAATAAAGATAATTTGTGTGATTTCACTGAAATCTTCATAATTTGTAAAAACATTATTTTTTATTTTATTAATAAATTTATTTTCATCTTTTCATTTATTAGTAAATTAATATGTAGTTTATTTAAATCTTTTAATATATTGTATAAAAATAATAATAAAGAATTATAAATTATATCACGATTTAAGTTATCGTGATAAATTATATCTTAATTAAATTAATTAATATTAATTATTTCACAAAACATGTTTCAAAATTTAATATAATTATGTTTCAAATGTTCTTTAAAAACGATGATAAATTTATTTTCTCTTACTGCAAATCAAAATGCAACAAAGTGCAACCTAAAATGAAAAAAATATTATTTTGAAAAATAAATTGAATCATATTTATTTATAGCAATATGATAAATATAATTTTATTTATTAATTTTTATCAATGTTAATATAAAGAATTATGCATAAAATTGTATTTAAAATACTAATTCTACTGTAGACATACTAAATTTGTTTAATTTATTCACATTTTTAATCAAAATAAAAATAGTATAAAAATATTTTTTCTTTCATAATGAATGTTATTAAGTATTTATGTAAGAATTAATCAAAAACTTTATTTCTCACATTCTTAGTTTTAAAATATAATTTAAAAATTGTAATTCTTTTTTTAAAAATGTTACTGCTTACATATGTAATATTTCTGAAATAAAAATGTAGGAAATTTTAAATATTTCACTATCTTGAACAAAATCTTTTAACATTTTATAATTAAATATCTTAACTCGCTTTTTTATTCATTTCTTTCCCTTAACTCAAACATAATGTATAAGATATGTAATTTCAAATACAAAATTATTCAGATATCTTTTTAATATCCTCAAACAATGTATACTAAAGAAATTAAAATATATCATGTTATACATCATTTATTGATACATTTTATGATGCGCAATATAATTTATATTCTCGTTTAAATATGCACGTGAATTCATAAATATTTTTTTTAAATATTACTAAATTAAAGACTTAATAATTTTAATTATACATTTGCTTAAAATATAATTTTCCTTAAAAATTTAATTCATTATTCTTGCTTATGATGTTTTGGATTTTACTAATACCAAATTAATAGAGATTTTTTGCATATCGTACTTTAAAAATACGGTATTTTTTTCTCCCTAGCGCGTATGCTCATAGGAAATTGCGCATGCGTATCTGTAATAATGTTTCCTATGAGCATGCGCGCTAGGGAGAAAAAAATACCGTATTTTTATAGTACGGTATGCAAAAACTCTCTAATATTTATATTTTTAAATATTACTGTTAATTAATTTAAAACCTTTTTTTATTAACTATATTCTATTCAAACTTTGTAACATTGAAAAATTCTACCTCATTAATTTAATTTGAAATAATATTTGTATAACTTCATTCCAAAATTTTAAATATGAAAATGCATTTATTATTGTTTTTCTTCATTGTTGTACATAAATATTAAAATATGTACATTAAAACACTAAATATACATATTTTAAAAGCACTGAACCTCAAAGAGATTAAAAATAAGTATTTAAATAAACTTGAATCACAAAGAGAATTAAATATAAATATTTCAACACTATCAATTCAAAGATTATAAGAAAAATATGTATATTTTTGGTTTGATGTATACTCCTAAATAAGATGTTATAATAGTAAGCATATGTGAGGGTTCATATCGCAGTTAATTAATAATATTCCTCATTTTTAAGAGAAATATTTTCAATTTTTACTAATTAGACTGTTAAATTAATTTAAACATTATTCTACATCAAATGACTAAGGAAATTTAAAAAAAAAAAGGATTCAATAATAAAATTTATCGCTTTAGTCTTGCGATGCTAAAACATATTCATACTAATAACAGAAGAAATATATGTGTGAATATACATATTTTGCAAGTATGTTGAAATATTATGCAAATATGTAGAAATATTATGCTATTATGCATTTATATAATTTCACAAAAAAATACTATGTAAAATTCTCATATTTAGGGAATTTAAATATTATTATCTTAAGTACATAAATTCGCAAATATGAACTCTTTTTAATTGCGAAATAAAAAGTAATCCTTATATGTTATTCATTATTTGCATATTAAATATTTCTTCCATGCTGAGTTTGTATAAACATTTAAAAACAGCGAGGATAAATCCTGAATCTTTAGATTTGAAAAGTTAAACCAATTTCTAGATGCATTTTAATAAGATGCATATTTTATTATTAGAGACACAAATTGGCTCCATAATCCAAGAGGGCAAGAAAATGAATTGACCGGTTCCTTTTATGGATTACGAGTGTTAAGATCAATCAATAATGCGAAAGAAGAAAATGGTGACCTCAATTATCACCGTGAACGGAGAAAATGTTAAACTCAATCACTTACGGACCAGGAATCCTCCCAGCAGTTATTACTGCGAAATGTTTAATGTGCATAATGTTCTCAAGGTGATTCCATTGATTAATATTCATTGCCATGTTTATGCAGAGAAACATTTCATTCAAGTAGTTTATGGCAGCATGTTTCTCAGAGTTTTGACTCCCAAACTTTGTTCATCTTTTTAAGAAGTTTGATACCTGCCAATGGAAGGGAACAGTTCCCAAGAGTAGGCTAACGCCTGCCTTCGCTTGACACACGCCTAATAAAGCCTATTAGACGTTTGTGTTAAATATTTTGGGAGTTCTTAATTTAGTAATACGTTCTGTTATTTTACATGAAAGGTTATGAAAATAGAAAACTTTTGTAAATTAAATTAGATCGTTAATCATAGCTATAACGGAAGTGTAGGATAATCTTTTAACGTAAATTTGTTTGGTGGAAATAAATTTAGTAAAGGACAGTGAAGAATTACAGACATTTAAAATATTATATTTTTATTTACTTTTATTGCAACTTTTTTGCTTATTGATGTATTATATATCTATTTTCGAAATACTTGTTTTAAAAATGTTAAAAATTTTTCTCCTAAAAATCACTCGCTTGCAAGGGAAAGAGGCATACAACTTTTTAAATTTAAATGAAAGAGGTTCATTATGTTACATTATAATTGAAAGCGAAATAACACATAGTGCAAATTAATGGTTAATTCAGCAATTATTTTTCTGTTAACTTTTCTGTAAAATATTACAAGAAACTCAAAAACAAACACGTTTTTTTTTAATTTTAAAATTACGTGAAATTAAAATTTCTCGTGTTATGACACTTTTCTTGGAATTTAGCAAAGTAATTTTATAAGACTGATACTAAAATAAATTTTAAGCGCATATATACTTCTTAATTTCATGAAGGAATATATCCATAAATTAATACGGGAAAAATGTATTTACAGTCTAAATAATAATACAATTTTAAATACAGAACAATAATTTCACTACTGAAAAGTTTAAAAGCTTTTTAGCATGTATTTTCAATGTTGTTAATTTTTAATAAAATGAATTTTAATTATAAACTTAGTATAAAAGATTATAATTTATAAATATCTAGTAATAACAATTCGATTAAATTCTTGAAAAGATAACATTAATAATTTTCGATGTAATTTTAAATTATAAATGAAACTCATTAATTAATAAACCATAGCAATTTTTAGAAAAAAGATAAAATATCAACGTTTTATAAAAATATTATTGAACCCTTTTATAGTACAAATTATTTATCATATCCAAATTTATATTTATTTAATTTATAAACTTTTATTAGATCAGATAGAAATTTGCTTAGTGAAGACCAGATTATGTATTACCTACTTTTAAATTAATGCATTGAAACTCATGTAATGTTTACTAACTGGATAATAGCACTTATATCGGTGAAAAAGCTCCTCAGCAAACCACAAAAGAGATATGAAACAATCATCTAAAAGGTTTTCCGACCTCAATGTAAAAAAAGGAGTTAAAAGATATAAAAGAAGTCATAAAAACGTAAGAAGCAGTCTCTAAGGTATGATTGGAGTGTTAAAACTGCACAGGTGCCTTTCTTATCTGTATTTTATTGTCAGAATCTGCTTTTCACAATTTTCCTTTTTTTAACTATTTAGATGGAATTTTGAATTTCTATTTCACCAAAATTTGTTTTCAAGTGAATTGCATCGGCATGTATAGTATTACTTCCAGCGAAACGAATTTTTCATATTTTTACTGAATGAATCAATCCAAGTTTCAGAGTCGGCATTAAAGGCAGTTAAATATTCTAGTTTGATATTAAAAAGCATAAGTATTGACGCAAACACGGAATATCGATAAACCGAATTTTGCATGCATATTGCATTTTATCAAATGCACTTTCGTTTAAAGTTTTGCCTAGATTTGGGGTTGAAAAATTGTAAACAAAGCAGTTAAATACGAATGCATTTATTCTGCCTTAAAATCAAATAAAGGTATGTATTAAAGAACGATTTATTCTGATTATAGATATGGGCTTAAAGCGACTTGGTGAATAGTGGACTTCACTGCTTAGTTAGAAATTCTCAGTTCGAAAGCTGATAAGAAAAGTTGAACTAAAAATCTATGTTTACACTGGTATAGAAATAATCTTTAAACCTGTAACAATAATTTCATACTAACACTAAGGAAACCTTTTTGTTATTTAGTATATTGATTGATTTTTTTTAATAAATTAAATTTGAATGATGTGACCTGATGGCCGAGTGACTAGTGATCTGGCACTCGGTTCCATGGTTGTTTGTAGCGGTTTGGAATCCCCTGTTAACCGTAGGTCTCAGTCTAATATGACTATAGGGCTGTCTCAAAATTTGCCAGTAAGCAGACGGCCTTGGCCCATCATGGGGGTTGTTGCACCAATAAAGAAGAAGAAATTTGAATAATAAATTTAGTATAAAAGATTATAATTTACAAATCAAAATCTAATAATAACAATTGAAATAAATTCTTGAGAAGATAAACCTTAATAATTTGCAATACGATTTTAAATTATATGTGAAATTTATTTTCGATCAATAATAAACTTAATCTGATGGGCAAGATGGACTTACCATCTGTTGTTTTCGAGGTTGCAAACTACCATATGCTACTCTAGGGCTATTCACCCAAATTGCAATGGTACGTCTGTATTGTAAAAAGACAACCTGATCCAATGCAGAATCTGTTGCATATCTACTATTTCTGTAGCGACTGACTTATTGTCTAGTAATAAGTATTTGAAAAGGACATGATTACAAATATTTAGTGGGATGTTAAGATATTTTAAAAATTGGTATTCATGTAAAATAAAAGGAAAATAAATTAAAATACTCTCTTAGTTTTCGATAAATATGTTACTACAATTACTTCAGTAATGAAATTTTATTATCTGAATGGAATATCATTATTATTCTTGATTTTCTTATAAAATTTAAATATCGATTACTCAACCAATTGATTATCTATTCAGAAAGTAATCTCACAGTAAGTATTTCGTTTATAGTAAGAATCCAAATGCCTGGCTCATTATTGATAAAAAACATTTGAAAATTCGATAATTATTTTTTCCTGGTCTAGCTGCGGGGAATAATTTGATGCGGCCCAGGAAAATAAATAGTTTAATCAAGAGCAGATGTAACAATACAATTTGACTATTTAGTACATACGAGCGATAGTTTTTAATGTTAAATAAATATAAATGATTTGTACTCAAAATATAATTTCAAATAAATAATTCTATCCAGTAGCAAAATACCGAACAAAACCAATAAAGTTAATCGAAGTGTTTTTTTAAACAGTAATTTATACCTAATTAGAGATATCTATTTGAAGAAAGAGAATATATATTTTTCGAAAAAAGTAAACGAATATTTTTTTTGTAGAAAGAAAACAATATAAATATAATTTAATACTAAAAACTATGCGTTTTCTGATTAATGCATAAGGAAATCGTCTCTCAAACATTTTATCTAAATAGCATTTTTCTCTCTTTTTAATATAATTTAAACATTAATAACTATATAACTATTTAAGAAATAATAACAATTTTGTTCAAACCTTTCGTTATAAATTTTGACTTTAAATTTATAATGAAAGGTTTGAACCAAAGTATTTATCTTTTTTGTGAGAGGTTTTAAAATTATCTCATTTACAAAGGAAAAAAAGAATTTATTTAAAAATCTTAAGCAAATACGTTATAGGCTTTAATACCCCTTTCGGCATCACGCTATTTCTAATACACGCTAAGAATAAGTGAATTTAAATGCATGGAATTCTGTGTTTATTTAAAAAACGTACCTCTTATATCTAAAATATACATAAACACTTCTGCTCATAAAAAGCACAGCTTTCATAAGTTTTCTTCTAATAGCTGCGAGTTGTATTTTTCTTCCTCCCAAACGGACATTTCAAAGAAATCAGCAGATCGAAGCAAAAACACATTGAGTTTCCAAGTCCATCTGAATTTAGAGTTAAATTTTTTCGGCAGCTCCTGAAATGTAAAATATTTTCGATACGGATTATGGAGTAATAACTTTGCATTTCTCCAAAAACTCCTTCTGGAAACGTAGGAGTTGGGGGTTGGTTCAGTGCTTCGATTTCCAAACTAAAATGCCATAATTCGTTTTCGTCGGTTCTCACTGCTTTTATAAAAACTTTTTAAGTTGTTTGCTAAATGATTCATGTCTGGGTGCTTAAAATGCATTTTTATTTACTTTTTTATTCCATGATTGTTTTTTTTTTATATTCAGAGTGTATGAAAGATTTAGATATTATTCTGTCAACACTTAAGGACGGAATATTCTTAAGATAATATGGTGGCCAGGATAATAAAAATATTTCTTTTTGATACAAAAAAACCGTTGATTTTAAACAAAGAAAATTTTTTAATGGAGTTTTTATGGAAATTGTATAAAGCTATGTTTGGAAACTAGTTATGTCATATTTTTAGAAAACTTAAATTATCTAAAAATTTGGTGTTAAACCAATATTTAACACCAAATTTTTAGATAATTTTATAATACAAACATATTAAATCTGGAAGGAGTAACTTACAAGAAACGATTTTTTTTTCTTTTGAAATTGAGGAATTTCATTAAAAGTGTAATAAGTTTTAAGCAATCCTTGCTGAAAAAATGAATTAATACTTTTGAAATAGCTAATTTATTATTAATAGCTTTATTTATTATGACTATAGTCATAATAAATAAATAAGCATTAGTTATGTTCCTTTAACATTCTCACGACCTTTTTTAGACATTTCAAGTTTTTTTTTTTTTTGTAAAAGTCAGAGTCTAACATTTTTTTGAATAGATACTATAATATCGAAATGCAAAATATTTTCTAAATTAATTAAATAAGAAGAACAAGTAACATTTTCTAAATAAATTTATTCATACGTTGTTTTCTAATACTCTTTATTCAGAATCTAACTAGTCAATAATTTCGGTAAGTTTTTTTTATCAATAACGATTCTGATTTAATTTGGAAAATATGAAACCTGCTTCATTTCAGAGAATTGGCTAAGTATCTGTCAAAACACGCTTTAAAATGAGATGCAGGCTGTCTAATTTAATGAATTAATCATTGATTTACAGGCAAACATGATTGGTTGCCTTAAGCATTTGCTCAGATGATAAACATGAGAAAACACTCCAGAAGTTCTGTTTCGTACACCTGATCTCTTAATTCACAATTAGGTACATCAATTGCTAACAACCATAGCAAATGTACTAGGTCAATGTTACAAGCATATTTTTATTAAGAATGGAAATGCTAGGTAAATGTTATAGAGAAAGAGAAATAAACTGGAATAATTTAATGCAATAAAGAAATTAATAATTTAATTTCTGCATTAATTTCCTATAGGAAATTAATGCAGAAATTTTTACACAATCATGATAAAATATCATTTTACTTTATATTTCAGCAAGGTCGTGCTAATGCTTAAAAGGGTTCTGATGCATTATCTTTCAATTTTCGTATTTATACACGTTTTGCTAATTCTCGTTAGCTCATTGCTATTGCTCGATTTGCTAATTCTCGTTAGCTATTGCTATTGCTCGATTTGCTAATTCTAGTTGGCAAATCGAGTTAAATAAGTCAAATTTTTTGACATTGATAAGTAATTAGTTTTAACCAAAATTTAGACATACATTGTAAAATTTAATTTTAAGCTTGATGAATCTATATAGCATATGATGATGAGCACTGTATCTGAATACATTTTGACCATAAGACCATAATTGTTAAATTTATATTTTCAGTTATAGTTATTACTATTGCCGGTCACAGGGCAGGAGTGGTTGTCTAAACACTTACATCATTAAAGTCAAATTTCTCAGACACTGTCAAGAAATGTACAGAAGATTTTATTGTAAATTGTTGATCGTACGTCAACCGTGAGAAAATAAAGTAAAATAGTTACTGCTTGGTGAAACCATATCATTCCAATTCACTTTTAGCTAAGAGTTTTACCAACAAGCTTTAACAATCCCTATTCCTCCTGCAATTTTGTTGCTGCTTCAAAAACAAAAAGCCAAAATCGATACTCCTCTCGAATTCGAAACGTGAACAAAATCCTTACGGAAACTTGTCATCCCGTAAAGAAATTCCTATAGAAGTTTCGACTTCCTATTCGTTTCCGAATGCACCTTTTCTTTTAGAAATATGGATTCATGTTTTGTTGTTTTGTTATTGCTATAGTACGCAGTTCTACTAACAGGCCTCCATGCGGACACTATTTGTTTTACTTTCAGAAATGTTTCACTGGAGTGAAAAATAAATGTTTTTCTTTTCTCCATATCTTGTCCATGTAATCTTAAGAAATGGATTTCAAACCGGTATTGGTACGAAAAAAAATCCTATTATAATAACCTTAGAAAATGTACTTCAAAAAATATTCAGTTTGAGGACATAGACACTCGTACGTGAATGTAGGGCTATCTGTTAAGTTCTGTACTGATTTTATTTGTTAGAAACTGTGAATTGAAATTACATTTAAATGATTTGTAAAGAAGGACTACTGGATACATACTTATAAAAACAATTTTTAAAGTTATTAAACTATTAAAGATTTTCGAATTCTTATACATTGAGCAACTTTCTTTTATCATTATATATTTTATAACATAATTTATAAGTTTAGAGAGTGAATTATTTCCTATATAATAAATTCCTTGCAAAATTTTATGAATTATTTAAAGGAAAATTTTGAAATTTTTATACAAAATTAAGTAAATCAAATTTTTTTAATATGAAAATAGCATTAAGTTAAAAATAACCATGCATTACAAAAAATAAAAATAAATAAATCAGAATTTATATGATAAATAAACTATAGAGACTAAAAGAAAATTTAACCAGTTCTTTTCTTAGAAAAAAAAAAAGAACCTAAAAGTATTTAAAAACTTTTAGCATTATATCTAAGAACTTTAAAAGCAAACTACTAACATCAATTCTTTTTAAAACATATGACTTCAAGCAATATGATTTTTGACTTTCCACCCTAAGATCAGCCATCTAAAAACGAAGTCTTCTAATCATTAAACCTGACCACAAGTAACCACATAATAAATGGTTTTTACAAGGTATTTATCCCCTTCCAGCTCCCTACCCCCCAACCTTTCTGAATCTACGCGAAAAAATATAGCCTGAGAACTACCTCTATCTCCGGGCAGGAAATTCTTTTTGTATTTTACTGCAAGAAGCAGAAAAATCCGAAAAGCCGTTTATATTCAAGGGGTTTATCGAACAAACCTCTAAATGTGTCCGTGTGTGTCTCCCAACGTTAGGCCGCAAAACGGGATAGAGGATAGGGAAGAAACACGAGGTTGTTTTTTTTTTTTTTTTTCCCGCAAAAAAAGCTTAAGACCCATTAAGGAAGGAAACTGAATTAGCTTTTGAAGATCTGACAATTCCGGTTCTTTAGGTGCGAGATTAAGCCTTAAAGTATTACAAGAGAGTACAGGTTTGACAATCTCTTATAAAGAAAAAAAAGATTAAAGAAGTAAATAACGTCAACGCCATCCTTTGATCTAGAAAGGGTTTCGATTCAAACAGTTTTCAGCAAATGTGATAATATATACTGCTATATTTTGGACATTTAGACAACTGTGTTTTACATTAAATAAGCAAATTAAAATTTTTTCGGCTTGTGGAGAAGTTGCTTTTGAATATCAACAGACATAACTTTTACAGAAGGGAAATGTTAATGGTGAAAAATTAAAATCTTATACCATACAAAAAACTTATTAAATGAAAATTTAAATTTTATTATTCAGCAGCATATTCTTCAGCAGATTTATAGTGAAGATTGCATTTTAATCTCCATATCGTTAGTTGAATAAATCGGACTACAATTATTCAAGGAGATATTTTTGAAAATGGATATATTTTTTTATCTTAAACATGCTTCGAGAAATGTTTAAAATTTTAATTTCATGCAGTTGAGGCATTTTTTATAATTTGGATGATTTTATTATTTTTTTTCTCTCAGATTGTTGTGTCTGAAGAAATTCAAATTAATATTATATAATGATTATGTTACTGTTGTACTTAAATTAACATCTTCAACTTTAGTTATTTGTTTTGTATCTTGATTAGACATACTCATCTAACACCAATTTGATGCCTTCTCATCTTATGTTATTTTTGAATCAGCTTTTGTTGATATTATAGAATTATACATATAAAAATTTGATTTAAATTAAGAATCAGGCAATTTTTTTTTGTTTTCGGATCTCATAATTAAATAAATTTCATTACATAAGCAATATATAACGTTATCTGTGCATTGCCAGCAAACTATTACATAGCTAACTAGAGCATTATATTGTCCAGGAATTAACTAAGTTTAAATCGGTGAAATATTCTACTAGATTAGCAGAGAATCAGGGACTTCCTGTTCTGTACCCAGGCACATTACCATTTACCCAGCGGGATATTCGAATTCCCTTCTCCTTATCATAATGTAGTTAGATTGGATCTTATATAGTTAACTGTACCATGACCAAGATTGTTTCGGAAATCTATAGAAAACAGCATTTAATGTTTAACAGTTGTTTGGCCACAAATACATGTATTTTATAATTAAAAAAATGATTAATTACGAACCAGATATCGAACTCTTGTTCATTAGAATTTTAGATCTGTTGAATTTTTTTAAATAAATTGACTGCTTCAAATTTGGAATCCTCCATGTCGTTCCGAAACTAATTCCGACTATATTAGTTTGAAACTTAATATATATGTCTTTGAAATTTTCAGTAAAATAAATCGCTTAATCTCTGCTTTAAAATATACTGTATTGATATATTTTAAGGTATTATTTAGTTTCTTATGTAGCTAATAAAATATCATGGAAAAATACAATTCATGGAATTATATGCTTAACATTATGAAATTATATAGAATATCATGGAATTATGTAGTTAATAAAATATCATAGAAAAATAAAAATAATGGATGAGTTTGACCAATATATTTCAAGCCATAAATTGTGAATGTCTTTTTCTGCCTTGTTGGCTCCCATTAAATAAAGCCCTAATGATTCAAATTTAAAATATAACTGTAACAGTTTTATTACAATATATCTTGGAATAGATGAACATAAATTACTTAAATATAACATAATAACATTATTATTATGCAAATGTCTTTAAATTAAGGAAATTAAGAGAAATAATTTGTCAAATGTCTTTATACAAAAACATAATCAAGTTCCATTAGTGTAATTTCCCTTGCTAATGAAATAGCAAAAGTAATCAAAATGCTGATATTAAAACGAATAGTATCATTTTTACAGCATTTGAAAGCATAATTAAGTTCATTAACTTAATTGAAATTAATTGAAAAGTTTAATAAATTATATCACACTGATATTCCATATTCCTTATTATATGTTGAATTAAATTCGAGAAACAAGGTTTTTTTTAAAGATTTCTGGCGATTAGAAAATTGCAATACTTTTACAAACTTTAATTTCTGCAATTCAATGAAAGAAGAAAATCCAATGGGCAATTTAAAAGAAGAATTTCGAAATAAACACTCTACTTTGTTTTGCTCGTTTCAGCTAAAAAGGTGTCTTGTCTCTTTCTTTTCTTTCTGAATGCTGGCTCAAACAACTTTCGGACACTCCTCCTACTCTTTTTCTTAGATATCCAGTTTATAGGCGAATTCATTGTATTTCTAATAAAGATGCCCTGACACCTGTGTTACAATAGCTACAATTAATCCAGATGGTTTTGTAATTCGTTTATATTATTTTTTGTGTTTCATAATTTCGCTAAACAAAAAACTTTTATTGTTTTAAGGGTTTCTGTTTTGTTTTTCATACGTGCACTTTGTAAGAAAGCACATTAGTCCAGCAAATATAAAAATTTGCAATTAAAGACTTAACGTTTTCATATTAATAGAGTTATATTCATTGAATACTAGAAACATTTTAAATCCACAAAACATTCTTCTCTTATGTCTAGGGCTCATAAATTATTTTGTATTACTTATAATAAGGAATAGTCTATCATGTCTGTAAATTATAATAAAATACAATGCAATATATTTTAAATTTAAAAAAATGGTACTTGTTATAAAGAATATTATTCTCTTCATAATAAAATTTCGAATGTTCGAATACGTATAATACACATATTGAGTTATTTCACCCACATCATTACCAAAATGCATAGGGGTATCTCAGCTCTAGGAACAGTGATGTGGTGTGGTGTGGTGTGGTGTGGTGTGGTGTAGTAGTAGTAGCAGACGGTCTCCGATTAAATACTGATTTACAATAACACGGTAGAACGTAGTCTCCCCCCGGCCCCGAAAAAAAGAACTAATACAAGATAATAAAAAAGAAAATTTACTTTTATGTTGGTGTACAGAAACTCATTCAAGCGAAACTTAATATTTAGTAATAAAATAAGTAAAATAAAAAAAAATTGCATAAGCAGGAAGAAAAATAAGTAAAATAGTGATGTCGAGCAGTATGTTGATCTCACGTCGGTGTTAAAAACAGGTTCAACATTTGGGACACTTGTGGAGTAAAATGTTTTTAAAATAAATGTAAATAAATAAATACGAACACTAAGCAAAGAAAATAATTTAATGCTTTTGAAAATTCCACTTAAAATATAAGTACAACTAGCATGTATTCAGATGTACAGGGAGATTATAAAAAAATTTCTAAATATATGAATTCCTAATCATCATTTCAAGAAATTGAAGGAAATTTTGATTTAAGGTATTTTGAGGTAAAGTAAAGAAACATTAACAGCGTTAGAACGGTACCTGTAACACGGAAATAGCCGGCTCTAGACAGACTAAGAAGAAAAGTGCAAACAACTAATAATTAAAATATTTTGCTTTCTGCTACTTCTCTGTAATGTGTTTCACAAATTTTTCGTGACCTCTTTAACAAAACGAAGACGCTTTTCATGCTGTAGATCGTGTAAGTACTGAAGCACGTATCATGCCAGAGGAATCTGCTAAACGTGACATATGATGGCATCATTCCAATGCAATTTTCGGATTAAATGCATACAGTTTAGATTTCAGGTATTCCTAACAACTAAATACTCTACCTGACGTCATGTGAATGTAAGATAGTCCTCCCTCATTTGCAAAGTCTTCTGTCAAACGTTTCTAAACACAACAGTTTTATGACTGAATTATCTCCCACCATTTCATGTTTCCGTGGCCGCCAAGATCTTTTGATCTCACTCTAATGGATTTATTGGTATGGAGATAACTGAAATCTAAAATGTATATATGTAATCTTCAAACTGCATCTTATTTGAAAGATACTATCAAATGTCAGGTTCAACAGATTCCTCTTGTCATAGTACATGCTCCACCATCTGCTGCATGCAAAGTGTCATCGTGCTGTGAATGAGGAGGAGGAGGTGGAAAATTTGTGAAACACATTAAAATATTTTGCTTTCTGCTGCTTCTCTGAAATTATTGGTGGTTTTCACTTTTCTTCTTAGTCTGTCCTGCACAGGCGAGTTTCGTGCTACAGGTACCGTTCCAACGCCATTTATGGTTTTTGACTATGGAGATGACATTCTAAGAAAAAAGTAGATGTTGCTGTTTGAAAATTTTTATATGTGTCTCTGGAACCATAACTGGTAGAGTTTAACTGTTCTTTTTTATATGATTCTTGCGAGAATACCTCAAAATACCTTAAGAAAAAATGTCATTCAGTTTCTGGGAATGGTATGATAGCTAGGGACTCATATGTCAAGAAAGATTTTATAATCACGCTGTACTGAGTTATTGTAATAATTTATTCTCATAAAATAGTACTGTATTCTACTTTACGTTATATTAAATTCAAATAAGGTATTTCAGTACTCTATCTTCAATTATAATATAAAAATAAATGATTAAGGAACTGCAGAGTTACTGCAGCATATTATTCCAAGAAAATGTAGTATTAAAACAAAATGCAGCGATTAAAACGTAAGTAAATTATATACTCCGTACATAACATGCTTATTTTTATGCATTTTATTTTAATCTTCTCATTTTTAAATGTAACATTTCATAATATTTTAATTGCCTGACAATATTAATTCAATAGGTTTTGTCTTTTATTTGTTAATCTATGTAACATTTACCTTCAAAATGCAATCAGTAGGAAATACACACGCACGCACGCACGCACACACACATATTATATGTGCGCGTGCGTGCGTATGTGTGTGTGTATTATTCAAAATAATTTTATTAATTATCTTAGTATTAATTAACTGGTTTATTGGATTATTTCCTAAAAATACAAATACTAGAGATTTAAATTCAAGAAAACCTTGTATTTTTAATTCTAAACGACTGTTTTTGAGGTTGAGACTATAGCAGCCCTTTTGAAATATTTTCTTTAAATAATTATTATAAAATTATTATATTATCAAAAATTTTTATAACACAAATACTCTCCTGTACTAATTTTTGAAAATTATTTGATTGAAGAAGCATAAACATAAAATTCTAAGAAATTCCGTATTCCAAATGATTTCAAAGAAAATTGTTTTCAATATTTAAAAAGAGTTTAATTCAATAATAATAAATGTTTATTAAAATACAATTCAAATTTTCAATGTAGTTTAAGTTAGCTAAAATGTATTTAGCAAGTTAAATTTTAATAAATATTTCAAAACATTCTTTTAAATATGTTAAGATAGCAAAAAAAAAAAATAAATAAATAAAAAAATTAAAAAAATATATATATATATATATTAAGACTAGAATAAAAGTCAACCTTTGTTTATAACAATTACAAATCAAAAGTAACTCAAAATACGAAAAAAGGTTAATTAATTAATGAAAAAACCATGTTTATACATTAACAAGGATATTTTTTGAAACACCCAAAAAAATTCCGTTTATTCAAGTTAAAAAAAATTTCTGAGGCATTTTAAATCAGAAAATAGATTTTACTTTTAAAGGAGAGTATTTTTTTCTTCTCTATCTGAATATTTATAAAAGTTAAAAGCTTAGAAAGAAAAAAAAAGCAAAATGTTAGAATTTTTATTAACATTTACAAATAAAATCATTCAAAACTGTGTAATTATTTTATGCAATAAAAGTTATGTATGAAAGATATTCACAATTTTTATCTCTGTTTTATTCTTCAAAAAATTGAAAGTAAGTTTTTAATTAAAATAACTTTTTCACAGTGAAAAGGTTTTCGTTGTATTTTATTTAAATATTTTGCGTATCGTAATTTTTTTTTTTTTCAAATTTTGAAAATAATTTTATGTAAAAACAGTATTACAGAGAAAAATGTATTGCGTATTACAGAATGTATTTAAATATTAGAGAGGTAAAAAGTTTGGAATTTAAATTGAAGAATTGTTTTAATTTTTTTATTCGGATTCCTTAATAAAATCTTTAATGTTGCATTAATTTTTGTTACTATCCAAAAATAATATATATATATATACTACTGTGCCCAAAACTGTTTTCAAAAAGTCTTTATTTATACTTCCAAATTTATTTCATCGCCTACAAGGTAATCCTCTCCGAGCACAATGCAATTATGCCAACTTTTTTTTAAATCCTCAATGCATGCTAAAAAGTCATCGGCAGGGATGACCTTCAAAGCGCGCGGCGATTCACGTTGAATCTCTTCAGTCGACTCAAAACGGTATCCCCGGAGTGTTCTTTTGAGTTTAGAGAACAACCAGAAGTCGCACGGTGTGAATACGGTGGTTGTGGAACGATATGGGTTTCATTTTTTGCGAAAAAGTCACGAAGAATCAATGCAGTGTGAGCTGCCGCATTCAGTGTTTTCGGTACCAATCGAGATTTGTCGTTTTTGAGGTCCAAAATGGAATTGACCGATCCTTTTGAAATTCCAACATCATCAGCAAGGTCTCTAATTGTAAATCGACGATTTGCAAGCAACAAATTTGGACGTGGGCTTAATTTAATTTAATTTTTTGGACGTGGGCTTAATTTAATTTATTTTTTTGTACGTGGGCTTCGTCTGTTGAGATGGATGGTCGACCAGAGGGCTCTTCGTCTTCAACGCGTTCTCTGCCTTCTTTGAACAGTTTATATCACTTCTAAACATTTCTTTCCGATATAGGAATGCTCACCGAATGCCTTCTGCAACATTCTATACGTTTCCGCTAACAAAATTGAATGCAAGTTCTTTGCTCAATTAATTCAGACACTTCAAGAATCGCCGGAATCACTTTTAGCTCTCACAAAGCCAAGCGTAACTCAAAAACTAATGATTATTTTGACGTCAAATGTCCCACAGATGTCAAGGATAGTGCCAGTAGCCTAAAACAGAAAAAAAAAATTGAAATTCCATAAGCCCCGGGAATTTTAAATTGAAATTTGTTCTTACTTTTTGAACATAGTATATATATATATATTTGGGATCGTATATATATATATATGCTTGTATGTGTATATTAAAAACTATTTTTCAAACTATCTATTAAAAGTTAAAATATTCTATATCAGCAAGAAAGTAAAAATAGTTTGCACAAAATATTTATTTTCACAACATCTAAAAATTTCTTTATACGTAATTTCATTAAACTAGTTACTCGAAAAAGACAAATAATAGCAATTTCGTTAAAATTACCTTGTCAAATTTAATTCTCATTTCCCAGACAATATTAAATTTTTAGATTATTTTATAAAATTCGGAAAGAGTTTCATTCGGTATAATAGCAGCCTGAAAATGTCTTTATTTTTACGAATATGCAACAGTAAAATTCGGTTGTTCAATATTCATTCTAATTTTTCGACACTACAAGGTCACCCTAAATATAATATAAAGCTGTCATACTTAATAAACTGATTTGAAATAATTCAACATCTAATGGTGTTGTACTTTAAATTTTTATATTACGGGAAAAATAGGAAAACTAAAAATAATTAGTATTTTCTTCGCTTTTTCGAATGTGCAATTTATTTAAATAAAAAACTATAAGTAAAAACGTTTTTTAACGAAAAGTATGAAATTATAGTATGAATGTAAATAGTACAATCCATGAAAGCAAATGTTTTCAGAATTAGACTAATAAATCCCACTCAAATAATTTTACAATAACATAATTCCCATTCTATCATCTTTTATTTCTTTAGATTTTCAGCATTTGAAATGTCCATCTATTATTCTATTTTTAATAAAATTTTATATGAACTTTATTTTTAAAACTTTGATTATTGTCAAGTTAAATTCTATTTATGTACTTAAAACAATAATGTGTGTGTAAAGCAATAAATCGAAAATATTGTTTACAATGGAGATAGTTTTGTAGAGACAACAACAAATTTAAATAGCTTAAAAATTATTCGTTTGCATTTTAAAAGATGTTAATATTGCATTTTTAAAATAAAATAACATGCAGTGTTTGCTTAAACTAATAGATGCATAGATGCATATTGAAGTAATTATTCAAGTGAATTTAATTGCTCTGCACCTACTGCACGTGGGCTGAGAGAAAATTAAATGTTATTGCAAAAATAAAGAAATATTTTTTTTTATATATTGAATAAATCAATATGTATTTTTTTATGGAATATAATGTTTGCTTAAAATTGATAAATTGGAATTTGAAATATTTTTGAAACACTTTTGGACAATTGCTTTCAGTTGATCTATTTCTTCATTGTTATTTAGAAGCAAGCATTTCTTTATATTCTTAAGCATGACAATGGAAGGAAGTGATATTCACGATAATGTAAGCATAGTTTTTTCCTAAGCACTTACCAGTTATTCTAAACTAATATCTTGATTAGTCAATCATTAAGATTCTGAAAAATGAACAAGATAATTTACAAATAAATTGCAACTAATACAATAAAATTTGAAAAATGTGTGTAAGGCAATATTATTTTATTATAATTCAGATGTGTTGAGAAGTTGGCATGGTAAACTAAAAATTAGACCCATTATAAAACGGAAATGACATTATAAACCATATCAACTATTTGAAAATAAAAATAAAAAATAGATCAATGTTTACTGGAAAATAAATATGAAAAGTTTTAAACTTCAAAGAATGACTTTTGAAGAGATTAATTCATAAAAAGAAGCAGCCTTTTTAAAACAGACAACAGTCATTTTCCCTTTAATTTAAGGTATATTATAAAAACATGAAAATTCCATCGTGCTGTCAAAATGAGAAGAGTTCTAAGAAAGCATTCAGTTTTCAAATGAAGTGCAATTTCGTAATCCTTTTTGTTTTACCATATAGTGTACAATAGAGGGGAAAACGTACGTGGGATTTCTAAACTGTATCCAGACAAGTCTAGGATGGCCATTTGAATCTTTTATAAGATAGATCCTACTGCTTATCATGGTAAGCACTATTTATCACAATTCTATATTTATCGTCTTTGGCATCTCTAGTATCTCTGCTTCTGATAGATATTATTGGCCAGTAGCCTTTATTGGGAATTAGCTTAAATATTCTCTTCTCATTGTATTCATCTAAGAGTCCATGTAGTCCCCCAATTACTGATTATATCATCTAATACACGATTACTAATAATACAATACTGTCAGAGATTCTCTGAAGATTGTTCTGTTTTCTCTTCACGCCATACACAGTTTATTTAGCCAATTGCTTCAAACCTGTCACTTAACTGCAATATTGTTCCCATAAAAATGCTGTAAGTTGAATTGTAAACAAGCCTCATCTGTGTCCATGTGGAATTTAGACGAATATAAAGTCTATAGGAACTAAATCTTGGAAAAACTAGGAATGCACGGCTGGTAATTTTGTGCTTTTATATGCAATAATTAGTTGATTTCATTATTTAAAAAATAAGCTTATGTAAAATTTGTGTTTTAAAATTTTGCTGCTCATTTATTTATATATTTTTGACAATGAAAAAGCAAATTGTTTGTATTTGTAGATTTTTATATATGAATGAAATGTTTCATATTATATTTTTAGGATTTATAGACCATATTATTGATAGTTTGCGTGTACTTCTAAAATTCACTAGTTTGGCAATGAATTATTCCTTGAAGAAATGAAGTAAATTAAAAACTTGATTCTATCTTCACCTTGAAGCTATATACCGGAAATTCATGGTAATTGGTAATTATATGTGGCTACTACTAATCGTAAAAACAAAATTTAATGCAATTTCTTTGCTCAATTATTTCAGATATTTCAAAAATCGCCGGAATCAGTTTTAGCGTCTCACAAAGCCAAGCGTAACAAAAACACTAATGAATATTTTGACAACAAATTTCACACAGATGTCAAGGATATTGCCAACAACCTAAAAAATAAAAAATAAATAATATCATATGCCCGGGAAATTTAAATTGAAAATTGGTCTTACTTTTTGGACACAGTAGTTGGATCCTAACATTGTAAGGAAACTTGTACAACAACCTGCTTTCTGGTTTTACTCTGATGCTTTTTATTCTACTTCATATTGTTTTTGTTATTTTTAATTTAGGATAAGTTTTAATCGTAATTCTTTATTTAATATAATTTTCTATCATAGCAATAGAAAACTCCTCTTTAAATAAAAGTTTTAGTGGAATTGAATACTTATAAGAATACTTATAATTGAATACTTATAAGAATACTTTTGAATACTTATAAGAATACTTTTGAATACTTATAAGAATAACAATTTGGTATATCTAATTTTATTCATATAATAATACATATGCATAATATATGCATATGTATTGTTATATGAATATTCATTATACACTAATGTGACAAAAGTCATGGGATACCTCTTAATATCGTGTCGGCCCTCCTTTCGCCCGGCGAAGTGCAGCAACTCGACGTGGCATGGACTCAACAAGTCGTTGGAAGTCTTCTGCAGGAATATTGAGCCATGCTGTCTCGATAGACGTTCATAATTGTGAAAGCGTTGATGGTGCAGGATTTTGGGCACGAACAGACCTCTCGATGATGTCCCATAAATGCTCGATGGGATTCATGTCGGGCGATCTAGGTGGCCAGATCATTCGTTGGAATTGTCCAGAATGTTCTTCAAACCAATCGCGAACAGTTGTGACCCGGTGACATGGCGCATTGTCATCCATAAAAATCCCATCGTTGTTTGGGTACATGAAGTCCATGAATGGCTGCAAGTGATCTCCAAGTAGCTGAACATAAGCATTTCCAGTCAATGTTCGGTCCAGTCGCACCAGAGGACCAAGTCCATGCCATGAAAAAACAGCCCACACCATTACGGAGCCACCACCAGCTTGAACAGTGCCTTGCTGACAGTTTCGGTCCATGCCTTCGTGGGGTCTGCGCCACACTCGAACCCTACCATCAGCTCTTACCAACTGAAATCGTGACTCATCGGACCTGGCCACGGTTTTCCATTCATCTAGGGACCAACCGATATTCTCACGTGCCCACAAGAGTCGCTGCAAGTGATGTCGTTCTGTCAGTAAAGGCACTCGAGTCGGTCTTCTGCTGGAATAGCCCAAGAAAGCCAAATTTCTCCGCACAGTTCTAACAGACAAGTCCCTTGTACGTCCCACACTGATTTCTGCTGTTATTTGACGCAGTGTTGCTTGTCTGTTAGAATTTACGACTCTTTGCAGACGTTACCGGTCTCGGTCGTTAAGTGCAGGCGGTCGACCACTGCGCTGTCCATGGTGGGATGTTATGCCTGAAATTTCATACTCCCGGCACACTCCTGACACAGTGGATCTGGGAATGTTGAATTCCCTAACGATTTCCGAAATGGCATGACCCATGCTTCTAGCTCCAACAAACATTTCGCTTTCAAAGTCTGTTAATTCCCGTCGTGCGGTCATCATCACGTCAAAACCTCTTCACATGCATAACTTGAACAGAAATGAAAGCTCTGCGAAAGCACTGCGCATTTATACCTGTTCTACGTGATGCTACTGCCATCTGAAAATTTGCATATTGCTATCCCATGACTTTTGTCACTTCAGTGTATATATATGTCTAATACGTTTCTATCGAAATAATTGGAGAAAATAAGGACGTAATCTTTTGAAATTTTTGAATTTTATTTGATGATATATTTAAATTTTAACATTAAAAAAAATTGATATTTTCTTGCAAGAAGTAATATTTATGAAGCAGGTGGATCTAAGTAATTATAAAAAAGATGATACTAGTGTACTTACTTGATATTTTGAAACTAATTTGTAGATTTTTAGATAAATATCCTCTTTCTATAGAACGATTTTCTTTTGCCTTGAATTAGCTTTGATTAAAACACTCATAATGTTTCTACTGAGATTTTAAAGTTAGACATTGTCAAAAAATTTTAGTAAAGAAATAATTGATTATTGTAAATTGGTTTTTACAAGTGGTATTCTTTATTCATTTTAACATATTTAAGTACATATATTTACATTTATTTTCAAAAGGAAAATCAAAACAAATATTTTTGCTCAATAATGGCAATACAGATAAAATTGTGAAACATATTTTTATTCGAAATTCAGATAAATATTTCATTTTCTTGTCAATAGTTTTATCAATGTCGTCATCTTTAAAAGAGAAATATCAAGATTGAACTTGTATGTTCTCTTGTTATTATAAGAATACAAGTTCATATAATCAGTTAGGTTTTTATATTTTATTGAGGGGAGGTCATTTCGTCATAATTGAAAAATATTTTGGATTTTTTTATGGCTTTGCTAGATGGAGGATAATATAAAGGGTCAGATGAGGTCATTCTAAAAAGGGGGTAATTGTAAACAAGCCTCATCTGTGCCCATGTGGAATTTAGACGAATATAAAGTCTATAAGAACTAAATCTTGGAAACACTAGGAATGCACGACTGGAAATTTTGTGCTTTTATATGCAATAATTAGTTGATTTCATTATTTAAAAAATAAGCTTACGTAAAATTTGTGTTTCAAAATTTTGCTGCTCATTTATTTATACATATTTTACAATGAAAAAGCAAATTGTTTTAATTGTTCTTTATTGTTTTTGTGTGATTACAGGAACAGATTTTTATTGAATTATGCTTATACCAATTTTTACTAATTTTTAGTGTGATGTTTAAAATTGCCCCTGATATTTGCAAGAATGGTGTAATTGTAGTCATAATTTACCTAACCAATTGTAAACATAATTTACCTAATCAAGTGAAAACATAATTACCATAATTTACCTTACCGATTTTTCTAGTTTATGTAGGTTGCAAGACAATACGTATGTACGCGAAAAATAAGCCTCTACCCTCCTACATTCCAAATGTATTCCTTCCAAATACTACTTGGAAGCAGCTGTAATGGACATACACTGAAGTGACAAAAGTCATGGGATACCTCTTAATATCGTGTCGGCCCTCCTTTCGCCCGGCGAAGTGCAGCAACTCGACGTGGCATGGACTCAACAAGTCGTTGGAAGTCTTCTGCAGGAATATTGAGCCATGCTGTCTCGATAGACGTCCATAATTGTGAAAGCGTTGATGGTGCTGGGCACGAACAGACCTCTCGATGATGTCATATAAATGCTCGATGGGATTCATGTCGGGCGATCTAGGTGGCCAGATCATTCGTTGGAATTGTCCAGAATGTTCTTCAAACCAATCGCGAACAGTTGTGGCCCGGTGACATGGCGCATTGTCATCCATAAAAATCCCATCGTTGTATGGGTACATGAAGTCCATGAATGGCTGCAAGTAATCTCCAAGTAGCTGAACATAAGCATTTCCAGTCAATGTTCGGTCCAGTCGCACCAGAGGACTACGTCCATGCCATGAAAAAACAGCCCACACCATTACGGAGCCACCACCAGCTTGAACAGTGCCTTGCTGACAGTTTGGGTCCATGGCTTCGTGGGGTCTGCGCCACATTCGAATCCTACCATCAGCTCTTACCAACTGAAATCGTGACTCATCGGACCAGGCCACTGTTTTCCATTCATCTAGGGACCAACCGATATGCTCACGTGCCCACGAGAGTCGCTGCAAGCGATGTCGTTCTGTGAGAAAAGGCACTCGAGTCGGTCTTCTGCTGGAATAGCCCAAGAAAGCCAAATTTCTCCGCACAGTTCTAACAGACAAGTCCCTTGTACGTCCCACACTGATTTCTGCGGTTATTTGACGCAGTGTTGCTTGTCTGTTAGAATTTACGACTCTTTGCAGACGTTACCGGTCTCGGTCGTTAAGTGCAGGCGGTCGACCACTGCGCTGTCCATGGTGGGATGTTATGCCTGAAATTTCATACTCCCGGCACACTCCTGACACAGTGGATCTGGGAATGTTGAATTCCCTAACGATTTCCGAAATGGCATGACCCATGCTTCTAGCTCCAACTAACATTTCGCTTTCAAAGTCTGTTAATTCCCGTCGTGCGGTCATCATCACGTCAAAACCTCTTCACATGAATAACTTGAACAGAAATGAAAGCTCTGCGAAAGCACTGCGCATTTATACCTGTTCTACGCGATGCTACTGCCATCTGAAAATTTGCATATTGCTATCCCATGACTTTTGTCACTTCAGTGTAATAAATAGGAATAAAACATACGAAGAAACTGATTAGGTTTATAGTACTCCAATACTGGTAATATTTTATAGAATTAAAGGTACAATATAAGTAGAGTGGACGCTAGCTGATCTACTGAATCCCTTAAGGAGTTTGAGAATGTCCTAGTAAAGTGCCTTATTGCAAGATCACAAATGGGTTTCTCTTGTGATAAGCAAAAACTAAATATACTCGTTCAAGAATTCATTGATATCAATGGATTTCAAACAGGATTTGAAAACGGCCCACCGGGGGAAGATTTATGGAATGACATCAATCAAATTCTTTAAGAAAACCAGAACATTTGCAGAAATCACATAAACATGCCAGGGACCCATTTGCTGTTTATGGATTTTATGACGCAATAAAAAGCTGTAATCGGAACACTCAGTCGATAAATATTGAGCATTTTTTGGCATACCATGCAGATGAAATTGGCTTTGTCAATTATTCGTCTAGCTTAAGAGTCACGGGACAAAAACGAGTCTTTGGTTATAATTCTGCCTTCGTAGTTGGGTAATTGTAAAATTGTAGGAATATTGTAAACAAATAAGTACTATTAGATAAGTTGATAATATAATGATAGACGAAGTTGATAAATTATCTAGGAAAGTGAACTAACAATTAGGGGACGATTTTTTTCATATATTGTTTGATTGAAAAAGGGTAAAAAAATTAAACATAAAATTCATTATATTTACTCCGCCTGACACATAGATGTTATCATACTATAAATAACTTTTTTTTACCTTTATAGCTAAACAGGATTCATGGAGTTTTTTTGGCATTGTTTTTTCATTATTGTAAAATAAAAAAATCAATGTGAATTCTCTAAATTTGTAACCTGCCACATTGTTCACAAACATATTTTATTCAAGTTTTACTCTGATTTTTTCCCAGTTATAAATTATTTATTATTTTAGTGTAATTCACTTCTAAAATGTATCAATAAATTAATTATATAAGCAAAATTGAAATTAATTTCAGAAAAATTGACAAAAACTATTAAAATAAAAAGTAATAAAAAATATAGTAAACATTATCTCAAATAAATAAAGAATTTATAAACTATTGTCATCTGAATAAATAATCTTATATGCACTTCTATAAAGACTTAAAAGACCACGTAATGTTTACAGCAAATATTAATAAATATATCAGCAAATATCAGGTAAAAAGTCAAAAATAAATAATGCTAAATTTATCGCTTCATCTATATTTTTATTTGAATTGACATCATGATGCTCCATTCGATGTATTTAACAATTTATGGAACATATTGAGGTAGATGTAAATTAATCTTCATAGAATAATATAAAAAATGAATTCGGGAAGCCTAACTTCGTTACAAGTTGCATACCAACAATAATCTAATCAGTTGGTGCATCATTAACTAATGTTCCTTGAGAAAATCAACTAAGAATAAACTTAATTACTTCCAAAACTTAATTTCTCATAAATAGTTAATTACATCAAGATTAAAATATAAAATAATGATCTTGTATTAAAATTTGAAAGTTATAATTAATCGGTTTTAAATAATATCTCATATCAGACAATTTACAATTAAATTATTATTATTATTTAGCTCTACTTGGAAATATAGCATACTAATTTTGTTACTATCCCCTTTGCCACCAGAAGAGATAAACTTATTTTTGTTATATCCTCGTTGACAATATTTAACGGCTGGTCACGACATAACTTCCAAATTCTAAGAAATAGTAAATCATAAAAAACCTCAAAAGATCTTAGTTATAATACTATCATACATATAGAAAATTAGAAATAATGATATTCTGTGTAACGTATATCTTTTTTAATATCAACCACAAAAAAATATTTGATATGGAATTTTATTCTGACATATATCAGTAAAACTACATTCCTTTTTTTAATCAATAAAAAATGCTACCAAAAAAGTGATAGAATAAATAAAACAATTTCTAAAGAATATTTCTAAATGGTTACTTGTTAAAATTGTGAAAGGCCTCAATCATATTAAGACTGTGCAATAAATTAGAAGTCTGCAATGAATATTTCTATATGAATTAATTGAACATATAAGAATTTCTATAATCGAAAAATAAATGTATTATAGAAAATAATTTAAATTTATTTTTCAAATAAATGGGATATATGTATTTGTTTTTATAGAGCGACATATTAAGAAATCTGCTATGTATTTATATATTTGACATGAAAGAAAAGGAATATTGACTTTGGATTAACATTTTTTTTTTCAATTAATGATTTAATAAATTTAAAGTAAATAATATAGAAATTTCTAAAAGGCTTCAGGAAATATCCACAATAGTGGAAAGGAAAGGAAATATCCACAATTGTGAACAGGAAATGACATATCCACAATTGTGAACAGGAAATGACATATCCACAATTCAGGAAATATCCACATTATTTTCAATTAATTATTTAATAAATTTAAAGTAATTAATAGAGAAATTTCTAAAGTGCTTCAGGAAATATCCACAAATGTGGAAAGGAAAGGAAATATCCACAATTGTATAAAGGAAAGGAAATATCCACAATTGTGGAAAGGAAAGGGTATATCAACAATTCAGGAAATATTCATTATTAATGTTTTATTGTTTCCATTATTATTGTCCATTATTACATTATTTTCAATTAATGATTTAATAAATTTAAAGTAAATAATAGAGAAATTTCTAAAGTACTTCAGGAAATATCCGCAATCATATTTATTTATTTATTTTTTTTTTGTGATACGGAAGCAAGACCCTTAAAAAGTAACATTCAGTTTTCATTGTGAAATTTGTCTCATAAAAACAATCCGATTGATTTATGTTTATTTCCTAGTAAACAAAAACATTAAGATGATCTTCATTGAGTTTCAGGTTTGGCTAACAGACAATAATTAATATTTCCAATGAACCATTCCGATTATCTTGACATATGTCGCAACATCTGCTCTTCTTGTAATCTTTCTAATAAAAAAATTAAATAAATCGAACGTTTCCACTCTCATGGATAATTGTACTTCCTTTCTAATTACTTATTTACGAATTTCTTTCCTTTAAATCCTGTAAAAAATACGTGATCGTGTATGGACGACATGAGCTGTCTGCATGTATACCTCTTGTGCAGTGAAGTTAATTAATGCATTTCATTTTAATTCACTAGATGATTAAGTAAATTATATTTTTTTTCATCAAAGCGATGGTTAAAGAGGAAGAGAAGAGGGAATCTTTAAGTTTCATTTCAAATTAAGCGTTAAAACCAACAGTCTTAATAACTTAAACATCAAAAGTCAAAGATAAGTTTCAAATGAATTAGGGAACTGGAAATTTACAAGCTTAAAGGGTGTTAAAAATATTTGGTTTAAATTAAATATTTAGTTACTTTAAAAAGCAATATTTTTTTTCTGAAATAAAGACCTTATTTGAATGAACTTTTTTTTTTATTTTATAAATTTTATAAAATGCAGTCTTAATTGACTCTTAATATTTTCATTAAATATTTAAATTCTTAATAAATTTCTTGGAAGATATTTAGATAGTGTATCAAGTGAAGACGGGTTTACCTTTGTAGTTATTTTTATTTTAAAATAAAATAAAAATAAATAATTACTTATTTATAGAATTCATCACAGATTTTAAGCTGATTATTATAGTTTCTTGCTAATCAAAGACAAATATTTCGTTCCATAATTTTATATAATTTCAATAAAATGTTTTTTGATATTATAAATTTTATAAAATGCAATCTTAATTGGATTTTAATTATTTCATTAAATATTTAAATCTTTAAAAAATTTCTTGGAAGACTTTTCAATAGAATCTTAAGGGAAAATGGGTTTATCTTTGTAGTTCTTTTTATTTTGAAATAAAAAAAAATCTTTATTTGTAGCATTCATTACAGATTTTAAGCCGGTTATTATAGTTTCCTGCTAATCAAAGAGAAATAATACTTTCATTAATTTTATATAATTTTATATATTTCGTATTTTAATACTTTGAGTTGACGAAAAAATGTGGAAAGGTCTTTTGGGGAAAACAACATAATAAAAATAACTGAAGAGGCATTACATCTTTAATGGGATATTACTTTTGATTTATTTAGCATTTTTTTTTTCTTGTTTATCTCGTTCAGTAATATACGTAGTCAAAAACTAATCAAATTCTGTTTAAATTCTTATTTAATTTTTGCCGTGATATATTAAAAATGTTATTAGAATCGTAAACATCTTATTTATGAACATCGACTGGAAAAAAAATCTTTACACTTTATGAATTCACATTTTTTTTTAATTTTTCTGGTACATTCTAAAAATCAAAAGGTTCTGAATAAATTCTCAGAAAATTTTAATCGAATAAAAATTTACAAATAGTTCATTTTTATAGAACTCTTTTTTAATATTATTCTTTTAACTTTTCCCTTCTCTCAACCGTATTTAATATTAAAACTTCTTGTATACAATGTCATGAAAATCAATTGTTCTTAACGAAGAAGGCTTTTATTATGAATTTATATGTAAAAGAGTGGATATCCTAAACATATAGTTTGATTTATTGAGTTAAATAATTTAAATAAAAAAATATTAAGCATGTTACACTACAATATCTAGCACTTTTGCGTATTGCTGACAATCTAAATTTATCAAAATTGTGAAATGCTGTAGTTACTAAATCAAATTGGGAAAAAGTTTAATTATTTTAATCTCTAAGCGAAAATTATATTGTGATTGTCCTTACTACAACACAAAATAAAATAAAATTATCAATTATCAGTTATTAAATTTATCCTCTGTACTCGATATGAGTAGAATAATAATAAAAGTTATAATTTTAATTTATGTTCTTTTTCTATCAGGTTATTCAATAAAATTTAAAACAAAGGAATTTTCAATACACCTTCATTAAAACATAAGAATTTAGTAGTACATTTAACTGTTCCAAATGAAGCACTAAAGTATTGAATTCTGTATAAAACATTTCATGAAGTACGCGTTATTCAACCAAGTTGTCGAAAAGTAACATTCAACTGGAATATTGGAAGCATGTGTGAAACATATAAAAAAAGAATCTAGTTTCCTTGTAAACGAATCTGAGAGAGAAAGTACTTCCTCATTTAAAGCATTTCTTTCTAGCATACGACCTGCACTTCTAAAATCTATTCCTTCTCTTTTCTGACAATAAAAAAAATAAGACGAAAACGTACAATACGAGGCGAGTTATCCGGACAAGTCCAGAAGTGATGAAAATAAACAATATTCAATTGCCTCGTATTCAGCTCGAACTCTTTGTGAATTTTAAGACGCTCTAAGAGGTCCACATTCCTTTCTGTCTAAAGGCGAGGGATGGAAAGTTGGGTGGAAAAGAAAAACCAAATATGAATTTCTGTCTTTTTAACACGCTTTCAGAGAAGTAAGCAGGAACTGTGAAAAGGAAATGAATAAAGACATTGCTCACTTTTTACTGAGTGAGAACATAATTTGTTTCTCAAGTCAAACAAATGCAATTTATTGCGCTTAAAAATGAAAACCATCAAGAAGTTTAGTATTCGGGAGTGACTGGAAGGAATAGGATACATACGTTGAAAAGCTGTAACCGAGCGTGTAACTAGGCTGAGTGACTGCTTCAATGTTTTCCTCGCTTCTGGCTAAGAAAGATTTGAAACGATATACCAGGTTCTTCCTGTTTCTTGATGTTCACTGGCTTTTCAGCGGACTCTAAGCGTTTCTAGAGCACGCTATACATGTTTATTTTTTTTTTGTTTGCCCTTCTTAAAATGCAATGTTTCAGATGTCATGAATTTATTCATTCTGTCAGAAAGGAGAAGTGCATGGAAAATGCGTTGCTCGCATTTGAAAGAAATATGACGTTAGCACAAAACATTGTAGTGAGAACATAGGCTACTTTTTTTTTCATTCTATTTTATCATCAGAGCATTTGTATCGTTGAGCAGGGAAGAAACTAATCAAAAAGAACTTAAGCGTGTAAGCGCAAGGTTGAAAAATAGCAATATTTAGGCGTGGAACTTCGTGTTTGTTCTCCATTTCATATGTTTCTGTCAAAACACTGACTGGGAAAGTTTGGGTTGAACTTTTACGCATCTGAATTGATGGAACTATAAATAAAAAAACCCAGAAATTGTGAATAAATGTTTTTGTGTTATTACAATTGTGTTATTGAAAAAATTACCAAAAAATATTCGATTCATTTCGAAGTCTTAAAAATCTGATATAACAAAAACTTTCCATTTATTAATGCATTTTATAAATCATTTACTCAAAATTTCATAATTTGAATATAATTTCATAAAGAAAATTTATCTGTTACATACATGAAATAAGTTTTGTTTTCACGACATTTCACCTTTCATATCCACTACAATGATGAAATCGTGTAGTTAACAGGAAGAAATATAATTAATATATCACTTATAATTCTATTACTAAGCGGATTAAGTTTATATTGATATTGTTATATAAAGAGGATAAAACTTTGCTCTTTCATAATATTTCTGAAAGTTCCTTTTCTGCAATAAAGTAATAGAATTTTTATAAAATTGAAACATAATTTCAAAATTCTTACAGGAAAGTAACTTTTCCTGAAAATTGTACGTGGCATTAATTTTATTTAAAAAGGATTTTATTAAATAACGTTCAGAAGCTTTTCAATATTTTAATCTGTTATTAACTTTTTATAGTTTTATTACTAAGCTAAAATGTTTTTAAAACTTGAAAAATGCTTTTGAAAAAATATTCAATTTATTCTTTTTAATGCATTCCAGAATCAGAACCATAATTGTAAATCAGAGTTCTAATCTCCAATTAATAACTTATCTTTCTATTAAATAGAATTGATTTTCCTAAGCGCCGTTTATAAATTTAATCTTTTTGCTAAATAGAAAAATAACAGTAATAAGTTGTTTTCATATTTTTATGCATTAAAATAATAAATTGAATTTAAAATTGAATTATGAAAATAATAATTATAATTGAATTATGTATTTACATTTCTTTCTCCAAATTTCTTTGAAGTTGCAAATTTTTTGTATAATTATTTATTTTTATGTAGAATAATTACATATTTTAAATCTATAAGCTTTCAGCAGTTACAATTATTTATTGAAAGCTAGGAAACAATCAACCATTTACTTTTTTTAGTTGTTAAACATAAATAAAACCATAATATTACAAAAATATGTTGAAAAATTAATTACACTGTTTTTAGCCTTAGTTTAAAAATGGGTAGATTAAATCTAAAGAACGAAAAATATTCTGCGGTATTAAACATTAACATACAAGAAAATAATATATATGAACATGAAAACTAGCAATTTTACAAATAGGCCATCTTGCATACTATAACGTAATAAGCTTAAACAAAAAGCAATTTAAAGAACTACTAGAGTTTATATTAAAAAAAATGAACTGTATGTTTTGAAAATATTGTAAATTTAGACATATTTCTAAAAATTGAATATATATAACTATTTGAATATAAAGTACTTGACGTAACATACGTATACAAAGGAGCCTAGTTTATACTAGGCTTTTTGTAGGCTCCTTTATATATAAAACATGCAAATACTTATCGAAACAATAAAAATAAATATTACTCGAAAGAATGCAACCATCTTACTTGTATCAGAATTGGAACATAAGAATACTTTATAGGCATCGATGCTCTACATTCAGAAACAAAATTTAAACTCGTAGAAAACCGTAAAAAATAAACCATTATAAATTAAAGGAAAACCTAATATTTTTGTATTAGAAAAATAAATTACGTAAATAAACAAGTTCATCTTTTGTTTGAATATGATATATCAAATGACTTAAATGCTAAATATATTTTAGTACGTTTTGTTGCATTACCAATTACTATTTTAATTAAAATATTACTGAAATTAAAATTTTAATCGTTTTTTCCTGTGTAAAGGAGATATATTATTAATATCACATTTTTTTTCCAAAAAAAATTAATACTTATCTGCAAATATATGAAATATTATATGTTATTATGGCTCACTCAAAAATTTTTGTATTTTAATATTCATTCACTTTTGAATTTTTGAAAAAGTTACGATGGAGATTGTATTCTAGATAACAATTTTTATGTAATAATTATAAATTTGATGAGATATCTCGTTTGAAAATATTTCAGAAAATAAGGTATCTACTATTTAACTGGAAAAGTTGTTTGTTCAAAGTGAATATTGCACCTATTTCTAACTCATTTTGAAGTTACTATTTCAAGGAGTTTTAAAGGACACCAGTATAGCAAGAATTAAATCGTAAGGAACAAATTTAGATTTGTAAATCACTGCTAACTGTTCAGCTTACAAATTTTCGAATTCCAAGTTAAACATATGAAACTAAAAACACCTCACTTTAAAGATTGTGTTCCTTTCCCCACTCAATCTAAGCCAAAACCTGGTGATAAATTTTCTGAAGAGGTCTGCCACAAGAAGAACTATCAGTAGGTCCAAAAAGAGCCAAAAAAAGTAGCACAGTAAATTTTTACGGTTCTGATATAAAATATAAGTTTAGGTGAAGAAATAACTCTTATGTATAGCTATTTCCAGCAAATGTGATTTTCCATTTTCAGCTTTAAACTCTTATATTTCGAAATAAACGATTACACTAAAAACTTCAAGAGTGACTTCCCAGCAAATGCGTCAGAAATAAAATACATTCTCATGGTGTTGATTTGTCGGCCAAAACTGTGATAATTCTTTTCTAACCAAGAGTTGATATGTCTATTTTTGCTGACACTGGTTGGTGAGAATATAGGAAAAAACCTATTATGAGAGAAAAAAATCTAGTGAAATAGATTAGAGTTTGTCCGAGAAGGACTAGATTGTACGTCAGGCAAATCAACTGAAGGTTTGTATTTTGTTTTCTTTTATTTCACCTTCACAATTTGACAGCTCAATTTGTAGACTCCTGAGGCTCTTTCAACTAGGGTGGCTATTGAGTTTTCATTCAGTAAAATTGCTAACAAATGAGAAATATTGTACACAAGTGAAATATACATTTTTGATTTTTATTTCTATATATGATTCTGACAGATACATACAATCGTAATTTGAAATAATTTCAAAGAAGATTAGATTTTAATAATTAAATTCCGTTTTTAGCTTTCATTATCATTTAATACATTAAATGAAATTGAAAAATTCTTATTTATTAGTAAACATTATTATTTTCCTTCTATTTTTGATTTCAGAAATCGATAATTGCAATTGCTCAGAAACCCATTATTTATCCATATTCGTCTCTTTTTATAATAGTCAAAATGTATATTAGCGTTCAATGTAATGAAAAAAGTGTTATTATTATTTTTTTTATTTAAGATTACTCTAGTTTTGCAAAATGAATTACACCTTGGTCCCATTAATGTCAACAAGGAATAATTAACTCAGTGATCTTATATTATCTATTCCTAACAAAATTAAAATAATTTTCAGTTCTCTTAATCGAATTTTAACAAATTTAAGTTTATGAACAGAATTCTGCTTATTTCTATCATTATATTTGTATATATATATATATATATACACACACAAATATAACAGATACACATAATATATATATATATATATAAATATATAAATATATATATATATATTAAAGTGAAACCTTTATATATATATATATATATATATATATATATATAAAGGTTTCACTTTAATCTTAAACACTAAATGGAATTTAACTGTGATTCAGAAACAATATGCATCTATTTTACGTTTTACTCTTCATAATAATATGCGATATACTCCTATTCATCCCTCACTACAGAATCGTTTTTTCCAAAAGTTCAAAAACCCAAATGTTCCAAAAATACACGTTTGTCAAGTTCAAGGTCGACTTGAGAGCAAAGTCGAAAGCAAGGTTGTAGCTCTCGTGCAGGCGATCTCAATGTTTTTGTTCCGTGGCTCTATTATTCATATTATGTAATTACATGATTAGTGTTTTCTTTATTAAAATTTACATTTTTTCATACTTGGGCGAAAGAAAACATTCTCTTATGGATAAGCTAATAATATACATTGAAAAATACTAAATACAATGGAAGATAGTATACGGCTTTTCCCCAACTTTATACGAGGTGACATGACGGTTTAACGAGGGCCGATTGTATATTTGAAATTATTTCGATTAATATTTTTATAAGTTATTGATAAATAAATGATAATAATATCATATTGATAATATAATAATCTATATCTAAATATTTATTATTAAAAGTGTATTTTTTATACATTAAATAAGTGACATATTATTGACTTAATTATGAAACTTATCAATAAATATGTTTCGGTATCAATAAATTCTTGAAGCATAACACTACATAAGCACATACAGTTACACTTCAAGAATATCTACATAGCTGATTCGCGTATAATCATAAAATAGCGTAGTTTAAAGTAGACGACATAGTAGTTACAACAATAACTTTTTAATGCTAGCATTTAAATGCAAAAATAATTTTTACAACATTGGAAGCTATACATACTATCTAGAATTAGTTTTATATGCTAGTTAGAAACTATTAGTTTATTTATCGGTATTAATTATATAAGTGATTACAAAAATAAGCAATTCTTTTTTAATTAAAAGTTGAATTTTTACTCCCTTGCATTAATAAAATCCTGCATTTGCATCGTAAAAAAAAGTTAAAATGTGATTATTAAACCGAACATGAGGACACTAAATTACGATAATCAATGAATCGTTTCTTTTTTTTACGTAAGTCTTGAATATAATTTAAATGAAGTTACTCTAAATAAATGAAATCAGTTTAACGTTAAAGTTATAAAATGATATGAACACGGATTACTGTCTTCCGAACGGAATTTATTAATATGCATGACTTAGCAGCAAAATGATTGATTAATTAAAAAATCTCTAACATAGTCATTACACTACAATGGGCAGAAGTTATTAAGTTTTTCTGTTTCGTTGCATATAAGCACTGAATATTTCAATCATTAAAAGGAGCCAGCGATGAATATTAAATGATCGGTTGTGATATAATATAATTAGTTTGAGACTTGAAGACTTCAATGAGCTAAGGACAAAACGTATTTACTTGAATGAGTAACAAAATTATCGATTATTCTGTATAATGTGTTCTAATTAATGCATAATGAGAAGAATAAAGTTTCCAAACTGACGGGACTGTTTCGAAATTATCAATCTTGACTAGTAAGCTGTAAAAATAAAGTTTAATATTTGTAGAATTTACATACTTGTTGATGACAATAGAAAGTTTTCATTTTATCTAATTGTGAAGTTGCTATCTATAAACATACATATTATAAAAAGATTCTAGTTCATCTTAATATTCTGAATGCAATATATTTTTCTATAAAGTTTATAAATCGAAAAATAAATCAAAATTTAAATTTATATAGAACATAACCCTCTTAATCTAACTCCACGGACAATGTTATTCAAACAGGACCTTGATTATTAATGTCATAGTTGTCTATATATATGAATTAAGTTTTGCAGGATTCATATATAAAAGAGAAGCAAACTTCATGACAAGGAAAAACCACAAATGTAAAAAAACAAAACTGCAATAGATAAATGACTTAATAAAGAAGATTTAAGTCTGTACAATGCAGCTATAATTTATCAATCATGTAAAAAAAATCATGTGTTTCTAAATCAGTCCCATTAAAACAGTGACGCATAAATCAAATATACTGATTCAATATAACTAAATATCACAAAACCTATGTATATGCCAAAAAAAGTAACATCAGTAGTAGACTAAAAAGAAGACAGTACAGAGTGAGTATCATGTGTATAAGGAAATAAGCAAAAATCAATTAAAAATGCATTTGTAATATTCAATTTTATCAAGGACTTCATATCCTCAGATTATTATAAATCATATTATTTTTTCCGTTAGATGAATAGATCCAAATCAAAGGTATCAATTGACATATTCTGATAATATACGTTTGGTTTGTTGCTCTACGGTCATTTTTGGCACACTTTGGACTAATTAGACAGGGACTTACACTTTAACGTGGATTCCGAACCATTAACAAACATACAGGCCACAGCGAGGATTCGAACCTGAAACCTGTGGAACTAAAAGCCAAAGCGCTAGACCACGTCTTCCTACCACATAGGATAGAAGTAATATAACATGAAAAATAGTTTTTTTTAAAAAAAGCTTAATTATATATATAAATCAATAAAACTCATTGCATATGAATATCAATTATTTTTAATTTTGTTAAATTAATTGATTTCAATATACAGGAATTCAAGACTAAAATAAATGTGTAACATGATTATATAGATATATGTATTTGGAGTGGAAAGAATATGAAGGCACCACTAATGCGTATGATTTTAATGTTCCTTAATCAAAGTGCATAAGTGTCAGAGTGTATTAAAATTATTCTGGCGTAGAGTTTTTAAGAACATCCTTGAAAATCAATATTGAAACTTTTTGCAAGAAGTATTTGTTAATCTCTAATGCATTTACAAAATTTTTATAAATTTAAATGTAAACAAGTGAATGAAATATAAGAAGGAAAAAAATTAAAAACATACATTAAAATATTTATTTGAAAAGGATAAAAATATTTAACATCCCAACACATTGATATTTATTTAAATCCTTAAATTTTCTACTTTAACACCACTTTTCTAAATCACTACACTGAAAGGAAGTTCATCCATTTATATCTGTAATGTTAAAAGTTGTTTATAATTAACAAGAGAATTTTATAAAAATAAGATGGTAATACTGATTTTATTTCAATTGCATTTTATCAAACAGCAAGAAGCCTATTTTTAGTTGTTTCTATTTTTTTTATTATTTAAATTTTTTATAATTTTAAGTTTTATTTTTCTTCCTATGTATTTCTATCACTTTTTCTTTTGTGATTCAGTAAAAAATGAGGGAAATTTAATTAAATTCAAGTATTGAATTATACATCTCGTCTTGATAAAATTTCGAAAAATTCTATGAAACATCAATCAGTTCTTACGCATTTATCTCTCAGTGTTGAATTCATGCATACTGAAATAGATGCTAATTCAAGAAAAATAAAAAGAAATGAACTTCTTGTCAGGCAGTGAGTTTTGCTGATTTAAAATATTTAAAAGTGCATACTTCAGCTATGCATGTATAAAAATTTTGATTAATATTAAGATAGGAATGATATTAAGATCGTGACTTTTATGAAAACGCAGTTATTTACCTTATCTGAATTTATTTTAAAGGCTACTCTGATAATTTTCAAAGATAGGTGTTTGATTTTAATTCGTTTTTTAATATGCGTTCTTTTTTAGGTTAATTTATAATTAAATACCTTATTTCTTTTTTTAGTATAAATTAATAGCGATACTTAAATTTTTCAGTAAGACATATTCGATATTAAAAGCACACACATATTAGTTTTTAATTATGGAAGAGTGAAGAAACTTTTACATCCATAAAATAGGCAGTACATATAAATCTTATTAAGTTTAATTTATTAAGGTAATTGAAACGAGATTTAAAATTTTTAAATAAAAATACTCAGTGAAATAATCTTACTGTTGATTACTTATTACTGAATTTAAATTCCTATTACTTCTATATTATTTAATTCGAAAATTAAAAATGATGCCATATTAAAATTAAGATAACTTAATAATGAATTATGAATAATGAAATGAATAATAAATAATGAAATAAATAATGAATAATGAATAATGAAATAAATAATAATAATGAATAACGAATAATGAAATAAATAATGAATAATGACACTTTAATAAATTGATGATTTAAGATAACGATTTATAATGGATTTTAAATTTTTCTAAATTTTCTATGATAATCAATCAATTATATCTATCATTTCTGTACATTGTAATATATTTGATACGAAGTAACATTAAGCAAAGTATAACATTTTGATTGAAATCCTTTGATCTTTGAATTCTCATTGTAATATTTAAAAGTACAAAACAAGAAAGAAAAAGGGAATTGAGGTATATAAATTTTAGGTAAGCACAAGAAGTATTTAACATCAATTTCACTCAATTTCGATATAAAATAATGCATATAAGTATGGTACGTAGAAATCATAGATATTAGAGAGTTTTTGCATACCGTACGTTAGTTACCGTAGAACGTCCGTTAGCTTTTTCTCCCTAGCGCGCATGCTCACAGGAAACTCAGCATGCGCGCTAGGGAGAAAAAGCTAACGGACGTCCTACGGTAACTAACGTACGGTATGCAAAAACTCTCTATTAACTAATAATACTGAGCATAGCTAAGCATTGACTCTAAAGGTCAGATCAGGATACTGAAGCCTGTAAGGTTTCTTTTATTTACTAGAGTATACGTGCTTTAGCTTATTGGTGAAAATTTTTTTAGTACCATGTAATAGATACTTCCAATTGGCAAAATATATCATAAAGGTTCCAGCTAAAAAAGAAGTAAAACATCTGGTACTCGAAATACTTTATTTCGTTTTCGCTCTTTATCCAGATAACGTAGAAAGATGTGTGGTATAGAATGATATACATTATCCTATTGGTAAATGATCTAAAATATTTTACAAGTATCATGAATTATGGCAGACTGTAACGCATAAAAAATTAACACTGGGCAATCAAAGCACTCTCAATCATTATTAGTCAAAACACTTTTTCTCTTAAAGCTTTAATTAAAAAGTGGAGTTTGTTAGAAATTTCTATCTTATGTAATTCGTGAATTAATGCTAGTAACAGACCCCGGTCTTATACAGCATAAAGGAAGGTAATACAATGGTTGTAGTGCAATTGTCGGGGTTGTTAAACAATGATCATAGTGCAATGATCGTTGTTGTGAAACAATAGACATGTTAAATGACCTCCGGCAACGTCAGATCATTCTTGTGAAATTGAAACATTGGTTGATGTGTCACGCAACATGTTCTTGAGCTAGCATACTCGCTGTGTAGCTTCACAATCTATGTGGATCTTGCAGAATTGTATACAACAAAATACGTTACCGTCAAATATTTTTGTTCATTCCGCCTAGATTACCAATGGCATATTCACATCACTGACATCTGATTTCTATTAAAGTGATCAATAATTTATTAATAGAATAATTCTGTGTCTCAATACACTGTTTTCTAGTGATCAAAATCGAACACTTTAATTTTTTTTTCTTCCGACATGAGGTCTTCTAAGACTTACCAAGAATTTCGTTGGAAACTCTCTAATCTGCTTTACGCTAAAGTGTATATTATACTTTATTTGTGCATGCGCTGTGCTTTTATTTATTTGCTATGTCTATTCATATTTATCTATTTTTTCAAATTCGTGATCTGCCAACTGCTTGTTTTGTGCTTTTGTAATTTATACAAGTATAAGTTTTATATTAGTTTGAGCAAAGAACATTTAAAAATTTTATAATCAGATTATTACTTTCGAATTTTAAAAATTAGCCGTGTTATCCTATCATTTAGCATTTAAACTAGAAGATATGTATTTTCATATTTACTAGTTTGAACATTTCCTATTTGAAGATTCATATTCCTTTAACAAGATTACTTCTCTTTATGTTTGACTTCATTTATTCTCATTTTATTCATAACCGACCCCTTAAGATACATTGTTACTCAAGTGTAAACTCAGTGAGTATTAGTAGCATTATCTCATGCGCTATTAATAGGAACATAAACTTTAAAAAAATCAATCAAACAGTGTTTTATTTGTTGATTTCCATTTTTCTAGAATTCCGATCTAGTATCTACAGGTTATGTATTAGTAAGCTTGGCTAACCATGCTAAATTGAGCATATATGAATCTATGCATACTGAAAAGCGAGATATTTGTAATTAAGTGTTTTTGCACTGAGTATGTTAATAGAATTGGTAGTGAACTGTACATTAAATGTTAATTTTCATTTCTTTTCCTATAAGAATTATACATGGAAATAAAACTAAACTCATGTTTGTGACAATTGCAACACCATGAAGGACTTACGCGAGTGAGCTGAAATTTTCAGGAAATGCAAATTAGCGCATGATATGCAAATGATTAGAATTTCAAATCCGTAGCGCATGCGTATGCTGAGCAGCGCCCTCTGAACGGCGGATGGATCCGAAAAAATAGACGGCTGTAGCGAGGCGTGTATGGTTATCGGTGGTTATCTGCTAGTGGTAAACGTTAGCTCAATCGTTACTTATGCCTCTTCGACGAAAGAGAGCGAGATTTGAACAACTTACAGAGTTTGATCGGGGGAGAATCATCGGCCTTCGTGAAGCTGGATTGTCTTATTGTGCTGTAGCCGCTCGTGTGCAGCGTAACAGCAGCACAGTGATGCGTCTTTGGAAGCAGTGGACGGACGAGTGTCGGACAACTCGGAAATCCGGGAGTGGACCCCGAAATGTGACGTCAGTTCGCGATGATAGACACCTGGCCCGCATGGCGCTGACGGACCGTACAGTTTCCTCTAGAAAATTGGCAGCACAGTGGTCAATAGCTACAGGTGTTTCATTGTGTGCTTCATCAATTCGTAGACGTCTGCTGCAGCGTGGACTGCACGCAAGAACTCCTTTATACAGGATCCCTCTCACACTAAACAATCGCCGCCTGCGGCTACAATGGGTCACTCAGCATAGAGACTGGCGTGCTGATTGGCAGCAGGTCGGGTTTTCTTACGAATCCCGCTTTAATTTGTGGTACCATGATGGCCGCATTCGTGTCAGACGCTATGCCGGTGAACGCCACCTTCCGGAGTGCATTATCGAACGTCACAGTGGACGAACACCCGGAGTTATGGTCTGGGGTACCATAGCATATCATGGACGATCTCAATTGCTAAGAATTGTGGGCAATCTGAACAGCAACCGGTACATCAGTGAAGTTCTACAGCCCCAAGCTGTTCCCTTCCTTCAAAGCTTTCCAGGCGCTGTATTTCAACAGGACAATGCCCGCCCTCATATCGCTAGGACTGTTCAATCCTTCTTTGCAACGCGGCAGGTACAGCTTCTTCCTTGGCCTGCGTATTCCCCGGATATGTCGCCGATTGAACATGTGTGGGATTTCGTTGGTCGGCGTCTCGCTCGTGATCCTCGTCCTGTTGCTTCTGCAGACGAACTTTGGATGCGCATACAAACAATATGGAATGCTCTTCCTCAGGCAGACATTCAAAATTTGTTTGACTCCATGCCACGTCGTGTAGCATCACTTATTGCGGCGCGTGGTGGCTACACAAAATACTGATTCCGATCTCTTGTTATTGTTTGTTTGCTTTGAACATTTAATCATTTATTTGTACCACCACCACTCAACTGTGTATTAAATTTTATTCAATTATGACGATTCCTTCATGGCGTTGCAATTTTCACAAACATGAGTTTATTTCATAAATTTGAACAGTAATGCTTAATTTTTATTCATTTACTTATAAAATAAAAAAATCTAAAACTCAGGGAGTTTTTAAAATTTTATAATAGTAGTCAAATGGGTTAATATCAGGATTATATTGTACAGACAATATAAAAAACGTTTTAAATTTGAATAAAATTATATATTTTTAAATTACACAATGTCTTAAATTTATATTCATGGGAAATATTTAAATAATCTCGTAGCTTCATCTAGGTAATATTAAAAAAAAATTTCTATTTAAAATTATTCATAAGATTGACATTTAATTTACTTGAAGTAAATATTTTAGTACGTTTTGCAAAAAATTGGTCCGCTACAGTTCTTTGAAAAAATCATGTTATTTCAAATATATAATCAAATACCAAAATCTTAAAAAGTTTCTTGAAACCCGATAAGAAAAAAAAAATGTTAGATTAGATTAAGTACTCCATTTCAAGAACATTAATTAGAAGAATACTAGCCTTTCAGACACTATTTAAGAAAGTCACAATAGAATCATTTTGTACAAAAATTGGTCTTACATATAATTAATTCTCAAAATTTAGTTAGGTATTAGAATTAAATACACGCAACAAATTAAATCTAAATATAAAGTGTTAATTAAGCTTAAGGCGTAATCTAAAATTTTTTTCCAAATTCAAAATTTTATTCAACTTGTATAAAAATTCTTAGAAAGTCTGAAAGCAATCTGAAATTACAGGATATATAATGAGTACAGGAATTCAATTTCAATAATATTTTTCTTAAATGAACAGCTAAAAACATATTTCAAATATTTTCATTCATAAAACTTAATAAATACTCTAACATATATGCAGAATAATTAATTTCTATGAAAATTATCTTTAGTATATCAGTATTTCAGTTTGAGTATACAAAATGTGTGAATTTTTAGTATCAATAGCTAATGATCATCTCTGTCAGCAAATCGATAATGCACAATTTCAGACAATATAATTAAAAATGAACGATTCTTTACATTTTAGGTTTAATTATACTTTTAAATACTTTATAAGTATCTATTTTACTTCCATTAATCTTAAATTTGTGCATTAAAATCCTTAATTATTGATGTTGAAACATCGCTTTCATGATTTCAAAATCTTTCATGAAGATTAGGGCAATTTGTCTTTGAATTACTAGACACTTCCGTGTGATCAAATTTAAGAAAGGATGTTATTTAAGTGCCGTTAAAAGAGGAAGACGGCCAATTTCTTGCGACGTTTACAAGAACCTACTATTTAATTAAATTATGCAAAGCCTATTATAGATTATTGCGTCTTATGGCGCATATTTGTTCAGGCGATGCTATTATATTAATTGATCTCCAAAACTTGGGAATTTCAGATGGAAAATTTTGGAAAACACGTTCCATCCGAAATTTGCATTTCACGGATTACTGTACACCATGTTATTCGGATTGGTTAATAATCCACCTGAACCCGTATGGAGAAACTTTCTTGAGTGGCATTTTAGTGGTAGTCATTTGAGTGGAAATTTAGTAACTCTAAGTAATTCCGAAAGAGTAATGTGCCTTGTTTCGATTGTATTACCTTATTAGGATCTAATTACAGGTTCATATAAAAATTTTGTTTTAAAAATTACTTTTTTATTGTACTAAAAATTATTTAAACTTAATTAAAATGTAAATAAGTTATAGATTATGCACAGTAGATTGTTTTCTTTCTTAAACTGAGAACTTTTGTTCACCATATCACCAATGATACTCATTTCCCTTTTTATTTCAAGTACTAGTTGTACTTTGTATGTTCTAATCATCGTTCAACTGTTAAAATATTAAGATCTATTTGATCTGATTTTATCCATTTCTTTTTTTTTCAAATTTACTGTTCTTATTTATATTCTTTTGGTTGCTTGAAAGTATGAACAAAGATTCTTGTGTTTCAAAATGGAACTTGTAATCCGTCATAGGCAATGAATTCAATGATTTAGAGTTTTAGAATAGTTCCTTTATAAAGGTTTAATTTTCACTTTAGTCAAATTCTTTTATCTGTTGTATTTTAAAAAGCAATTATATAAATTGAAATAAAGCAGCATCAGCGAAACCAGTACCAAGTCAAGTCAAGTCAATGACACGCAAAAAATGCAGAATACTAGGTTCTTTACATTGTGCATTTGTGAGAGAAGGGTGATATTCTATGCACACAAAAAGGGAACTAATGCCTTCTGGAAAAACTTTTAAAGGTAGCTGTCATGTCATATTGGACAATCTTCTAAAATTCAAAGCACAACTTTTGATTCTGGGGGATTTGATACGGTATGTTAAAATTAAATGTAATTATAAATTGTTCCAATTAGCCTATACAACGAACCTATAGAATGTGTCCAGTACCACTTAAGACAGGATAGCAATAAATTATTGATTATAATGATTTTTCTCTATTAGCTTTAATAAATCTTAATGTTGTTTTAAAATTTGCTTTTTAGGGATTTAGTTTTGTCCAAAAATTTTTACAAATAAAAGAAATAATTTATAAATGATAAAATAATAAATAACTAATAAAGGATAAAATAATAAATAACTAATAAAGGATAAAATAATAAATTACTAATAAAGGATAAAATAATAAATAACTAATAAATGATAAAATAATGAATAACTAATAAATAATAAAATAATAAATACATAATAAATGATAGTAACACATATATTTTGTAAATTCATTACAAACTTTAAACTTAAATAAATTTCATAACTTAACCTTGTGCTTCGATTTTTAGAACTTTGATTTCCTTATGAAAGAATTTTATATGAGTTATTGATTTTCTGATAGAAAGATTTTTATATATGAAGTATGAAGCAATATCTTACATGTTCCATTTCTTTTACTTTAGAGATATATTTTTTAAAGATTTTTCCTTCATCTCTCTTAATAAATATATGATACTTCTCTGCAAAATACAAAATAAGGAACATTAAAAAAGTGAGCCTATCCCCTAGAATGTGATTCTCATGGTGCGATTCGTTCTCATGGTCACCTCAAAATAAGATGCTGAGCTAGTATTAAATTTTATAATGTCTTTAGTAATGCTCCTGTAACTTCCGAATTGAATAGGATACCGACTATAACGCAGAATAGCTTCCGTTACCTGGGATCCTATTACTAGCTGCTTAATAGCTACTCTACGGATAGGTGGTGTGAAATCCCCAGCTTATTAAATTGGCGTCCTTCCGTATTTAACGTTGTTTCTAAACTTTCAAATGAGTTTTAAAGGAAAAGAAACTTCTTCCCATGTTCTCGTTTCGAAACTACGCCACGAAAAGTTTCTCGTGAAAGTAGTATTTTTCTCATTCCTTTTGGGGACGTTGTTGATATATTTACAGTTCAAATATGGGATGGAGTATTTATGTAAGTTTTAAAATCTCGTAATTTTCACACACATTACGGAACCTTTTGAAAAGGAGAATTAATTTGGTTTTAAAAAAATATGAAAATTATTCATTAACGTAAAGAAAAAATACATATTTTTGATAGATGTTTTGGATTTTTTTTTTTTTAGTGTTCATTTCATCAAAATAGTTTTAAAAAATTGATTAAAGAAGATTTTTATGGAATTTCACATAAGGGTTATTTTTTGTACAATGTCAGGTCGACTGACTTTAAACTAGAAATTTTTCTTCATATATTACGTAATTTCGTCTTAGGTACAGAATAGCTAACTGGAGGAAAAAAACCTAGCAGTTTATAGACGATAACAAACAGTAACTTTTCAAAATGACAGCTGATAATTCAGTACATTATATTTTCAGCTTCATAATAACTCTATCATACAATCTCGTCTCACTAAAACAAACAACACGCCGTATACACAAGATGTATGATGGAACTAACAAACGTTGTTTTTTAAATTTGATGAATTTATGCATAAAAAAACGATTTGTTGATCCATTGAAAATCTGTTGTTTCATCTGTAAAATATATTGTCGGTTAAAAAAAACACTCTTTTAGAATAACTTGTTTTTGCCCAATATTCCTTAATATATTGCAAACAAGGAAATTCATAACTTCTGTGGTTTAGTTAAAAATCGTTGTTTCAAGTAAGTTTTATTCATAAGAAAAATTTAATAAAATTGACGGATTAGAATTAAGAAAAACTATAATATCATATCTTATATGTATTATATGATTAGCCTATCATAAATGCAATTAGAATAAAACTAACGCAACTCTAAATAACCTTTCCCTGTCAAAGAATTGAATTTTTTAATAGACATTAAAATCTAATACCAATCCCTGCTATCCTAAGAGGTGAATCGAATGACATTAAACTCCATCGAGCACCAAGGCTGCTAGAAAACCTTCCCTATCCGAAAAGTAGATTCGACTGCCGTTAAACTCCACTAGCTCCGAGGTTATAAGCATTGTTAAATAACTGTTTAAATCAACTGTTAAAAAACCTTCCCTATACAAAGAATTCAATAAAAGGCAACCAATGTCTAACTCCATCTAACACTGATGTCGAATACCATTGCTAAAAGTATCCATTAATTTTTCGTTTTGTCAACGTAATTAAATTAACAGTTACCGTTCTTTAACAGTTAATTAACAGTAAAATTACAGTTACTTTTCAAATGACAAGCGAAAAATTTTATTTTATGCGTTTATACTATTTATTATATGAGCACGGAAAAAATTTATTGAAATGCAAATATTATTAGTAATTAAAAACTGTTCCTTTATTGATCCTAACATTAAAAGAGAAGGACTAAGCTATTACCCTCCAATTGAAAGGAATTAAAAGCAGAATTTTAATGACACCTATGGCTATATAAATTTACATAAAAGTTGTTTGAGGAGATCCTATTGCTGAAATTGGAGGTAAATTCATTACTTCCGCTGAGAATATTTAACTGGTTGCGTGCAGCATTATATTTATTTTCATACGAAACGGAACGCATGGAAATTAAAATGACGACGAAGCTTTTGATACCGGCACGAATATCATAAATCATAAAGATCTTTCATAGTTGCTATTCTTTTAGAAATGAAAGATGTCTTTGATTTTTCGCTCAAAATAGATTTTCTTGGAAGTTAAATTAAATGGATGGTGCCAAATTACACCATATAGTAATTTATTACGAGTGCATTCTTGTTGTCTGCTCATAGCCTTTGAAGACGACCACTTCTATGCACCCATAAGTCGAATTAATGGTAAGAATAAATGACCTTATTGGGCCTATCACCTATTATGTTGTATAAGAGATAACAATAAATAATAAGCCTAAGAGACAAATGTTTCCTTCACAATTATAAATAGTGTTAATAAAGAAATTCTTAGTTTAATATCTTGTATTTTTTGTAAAATCAAATAAGAAAAGTATGAATATGTAAAAATAACAAGTGCACTATTCTTTTTACAGTTATGAACAAGTGCACTATTCCTTTTTACAATTATGAACAAATGCATTATTCTTTTTATAATTATGAACAAATGCATTACCCTTTTTAAAGTTATGAACTATTCTGCTTACAATTATGAACAAATGCACTATTCTTTTTATAACTATGAACAAGTGCACTATTCTTTTTACAATTTTGAACGAGTGCACTATTCTTTTTAGAAATAATTCAAAAAGTTATTTTATTATAAAGTATGTATGATTACTTAGACTGAGTATTAAAAACAGTAAAAAGAAAATCAAGTATTCTTATGTATAAATAATTAAAATTTGTTATTAAGGTATTTATGAAAAACTAGAAGAATTTAATTTTAAACATTTATGTTTTTATATCTCAAAAACCTAGTAGATATTCAGAACCTTTGATAGAAAAGGTTTTGTTTAAATTCATTAAATAATTTTGATTAAAGGTTTATACTTTTATTAAATACAGTATTTTAATTGGAATAACTTATTTATACTCCAATTCCTATTTAGGAAATATTTTTCTTATAACTATGTAGTTTTAAAAAATCATATTTGATTCAGGTAACTCTTAAGAAATATGTAAAATAATTTTTATCAATAAATAATAATAATAAATAATATTTTTAATTAATTTTTATTGAAATATTCATAATTATATACATAACTTAAAATTACTTTTAACTCAGTGATCCAAAATCAGCTTGTTTTAATACTATTATATGTAAATCAATATAATCAGCTTGTTCTTATATTATAACATACAATACCTTACAATAATATGACTTTTTTAAAATTATCCTTATACATTCTTATACTATTTTATTTTCCTATACTATTTTTGTCGATAACGTGTCTTCTATGAAATCTAAATTAGGTTATTTTTACTCAAACTAAATAAATAATCTACAGATGCTTAAACCAATTTATTATCGCTCCCATTCATACTAATCATTTTTTTTTCCGAAAGATTATTTTACGAACAGTCATCCTGCAAATCCCTCAATATGCTTAAGATTACTCCCTTATAAATATTTAAATAGCTTCGATTTTATTGCCCAGGTATAATCGACAAATTTCATTAATCATAAAACGTGGTGATTTGTCGATTAAAGGTGTTTCAGTAGAAGATCAAATAACTACGGATTAAAGAAAAATCGGCTTTTGGTGTCTATTATCGTCCGAAGATCATTCAATGAAATTTTAATGATGTTTCCTCGCCTTCCTCTTAAGAGGTACCTATTATTCACAAAATGTCATTAACGTCAACCTAGAATAGGTTACTTAGCTGATTATCATGAACTTTCTTTGCCTGGAAAGAAGCCGCATAAATCATATAACTTTGTACCAAAACATTCAAGTGCAAAGAATGTTGGAAAATAGGTGAAAATTTGGGGAAAGAGCGAACAGTTGAAAATGGCCCAGTTATTATCATATTCCTACGTCCTATATCTCAAACAGTGTCACTTTTATGGCAAATTGGGAGTGTGCTCGCTGCTTTTTTATGGTATTTTTTTGCTGCATTTAAGGCATAGAAGCAATTTTCTTTCGGGTCCTTTATGCTTCACATTATAAATCAATACATTGAAATTCATTTTTAGAATTTCTTGAATAGATTACTAGTCGTATAAAAGGAAGGTGTAATAAAAATAGATTTGCACCGCAGTCAATCATTTTTTGTTATCAACCTTGACTATACCTGAATGTTAAGATTCTCCGAACATAAAATATCGCGTCTAAGCTGATATACTTCATGATTTGTTTCTATAACCAACCTACTTTGAAGCTTATATTTTTATAACTGTGGTAAACATTTAACGCTTTTAAGATACATTTTATTCTGTAGGACATTGTTTAGCTATAATCTGCCCTTCTGTTAAATATGTGTTGAAAACTTTATAAAATAATGAATTAAAAAAATTAAAGAATATGTTATTCATGACTACGGATTATTTGTTGGTTAATTGAAGTTTATGTGATAGATTGATTACCAAACTATTGATAAGATTTGCAATTCACAATACAAATATACTGTTCAATATTTATTTGAAATTAGTCTTACGACGATTTAATTTTTGAAAATCTTTTAATATAAAGTATTGAGTAAAAAATGTATTTTATTATAGTTTATTAATTTGTATTATCTTGGTTACAAACTTTAAAAAATTTTCTTTTACTTTTTTCAGTAATTAAAATTAATTGCAGATATTGAAGGAATTTTAAAATCCAAAATTTTAAAATATTTTTAAATACAATGAAATTAATATAAAAACAATAAAAATAATTTTAATAAGAACAATAAAAATAATTTTAATAAGAACCACAAAAATATTATATTTAAAAATGTAACAAAATTATTAATTATATAAATATTTAAAAATAATAAAATTTAATTTAATAAACATGAATCTAAATTAAATTAACTCTATTGTAAGTCACTTTTATTGAGATATTTTGTCAGAATTAGTTCAGAAATAATAGTAAAAGGTAAACGAATTTTAACAGAAAATTGTAACTCAATATTTTAAATTGTGTTGAAGATAATATATTAATATGATTATTTTAAACATTTTAATTTTATTGTAATTACAAAGAAAAAATAAAAATGCCAAGTTAATTAGAAAATTTAATAATTTAAAAATAAAATTGAATTGATAAATTTAATTAGATAAATTAATTAAAATTATTTTTTTAAAAAACATTCAACAAAAGTTAAAAGGGACCTTTAAAACCACAACAGCAATGGGAATTTAATACATTTTGTTAACATATTCAAATAGCATTAGAAAGCAGAATAAGCTTTTAAAAGTTCCCACTTTTAAATATATTACTTATTAAAAATTAGATTTATATTATTGTTCTAAAAATGTTAGCTTTTTTACCAAAGCTGTACAATAATCAGTAAGTATATTGTCACAAGTCACTAAGTGACTTCTAAAAGAATTTATATGGTTCCTTTCATCTTTCAAATTGAGCTGCAAAAGAAATGTTTCCTTGAAAAGGATTAAAAACTATTTTCGAATCTAAAGTTTATTTTAGTAATTTTATTTCCTAAGAAAAATGCTTAAGAAGTTAAAAAGCAAAAGGAATTTACAGTAAACAAATTTTGATTACAGAAGAAATGCCATTCAAATTTTATTTTAAAAGCAAAAATTCCATAAATTTTGAATTTGTCGAAAGGAAATTCATTTTCATTAATTTAGTAATTATTTTAGAAAGCTGGAAATTTTAATCAGTTTTTTTTACCCTAATCTTTGAAAACTTACCGAAATGTGCTTGTTTTAAAGTTACTCAACATAATAAGTTGTTTAAAAAATATATGCGCGTATAGTGGGAAAATTTATTTTTAATTGTAATATCATATTGAAAAATATTCATAGGATTAATCAAAATTTATTTATTTATTTGTTTAAATTTTTAAGATGTTATATCTATAAACTAATTAAAACCAGATTACCAAAGTATTTTTAATTCATTCACTTCAATAATTACTAGGACAGGTATATTTTTTATCATGCAAAAAAGTAATTAAGTATCATTTCCTAATATGTCTGGAAACATGTGTATTAAATGATTATTTTTATAATATTTTATGAGGAATTATTTATCAGTACTGGTGGAAGGAATTATTATAAAAATAATTTTGTGTCCTATTAAGAGCTTATATTTAGTATAAGGGACAAAAAAAAACTTGACATAATAATATTCCTGTACCAAGAATCATAAATTGCTTTTTGAGTGAAAATTATTATGCCTGCTTATTTCTGCAGCTGCATTCATTATTAATCAAACTTCTTTTCTTTCACTTCCTTTTCACCTCTTAATAATATTCTTCCACCGTTAGGAAAAAAAAGTGAAAATGCATTCTCTGGGTAGTCTGCTCCAAATTTCAGTTTATTGATTTTCTACAATTTGCTATCCTTTTTTTCTTCTGTTCCATGACCTACATTAAGAGCACTACAATGGTTGAAGGGAATGAATTTTAGCATGGGTGAGATTCAACACATTGATCAGATAGATATGCAACTTTGTTAAAAGCTAATAATTTATTCAATGTTTAGTTTTGGACCTATTGAAATATAATGAAATTAATTATCCCTTGTCGTCCTTTGATTTCTCATAGCTCAGCTTCTTTAAAGAACTATCTTATAAATAATGTAACTCTTAATTTAAACTTCTATTTCCAGCAGGGTATTACTTAGAATTTATATGTAATATTTATAAAGTAATCTGATTTGATATCTTTGCTAAATAAGTGCTGAAATCCTTGTTTTTCTGGATTTTTGTTTCAAAAATATTCGAGATTGGCATGATATTTATAAAATTAATGTATTAGCTTACATCACAGTGAAATACCCTGCAATACAAGGAAAGATTCAACAAAATGATAGTAGTTGTGACGAGAAATGTTATCGTGAAAAATTCAGATTCTTATTCGCTGTCCACTGCCGTTTTTTTCATTGCTTTCAGAAACGATTCGAATCGATGGCTATTGTGACAGCTCATATAAGCGCTTTGAATTGACAGTCAGGTTACTTAATAGAGGTTTCAAGATTTCTTCTCATAGAACAAGTAAATTTTATCTAATTAACCCCAAAAGTCATCTCGATAACTAATATACATTTTCATCACATTTTTTTCAGGTTACTCACTGAATACAAGTGGAATAAGAGACCCAATCTTTACTTATTTTCACATGCTGTATAAATGTATTATGTATAAATAAATGTAATATAAATATAGTATGTATAACGTGTAATCACACGTTGTATTTATTCTTAATAGAGAGTATTAATCTAACATAAATACCTTGAAAAATATTTTTAATATCTACATGAAATTTATCAAAAATATTCACACAGCAGTTTTTAAAAATTTCTATGTTTATATTATCAAGAGACTATTTTTTAACTAAAACATTTTGTACCAATTATTTTAATATTAAAATTAAATTGAAAAAAAAAAAAAACAAATAGAAAACAACCATAAATATAACATTTTACTACCTTCAATTTTTGCTGATCCACCTAATATTTTTCGATCTGTGTTAATTAAATTATTGATAAATAAATATTGAAATGTTATAAATATATGTAAAATAGTATTCACTAAATTTGCAATAACAATCACAGTCTTGAAATATTTGCATCTAAAAGATAAAAACCTAGATTTTATACAGTTTAAATCGCTTCCGATTACGTACTTTAATGTGGAACATAACAATGGTCTTAATAATTAGGGACAACATACTGGAAATTTCCATCTCGTAAACTTCTGAAGCAGTAAACATACTTAAAGCAATGTTGTTCATTCTAGATGCAGTAGAAAAACACTTTTTTTTACTGACGAAGGTCATTCAAAATGAGCTGCCTGGGTAACAATGGGTACGAATCTTGTTCTTTCTAAATCAACGTTTGAATCTAACAGACAATTCTCCCTTTTACAGTGCATTAGGTTTCCTCCAAAAATGCTGTTTTACTCCATTTTCTACTATTTTTTTGACCATCTACCTCTCTTGTCCATTTACAGAGAAGAAGCACCAACGCATTTGCATTCATTTAGAAAACAGAAGCCGTCAATGTTTCTCGCTCGAGCATATACTTCAGCTCTCTTATCAAAAAACTTTGTATTCTTTTTGCTTTTCAGCACTTTCTATTTTACTTCGTGTCATTTTATTTCTGATATTTCTTTCGCTTTTGCCCCCACCATTTTCTTTCTTTTTTTTTCTCCCACTCCCTCGTGATTATAAGAAAAAAGCGTTCCAATATAAATATAAATATAATAATCAGATATTATGTATTTAAAAGGAGAAATAAAGGATTTTATTTTAACGCTTAGCCGTAGTTTCTTTTTTTTCTCACTTGGTTTCTTTTACTGTTATTTATAAAAGCTATTTGCTACGTCCGAAAACCGAATCAAAATTGTATTTTGCAGAAACCGCTTGTGGCAAGATGATACATATGTTTAAATTAGGTATTTAATGTATAGATATTTCTCAATGCGTTAAGATATTTGATCGCTTTTTAAGATAAACCGTTCTTTTGCTTTTTTAGATTTTTTAATGCATTTTATGAGATTCATTCTTTATTTTAATAAAGAACAGTTCTCAATTTATTTCACGTATTAGTATAAAAAAATATATATATAAGAAATTTTCTAACTTGGAAATAATGTTTATCATCAATTTATATCTGAAATAAATGATTAAAATATTTTCTGCAATATAGATTTGCAGTAAAAGAAATTAGATAAAATATAAAAAAGAATAATTTATAAGAAAAACTGCAAAATATTTCATTTTATATTTATTTTTTATATTTTTGAAAACGGAAAAATTAAATTTTATAAATTAATAATTATTACTTTAATCTTTAGCCAGAAACGTACTTTATAATTAGTATATATGGCTGTCATAAAAATAAAATGTTTATGAAAATTCTTTAAAACCTTAATGATAAATAAATTATTGATAGTTATTTTTTCTAATATAACTTATAAATTACGATTCATTTTCAACATAGAGGTAGTCTTTCACAATTTTTCAACACACAACTGAATGATAATTTGTTTTAATTGCATTTAAAACTTATTATATATGTTTTTACATGTACAATAAATTTTACAAAATACAGCCTATTTTTTCTATATACTTCGTAAAATAAAATAAATCTTTTTTTTTACACATCCAATAAAGGAATATATTTATTTTAGTCGGCTAAACTATTTCTAAATAAAAACAAGATCAACAGAATCTTTTTTGATAAATTTTACATACAAAAAAATTAAGAAGAGTATCGTAAAACCAATATTCTCTCAATTTATTTTAGCTATGCTTCATAAAATAACAAAATATTTCAAGTAAATGTTTTTTATGTGTAAATCTTTACCAAAATTTGTGTACAAATTTTTAATACTAGGAAAAATACAGAACCCGTTTTAAATAAAATTACTTTCGAGAACCAGATCTGATAAACCTCCTTTTATAATGAATATTTCTCACAAAGGCCAATTTAAAAAAAATATATTTCATGAAATATTTACAGTGGGTATAATATAAGAAATTTAATCTTCTTTTCCACAGAGTAGCTAAATCTGTCTCAACCATATAATGAAATTTTGTTTGCTGTATTAGAAAGATATATTTTTTCACTCAATGATGCGTAAAAAGGGTACTTGAAAAAATATTAATGAAAAAAAAAGGCTTTTATAATTACGAGTAAAAATTTTTTTGTTCATATTACATTGGAAGATAAATTCACTGTGATATTTAAAATCTTAAGGTAAAGCACATGATATTGATTCGCTTATTATTTTCTATAAAATTGCTGAACAAATTTAGGTAAAATAGTTTCTTATAAAATTTTGATATTAAAACTGCAAGATCTTTTTGATAAATGTTGTACACACATAAATAATACTGCCTTATGCAACAACTTTAGACTAAATGTTTAACACTTTGTCAAAACTGTCTATGCTAACTATTCATATTAATGAAATAAATATATTACCTGCTATATCTTGATATATATCCATTGGTTAACTATTTTTCCAGGAAAAAATTATCAGAAAGTTTTTTGAATTTGAAAAAAAATAACCAAGCGAAATTTCAAGAAAGTTATTAAAGTTTCTATTTCCAAGTATTCCAATTAATTTTATTCATATATGAGATGAATATGAAAACATTACATTCTATATACCCCGTATTAATATTAAACTTGCTTATAATCTTATATATTTTTCATGAAATTTGTAAGAAAATATTTTTTCGGTTTTCTGAACTTGTCCAAGCTAAGAAAATGGAAAACAAAATTTAATTTTATTACAAAGAGAAACCATAATTCCTGATCCCGGTTTGGTACGTTAGATATTTATATCTTAGACAGTTTGGCGTGTTAGTTCGTACGGTGTGATAGGTTTGTTATGTTAGATGCTTTGACTAATTGTCGTTTACGTTTAAATGGGTTCATTTGGAATGATGGACATGCTTATGCTCTATCAATATGCTCCCTAATATATAGCATAAGCCATACTTCCATAACAGACCATATTGGCCCTCCATAATAAGGCTTTAGCTACGAAGGTTGTCAACAAATAATTAATTAAAGGATTAAACGTTCGGTTACAAATATTTTTTTCAATGGAAAAAAGGTACAAAATATCTCAGTAAAAACATTCTTAATTTTATATTCCCTTTGATGAGCTGTAAAGATCGAAAAAGAATTGATTATTAAATAAATTCTCCAATGTCTCTCCATTGTGAAAATAGAACAGAAATTGAAAAGAGTTGCAGATCACATATATTGTTGAATAAAATCTAAACGAAAAAACAAAACACAGTGCTTCATTTACCAATTTCAATGTTCTCTAGTTCATTTCAAATGAAATAACACCATTTATTTTAATATTTTCTCATATACAATAATTTGACTTTTGCTTATTAAGAATTTATTTTATTCAACAAAGGATGATTTGTATCTATTAATTATTAATTTATTAACAAACACTTTTATTCTTTTTCAGTTATACATTTATATTCTACTAAAAAATATAACACGTTTTCAATGACGTATATTTTCCTCTATGGACCCAGATAATCTAGTGATTAAATTCGATGCTAGTAGATTATTTTAAAATTAAAATTATGAGTATATTATTATTATTTTATTCGTCAAAGAAAAGAAAATTTTAAAAAAGGTAACCTCATGAATTTACGCCTTATTTGAGTCAGACAGTAAACAATGCAAAAAATATCATTTTCAACATCAGGTATTCTTAAGATGGTTTTCTGTTTAATTAGTTCGAAACTGGTAAATTAGAAATAGTGTTGTATCATTCAATCTCAAGTCTTAATTTCACAAAACACTCATGTGCTCAGAAACGTGTAAAAATGTGCATGTGTATACCAAATTTACGTCTATCGATCAATAAATTGATGTATAACCAAAACTGAAGATGTGAAAAATGAAGTATGCAGCCTTTACTTTGCCACTTAACCGTGAAGTATGCATATGATAATTCATATCGAACTACAGTTTATTTTCCACTTGCATTAAGCCAATGGCCTTCGGGGTGAATACTTTCTAATCGTTTAAGAGGATATCTATTGGGACACTTCATCACGTATGTAGCAACAGAGTAAACTGAGCTTTTCAAAATCGTGTTTAGCAGTGCTTACATTTTAACATGGGAAACAGATTTGCAATGCCAGATAAAGATTCCCGAGAACTATAGGAAGAGATATTTAACGAAATGTAGCGTGAAATATTTTGGCTAAGTAAATGAGGAATTAATTCATTAGAATTGAAAAGGACCAAATAGAAGTATTTTCACTCTTTATTATAATCTGAGAAAATAATTACATATTTTTTTTCCTAGTAACTAACTACTTGAAATAATTCAGTTAAAGTATATCGATACAATTTAATATAATAGAGAGTGGTGGAAATGTGTTAATTACAGAGAATGATGAACATAATAAATATTCTGTGATTAGTAATGACTTAAAGAATTAGATTAATTATTATTTTGATTATTAAGAATTATTATTTTGATTAATAATGAATGATCCAAATTACGTTGATTTTAATATTTTATGATAAATATCGTTATTAAATAATTGTAAGTAATATACATAATTTTAAATATCACTGTATCTAAAGGAATAAATTCAATTATATTTCATCTTAAGTTCTTGATTCAGTTTGTTTAAATATCAAAACATAAATAGAAACATAATACTTTTTAAAACAGTTAACTAAGTACAAATTATATATTATGTATTTATTATTACTAATATTATATATAAATTATATATTTAGTCTTTCTGATTAAAATCAAATTATATTAAAGAGAAATTTACTAGCGGTATGAAGGGCTGAATAATATTATACCATTAAATTATGTATTTTAAAAATGATTTTTCAGTAATATGTTAATGTTTTTATAATCATTCAATTAATTCAACCTATAAGAAAGAGCTAATAAAAGGATTTATATACAATGTGTTGTTATATATAAATTATAACATGTTATTTGTGTGTCCTAATTGTTATATAAATGCATGTATATATATGTACATATTCATATGTCATTTATTCATTCATCGGGGTGAATTTTGGCAAACAGTTGAAATTATTTGTTAGACAATGCTTTAGATCATAATATATCACGTTTCCCTGAAATAATAACTCATTTGGTCATTTGGATCAGTTGTTTGGGATCCTTTGTTGTATAGAATATAACCAATATCGGTTTCATCTTGACTATGTTGTGCTAATGAAAGTGATTTATGATATGATAATCTCCAAAACGAAAGGATAGATAAATGTATAAATAATTAACTTGAGGAAGTACAACCCAGATTACGTAAAGTATTGAACTTGTTACATGAAAACAAAATTAAATTGCTCCCTCTATGAAAGAGCTAGAGAAATTTCCCTAACACAAATGAATTGTGCTATACAATTACTTGTGATATACGATAAACTTTAAAGGGAAATATACAAAACATATCTGCAATTGTGGATTATTTTTCATTAAATAGCTCAGTTCTTTAAATTTAATATAATTATATTTAAAGTTAATTACAAATCTTGAATCCTTAACAATATTGCAAACATTATTAACTCTTATATTACAAAGAATGTAGATATCCTTTGAAGTACACGCAATATATAAATGATTAATTACTTTCTAATCCTATTTTTAACTCTACTAATCATGTGCTTTATTGCATTAGGTCATACTGGAGTATGGAAATGCCCGGATAGAACTCCGGAATGTATAAGAGAAAATCAGATGATGCAAGATTCACCTGGTAAGTATGATTAATTGCATACTATGACTTAAATACTCTATTCAAATAGGATGACTTTTGACATACAAGAATAAATAAAAAAAGTTTTAAGACAGCCCAAATGATTTATGTTTAAGATTATGTTAATAACAACAATGGTTAGTTAATAAATAGTTAAGCAAAATAGTTGTTAGTAAAAGAATTAAAAATAGTACTTTTTTTTTTACTAAATTTAATGATTTATATTAGAGGCAACATGATTGAAAAACAATATAACACAGCTTAGGCATGCATCCTTATATAAATATAAAATATCACCATAATTAATAAATGGCTCTATTTTTCTTATAATATAAATGAACTTTCATCAATCAGCATATAAATATGCATAAATTTCATTAAAAATAACACCAAACTCAATATTTCCTCATATCCGTTTACTTATCAACTTGAGTTATTATATTCCATCCAAACTCTTCACCTCACAATTATATTTAATTGAAGTGGCATAACATTCAAAATGACACTGTAACATTCCCTGACATTGTAACATTGTATTATCTGATAGCTTGAAATAGTGAAACATTAAGACAATATACTCTTGCATCGTTTACAAAATACTATGACATTAACAATGTTTACTGTTAAAAGAAAATGAAAGTTCTTTAATACTAAAAGTACAAAAATGTAATACATAATATGTGAATTTGTAAATCCTATTATTCAAGTTTTATTATCTAATGTTAATACATTTTTAGTTAATAGACATGAATACTGAAATATATAATCTGTGATTATTTGTGGAAAAGTAAAAAATACAAATGCTAAGCAGATTAAAGACAACTATATCGAAACTTCATTTAAAAAATCATGATTATCTATAAGAATTTTTTTTTAAATATACAAATGCTTCAGCATTTCGATTTAAGAACTGAACTTTTCTTTATATCCAGTACAGTAATCACATATATAGGTGATAATATGAGATTTCAGCTAGTAAACCTCTATGTTGTTGCTATTTGTCCAAGTTAAATTCAACATCAAATGATTATTTTATTTTCAATAAAAGTTTACAATAAAAAATCAATTAATAATCATATATGGGAAAGTTCCAGTAAAAAAAAAATGATATCGTACTAACGATTTAGGCAAGAAGGGTTCTCATTGTCTACTCCGAGTTTGGATATCTTGCTACCACCACAATTCTTAATGAGCTCTTCTAGCTCTGGCATCTGAGGGTTTTGCACCCCTCCCAAATCGTCTTAGTTCAACAGAGTTTTTGTCATGGCTAAGGATTTATCTTGCCTATCCCTGGTATAGACACGGGAATTTGGAACTTCTTATTAGATTTCGATCTAAGCTCCCTTAGATCAGAAATCAAATTTGTCGTTCACCAAACCACTCCGTCCGCGTAAGCTTGCAAAACTATTATACTTTAAATGCTGCCTTATGATGATGCTGACAAGATAAAAATTAAAAATGTTTTTTTTTATACAATGGAATCAGAAATATATCATTTTATGTTTCTACACCCAATGGCCAAACTGCTGCTTTAGATTGATCTAGACGGAAATGTTACTGCTATTGATAATATTCTTAGAACATTTCACAAAATTTGTAAAGGATGGTATTTCTTTCTAAGTTAACAATTTATAATCTTCACTAAATTTCGGGTAATTATCTTTAAGTCTTAAAATCAAATTTTCAAAAAAACTAACCACTACAGTGAGAAAAGTTGAGGAAAATGAGTAGATAATCCTTTACGAGCTTACATGAAAATTTGCGGCTTGTTAAAATATTTTGTGCAAAAATTGCTTTAAGACTTACATGTTTTATTATTTACGGTTAAAATTTCTTATGAAGTAGAAAAATGTTGTGCTAGCTAGCTGAATGGTTACAAAAAGGTTAAAATATTAATATAACACCTTTGATCAAGAATTTTGATTTCTAGCTATATATGTACATCAACTAATAGATTCTGCTATGTTATAAGTGAAATACATTTATCATTACCGCATGAGCTATATAAAATTATAGGTGTTTAACTTCTGATTAATTAGTATTCCTTAAAAAAGAAGCAATATTCTTTTATTTATTAATGGCTTCTGTTATATTAAGAATAAAATACGTTAATCATAGCTGCGTACAAGTAGGTAAAAATTCACTTTGCCTAAAAAACAATCAACTGAAGAAATTATGTAAATATAAATACCCCAATATTCAGAAATTAAAAGACTTACTTCCTCGAGTATCTTAAACATTCCCAGAAATCAGGTCTTTATTAAGTCCATGTTTAAATCATGAAAAAAAAATATTAATTTAAAAGTTTTACAATATTTAATTATTTTTACTTAACTACATGAAACGTGTTCTTAATTAAATATTCACAAAAAATACCAGCGATTATGTTTTTATAAAACTATTTTTTTTCGATGCTATTTTTTTAATCTTTCAAGACCTGGCGCGTTTGTTTTTGCAGTCTAAGAACATTGTTAATTTTCCTCTATTACCTGAAGCGAAATATTCCATAAAAAAGTTAATAATTGTAAGCGTTAAAACCATCGATGTGCCAGATACAGTAATGGTCTATGATAAAGTAGTTTGTTAAAGACTTCATAATTCTAAGACTCCTCAAATTTCTACGAAGTAAAGCTTAGTTTAGATTAAATGAAAATATTAGAGACTTGATTTTTTTTTCTGTATAAAAAAAATTATGGCATCTGTTTCATGAGCGAAAAGTTAATTCAGGAAACTGAATATTTTTTCTATAAATACCAAAAAATGTGTTTTTTCTTTAATTGATGAGAGCATTAACACATTGTTAAAGTCCTATTTAGAATATCCTTGATATTAGCATTGCATTGTGGGAAAACAAGAATAAATGGTTAAAAAAACATAAATGAAACGCTTTAAATGCTGAGCACTATTATTTGAGGTTATTCGCCACTAAAATTGTAGAAATGTCAACGTTGTCCAAGGCACAACATTAGAGATCTACTGCACAAATCCTACGTAGCGCCACCGTCATTTTAAACAAATACCCCCAAGGATGGCATCAAGGGGTGTTTGTACCTTCACAAATTCATCAAAATGAAATTTCGGTCTTGAAATTTATCGTGTCCATTCCCGGCATATACACGAAAACTTTCGTTTTGGCATAACTGATAGAGTTTCGTTCCAGACCGGCTTCGTTTGCAAACACAACACACAATCCAACAGGTCTTTTACTTGACAGTTTTATAAAATTTATAGTTTTTAATATATGTTTCTCATTTATAAGCTGCAATGTTTATTAAATATGAAAATAAATATGAATATTTTACCTTTATATTTAAGTTTGAAAAGAAAACCCCGTAATATGAACAATTAATCTTTTAAACAATTTTCCTCTCCAGCGATATAAAAATATATTGTTTGAAAACAATATTGATGAAAATGAATAATAAGCATTTTTAAAATAATATTGAGGAAAATAAATATTGAATATTTTGAAAACATTATTGATAATAAATATTGGATATTTTAAAAACAATATTGATAATAAATATTTGATATTTTGTAAGCAATATTGATGAAAATAAATAATGAATATTTTAAAAACAATATAGCTGAAAATAAATATTTAATATTTTGAAAACAATATTGATGAAAATAAATATTAAATATTCCGAAATCAATATTGATGAAAATAAATAAATAATGAATATTTTGAAAACAATATTGATGAAAATAAATAAATAATGAATATTTTGAAAACTATATTGTGAAAATAAATATTGCATATTTTGAAAACAATATTGATGAAAATAAATAATGAATATTTTGAAAACAATATTGATGAAAATAAATAATGAATATTTTGAAAACAATATTGATGAAAATAAATAATGAATATTTTGAAAACAATATTGATGCAAATAAATATAGAATAATTTGAAAACAATACTGATGAAAATAAATATTAAATATTTTGTAAACAATATTTATGAAAATAAATAATTAATATTTGAAAACAATATTGATGAAAATAATTCTTGAATATTTTGAAAACAATATTAATGAAAATGAATATTGAATATTTTGAAAACAATATTGATGAAAATAAATAAATAATGAATATTTTGAAAACAATATTGATGAAAATAAATAATGAATATTTTGAAAACAATATTGAGAAAAATAAATATTGAATATTTTGAAAACAATATGATGAAAATAAATAATGAATATTTTGAAAACAATATTGAATGATTTATATTGTTTTAAAGCAATGAAAGCTACTTATCGAACAAGGAAGTGATGTGAAACATTTAATGTATTTTCAACTAGCAAATACTATATTTGAAATGTAGGAGTCAATGTAAAATTTTCAATTTCACGGGGCAATGTCAAAGTTTCGTATATTTTTATTAAAAAGAAACAAGGAATAGAAGAAAAGTATGAAATATGGAAAAATAGTAGAAATGTCTCCGTGTTGAAAACCAAACTCCAAATTCAAAGCTCACAAAATCGAGAATGGAAAAACTATTCTTCCAGTCTCTTCCGAATAAAAACAGGTGTGTTATACACGTAGATAACTGACTTTCCAGAGCAAATAACAGAGCGTCGTATATAAATACATGACAACGCGATCAGATGATAGAGTTTAGAAATAAAATGTTATACCTATATTCTTACACTACGTATCGTGCCATATAAGATGATTGCTTAGGGCAAAAATGGCATAAACTCTTTCTGCAGCTAAATGCTGGAAAGTTTAAAGAAAATGTAATTTTAAACTACTGTGTCATTTTCTTTATACTCATAAGAGGATTAAATCAAATTCGAAACATTTTTAAACAAAGCTCACGTTTTTCATAAACCATTTTATGGAATAGAATTCATTCTGTTTACAAATAGGTTGTTTCTTATTAAAAAGAGATGCAAACAAATTCTTTTTTTCAGAAGCAAATCCTTTTTTCTAATAAATGTTACCATATTAACATAGAAATGGAAAATCTTTTCGATTTCAATGTATCTCTTTTTAATATTATGGGGATGTTGAAAACATGAGTAAATAACCGGGTAAATATAATGAAAAAATGAGTAAAACTAATAAATAAACTTATTAATAATTTTATGCATTGAATACATTAGGGATTCAAAGCAATGAAAATGGTAAAACAATTGTCACAGATCCTCATGTAACATAAACACAATACTAATATATAGGGGGTTTCGTCGAAAAACTTTATATAGTAATAGCAACATAAATTTTATAATGTTACGATTTAACTGTATTATTTTTTTCTAAACTAACTGTCTTCAGTATGAAGGTCAAATTAATATAATTGATTAAATTGGAACAAACATAAATATATTTCTATATCTCAGTATATATTTTTAGTAATACAGATATGTAACGGAACATCACTTTAAATATTAAAACTTGTTAATATAAATTATTATAATTAGATATTAATATAAATTTATAAATTGCATTTTTATAATCTGGCCATTTATGTAAGTTTATTTATTTTTATCTTATATTCACAAATAGGGCTAATTATTTTTTAGAAATACTTACTAAAAGGAGTACAGTTTTCATGAACAGCACCTTACAAATTTGTTTTCAGTATAGATCATGGATAAATAAATTTTTCATAAATGTTTTCAAATTTGTTTTAATATAAATTTCAGGCAATAAGAAATACTATATCAAACTATATAAAATTTAAAACAATTGCTGATTTTTTTTAATTAAAGATGCATTTTTTCCAACATTATACTTTTGATCAAACTTTAAAATCAACTATATTAATAATTAAATTCGTATATCTTTTCTAGGAAAGATGGTTTGACAATCTTGAAAAGAATCCTAATTTAGAGATAATGAGTTATTTGAAAACTCAACAAATATGGAAAATTTTATAAATGTTTAATACAAAAAATTTTCTAAAAGATATTTACTTTCAAAATTGAAAAGAAAGATAATTCACATAAATGGTTTAAGCATAAAAATTAAAATGATGAATAAAATAAAATGTAATTATATCGACTCAAGTATCATTCTAGCGTTAATATTTAAAAATAATTTAGAGACTACTAGTGGTAAAATACTTCTGATAGAATATTTACAGAAAAGACACATCTTATTAATACCAATTTTTTAATTTTATCTCAGTAATTAATTTCTGGTCATTTCTCATTTTTCTCAACTTATTTATACTTTATATTCCCCAATTAATAATTTCAGCATTATTTTTACTTAACCATTTAAAAGTAATTATTATTAAAGTCATATGATTTTTATTCGTGGATGTTTAAAATATTTCAATAAATATCATATTAACTATTTTAAATTTATAATTTACAAGAATAAAAAGTTTTTCGTAGACTGTCTACTCGCATTTATATTTTTAGAGAATTAGTTAGAAAGTTTGCCTTCTTTGATGAATTAACTAGAAAGTTGTTCTCTTCAGAGAAATAAATTAATTAAAATTTTAATTTTTCCTTTATATGTTTATAAATATCTTTCCAAAATTGTTTTTCAAAGATTGGAAATAGATATTAACATTAACGACAATTTTTTAAATTTTAATAATAATATAAAAATGGAATTTATTGAAATAAATCAAAACTCACTATAAATTAACTATCAATAAGGATTATATTTTAAAATATTACATATTTTGTTATCAGTATACTACAGTTTACGTAGTTTAGCAGCTTTTAAATCATAAATTTATAATGACTTTTGCTTTCTTACTTTACCATAAATTCTTTCCCAGTTATTTTATTTTTAACTTTATAACATTTCACCGTTTAATTATTTATAAGAACAACAAACCTAAAAAAATTAATTTTTAAATTTTAAATTTTAATAATAATATAAAAATGGAGTCAATAAAAATAAATCTATACTAAATAAACATAAAATATAAAAAATGATTATATTTTAAAATACTACATAATTTGTTATTATTATACTATAGTTTACATAGTTTAAGTAGAACTTAAATTAGAAACTTATAACGAATTTTACTTTCCCATAAATTCATTCACAGTTATCTTATTTTTAACTGTATGACATTTCAATGTTTAATTATTTAGAACAACAGCAAACTTAAAAAAAATTCCTTTATGCTTAGAATTGTTACAGCAATAAAAATATATCTTCATAAAACGAAATGGAAGAAAACTTTTTTTAATATTTTATGCTACTAATTACACCACAAAAGTAATCCAGCAAATTAATCAAATACAAAATTAATTTTTGATGAAACTGAAATCTTACAGTTGTTTTAGCGTCGAAATGATGAATAATTTAATAATTTTTTGAAGTATACTTCTTTATTTATTTTCGTAAATAATACAATTCCATTTTCAATTACCTTCATGAATTAATATTTAATTTAATAATTAAACAAATAGTATATGCTGAGAATATTGAAATATATGTGAAGTCTCTTCAATAATAAAAATTATTGATGTAAATTTTCAGAATTTTTTTTTTTTATTTGCCAATCTTTGAAAAATATTTTAACAAAAAGATGTTCCACAAACACAGAAATTAAAATTAATTTCAAATTGAATATTTTACTGTAAAATTATAATAATAAAACAAAAACCTTTAGGAAAAAAACATTTTAAAATGGAATTTGTAAGCCGTCGTAGGCAATGAATTCAAGAATTTTTTCCCTTTATAAATTTTATTTTTTATTTTGTCAAATTCTGTTATCTGTAGTATTTTAAACAACGTTTGGATAAATTCAGATAAAGCAGCACCAGCGAGCATACATCTCAAAGTACCAAGTCAAGTAAAAAAAAAGCTGAAAAATTCAGGGATTTTTTTCCCCATTTTTTTTCATTATCCTATTAAAATATTTATTTCAAAATTAATTTATCAGTCATAAAAATAATATTTCAATTAAAAAATAATTTTTCATTTTATTTTTTAGAAAATACTACTGTGCCCAAAAAATAAGACCAATTATTTTTTTTTTTTTCAAAATTCTTTATTTATTCTTCCAAATTTATTTCATCGCCTTCAAAGTAATCCCCTCCGGACACAATGCACTTTTTTTCCAATCCTCAATGCATGAAGCAATAATCCTCATGCAATGAATCCTCAATCCTCAATGCATGCTAAAAAGTCATGGGCAAGGATGACCTTCAAAGCGCGCGGCGGTTCACGTTGAATCTCTTCAACCGATTCAAAACGGTGTCCCCCTGATTGGTCTTTTGAGTGTAGGAAATAGCCGCACGATGTGAATGCGGTGGTTGTGTTCATTTTTGCGAAAATTCTCTAAGAATCAATGCAGTGTGAGCCAGCGCATTCAGCGTTTCGCGTCTCTTAAAGCCAAGCGTAACTCAAACACTAATGAATATTTTGACATCAAATTTCACACATATGTCAAGAACAGTGCCAGCAACATAAAAAAGAAAATAAAATAAAATTCCCTAAACCCCGGGAATTTTAAATTGAAAATTGGTCTTACTTTTTGGACACAATATATATAACAATACATTTTAGCAACAGATATTTAAACGTAAACATATTTTTATTTGTTTAAATCTATAACATCTCATTTCTTTTGTATAGATGTTAAGCTTAAAAAAAAAATTGGTTTTTCAGCTTTATCTGGACAAATAATACAATATGTGATTCCAAAACTAAAAAGTTTACTTTTCATGACTTGTGCTGTTTTTCCTCGCAACGAAGGAGAAAAAAATTCTTGATCCCTTAAGTAAATCTTCTTGGGTTGGTCGAATAGACAAACTCAGTAGGTAAGACTTTTTAAAATCGAAAGGATATGAAGAATAGGAAAAAGGATAGGATATGAGAAAGAGGAAGAGAGAGATGTTTCACTATATAAACATTAACTTTGTTTCATTCCATTTTGAGACTCCCGCTACATAAAAAAGAAATAAATTTTGATTCTTTATAACATCCTTTTCCAAAATGTTCTTAGGAATTCCAGAGTTCCATAAAAATTACATACGCTAATGCTAGCTTATTTTAAACGTTACTACAAGTTTAAACGTCTTTGAAAATAAAAAAATGTTCAGTTTATGTAAGAACTGTAATAACCGAAGTCATTGCATTTGATACAATTTTATTAAACCACAAACACATTTACAACCACAAAAAACTCCAGAGTATTTAAAAACTATTTCATATTGTTTAATATAAATTATAATCTTTTTAAAATATTTATTCTAGTTTATTTGCATTTTTATGTAATAAAAATGAGGGTTACTAATATTTTAAATATATTTTTTTATTATATTATCTGAATCAGAATATAAAATTATCTTGGTTTAACTTTTACCAAAAATTACTTTAATTTTTAATTATTTTCTCATATTCACCCATGATGTACCTTCAATAACGTTGAATCGTAACGTAAATCAAAATGCCTGGTAATCAAAATCAGCAACTACAAATAACTTACATGGAAATTTGCAAGAAAAATTATAAAACACAGAATTATTTTTATTAGTTTTAATTGCATGCAAATTTCACTAAACTAAGAATTATTTCAACATTTTATCATGATCGATTTTTATTATTGTCCAAATTATAACTTAAAAATGTAATCGTAAATATTTCAGATTTATTTATTACAGTTAACAGAAGATTGAAAACTGTCTCTCGTGTGTAACTGTAACTCACCAAGAATTTCTATAGATGAGTAAATCTCCAGTCTTAATACACAACTATAGTTAGGAAAGTTGCATTGAATACAGAACACCTCATTGGAAAATAGAACTTCAGGGTCTAGTGGAATGAATAAATACAGGACATGAAGGAACAGCAATTTACTATAGGGCCCTTTCCGGTAAATTGAAGTCGTTTGTTTCAAATGAAAGCAGGCGTCTTCCGACAATCCACTACCAGTCTAGATGAAATGAGATAATTATTTGCAACACTTGCGACAGCTTTGAAAATTTGGTGTACAGGTGTGAATGTGTTCGATGTTAACATGGTTTCCAACTTGCAGTGCCAGTCTTTCGCTGTTTCCGTTAATTAACTGAACAACGCAGAACTAGAACAATTGCTCGCTTTTAATTTGTACAACTCAAAATCTTTCGAAACATGGAACATCAAGTTTCTGCCGGAAGTCTTAGTGTCTTTATTCTTTCATATTTTTAGTATAACTCTAAATAACAACGTCTATTATCGCCATGTATTTCTTTAAAATTAGTATTTAAGTCTTTATGCGATAAATATTTTGCTTTACGAAGTTTATTTTTCGTTAGTTGCTAGTTACAAACAAGTAATATAAAAAAAAAATTAAGTCAATTCCTACTTATGTCAACAAAGAAACATTTTATTTTAGTTACTTTTTTATTAAATAATTACAATTAATATAAATATGTATATACATAATACAGAATCACAATATTAAGTAACAAAATAGAAAGCAAATTTCCTTGCAATTTTCCATTTTCCTTTCTATATATGGTGTTGGACTATTATTTTTGTTTGTTACTATTAATTCGCTTTCTAATTTTTTTCGTTTCTTATTTATGAAGCTTATGGTGGTCTATAATTTCTCATTCTATCCATCTCTTGTAATGCTTCATTATTGCAAGGAACCTTTCCAGTGAGTTTCGAGCAGTCCAGTTCTTCAATTAATAGTCCATTTAATGATTTTACCCACTCAAGGCATCATATGATTGGACTGTTAAACTAAAATTAATTAATTAAATTTAATTAATAAATTAATATTTGAAAAAACTGTATTAACATCAAGTGTCATTCACTACAAATTAAAAAAAATGTATTTGAATTTGAGTGGATGAATAAAAAGTATTTTATGAACGATTGAAAATTTGAACAAGATATATCAATATAAAGAGAGAGAATGTGAACTAATAGTAGGAATTGAAAAAAGAAGCTACATTTTATTGGATTATTATATACGATCAAAGATAAACAGTGTATACTATTAAGCTCATATTAACATGATTTTGAACAAATATTTTGGTCCATTAAGGAAGATTTATTCCGACGCGAAATATAAAATATCCATTTCTACATTAAACATATTACTTAATACTTTTTTGGAGCTTAATGTACAAAAGGGTATTTTATTTAAAAGGAAATGATTTAAAGTATATCAGTTCCGTTAAAATCTTCATCATTTTTTCCTGAACTGCTAAATATCCGTTGAGCCAAAAACAGTTTTTTAAAAAGAAAGATTAGAGTTCATAATGGAAAAGAAAATCGTAAGCATTAATTTAAAACTATATGTGAAAGTTGAAGTTTTACAGAGAGACTTTTTAGTTTTTTTTTTTTTTTTTTTTTTTTCAAACAGAAAATCATTATAGTTTTCAATTCTTTAAGATAATAAAAGCAAATTATTATGAATAATAATTATAATTTTGATAACACATACAGATTTACTAGATTAAGTAATCTAAGAATAAATGAATTTAAAAAAAAACATGTAAAGTTTTTAGTTTAGATGCTGGAATATATTTATAATTACGTTGCGAAATCTACTTCTGTAACGTATTTAATTTTAATTTTTATATTATTATTCAAATGTGACTTAATTAAAGAAATATTTGTTAAAATTACTATGTTACAATTATTCAATCAATAGTAACTCACAATGCTATTTTCCACAATTACATATGAAAACTTAGATAAATTTGATATAAACAATGATGTAAATATACTGATTTTCAAAAAATTAGGGGAAATCAAAATGTGGATTTGAAGTTTCTATTCCTTAAAACGTTATGAAATTTGGCAAAAGCGTTAATCCTACAGTACAAAAATTATGTATAGAAAAAAGTAAGAAAATAAAAATATAATCTGCTGGACCGATGTACGATTTACCCTTAATGCTTAGAATGTAATAGAACAAAACGCATAACAGCAACCATAAAAAAATAATAAAAAATAGAGAATTCGAAACGATTTTCTTTTCTTGATAAATCTCGTTCTCCCTTCGAAATAAAATTTTCTTTGCTTTCATCTGAATACATTTTAGAAAAATTGTACATTATTTAATTGATCAATTATAATTATTAGCACGTGAAAGAAATTTAAATAAATATTGCGCTTAAAAAAGCTTGAGAAAGAAATTTAAAATATTATATATAAAAACCTCTTAAATATGGCAAAAAGAATAGCCCATTAAATAAATAAAAAAGTAATAATAAGTCAATAAGAAACGTTGAAATTGTTCAAGGAGATGAAAAACAAATCAAGGACACAAAAATTCCTATACCCAAGACAATACCCATAATTTTGTGTGTAAAAAGGTCTGTCTGGAAAATACAAAAAGTGAAACATACCAAAAAACATAATATTTAAGTTTTTTGTGTTACAAATTCAACATAGAGTGCGATCATCTCTAACAGCTATACAGGTTCGATAGCAATTGTCCATATTCTACATAATGGTATTCAGTTGCTCAATAAACAGTAAAGCCCATTATTGTGTTAAGGCAAATGGAAAACACTAAGGTGCCGTACTATGAGAGTTAAGTACAGCAATAAGTTTCCTTACTACATCCCAAACATGCTCCATAATATTAAAAACTGGAGAACGTGTTAGCCATCTCTTATGTACAATAATCTCTTCACAAAGATAATTCGACACAAATTGAGTTCCATATAATCTATCATTATCGTCGTGTAGGAAAATGAAGTCACAAACTGCACCTGTATAAGGTCGAACACTTGGATAAAAATGTAGTCTTTATATAACTGAGTGGTAACTCTTCGGACGATATTCAGGCCAGGCGGTCATCCAACGTATCTGGACCGACCAAATTTGTCTATTTCATGCATAAGATAGGGATAACAGCATTTTCCCGGTTACCGCTAATCCAACAATTTTCCTGAATTACCTTCTTATAAAATCTGAACTCATTAGTAAACAGCACAGGACTCCACTTAATTATGCGCGTACATAATTTAACATTTCATTTCTGTGTCATGGTGTGAGGGGTCCATATAACGATTGACGTTTTGTATACGATCCTCCTTTTCATGTGCATTTGATCTGGATAACAGTCCGTCAGTGGCTACTACAAGAAAAGATCTGAGGTGTATTAGTGTAAAGGTTCTTTGATTTTTTGCAGTTAGTTCTGCAAAAATTGGTTATGTCAAATTTATGGCCACTTCCCACTTAGGTTCAATTGTTTTTTATTAAATATTTAATATTTCAAAGAATCTATGTTTTTTTCAGGAATGACAGTTTTATTATAGAGACTAAATTTGTTGATTCAGTCGATGTTTATCCTGGTTTATACTTATTAAATATCCATCTAAATATTGAAGTTGACATAAACGCTTTAATCGATGATATAGTGGTAGTAAAAAGAAGACGGAAATTTTATTTATAATTTGTATATGTAATATTTTTATAAATTAAATTTAAATTTTTTTTTTCAACATTTTTTAGTTTTTATGTTTTTAAACCAAATGAGCGCAAAGTAAAAAGTATCAATAAAAACATTAATGTACGGGCTTTCGAATTCTAATGCCTTTTCTACTACTTATAGTTTAGTATGGCGTATTAAGCTTTAATAAACGATTAAACTTTATTTTGTTGAACACTCCCTCTCCCACCAACAAATACAAATCCTGCATGTGCGCCTGACTTTATTTATATAGATTTTTTTTAAGTGCTTATGAATAAAAAATTAATTACCACATGCTATCTGATTGAAACTTTTTTGCAAATTTTAAATTAATTATAAATTTGGTAGACATCGACAAATATGCTATTATGAGTAAAATTCCATAAATCTGTCTATTTTTCAAAGGAACCGAATACAAATAAAAACATAATTATAAATTTCCCAATAAACATATACATTTATAATTAAAGTAACAATTTAAAAATCACGACTTTAATTTAATTTAACAGACTATTGTTAACTAATTCTCCAATTGAAAAACAATTGCAAATTCCTGCTACAAATTAAATTTAAATGTCAGCGGAATTTATTGCAACATGAAATAAGACATTGTAAGCATTATATCAAACTAAACAAGTTGCTTAATCTTTCATAAGAGACATCAGACACATGGGGCTTCTATCACTGCAAAACTACCAAGAAACTCTTAGTCATCTTAATGTGGGAATATTTCAGTAGCAGATGGTCGATATCCTACAAATCCTTGCGCAATTCATATGTTCGTAATAGACACCTTTCCATTCGAAGTATTTATATGTCCTCTGGTGATAATACATATCACATACGGTTGTCTGGAATAATGCCGTTGCTTCTTTTTATATGCTATTTATTGTTTGATAGACGATGAGAACTTTTTCCCAGTAGGTTAAGTGGTGGTCTGAAGGAATGGGTTCGGAAATGAGATGAGCTTATTATGTATTATGTGTGAAGCTTTCGACGAGTTGTATTAGAGGACATTTTTTCTGTGTGTTACAGCAGCAATCTATGTTTATCCTTACGAGGGAGGAATTAGATTCTATTCTCAAAATAACTTATTTATTGATGATAGTAGACATACAATAGGATTTTCAGTATCATACCTAAAATTAGAATCACTATTAAATGAACAATTTTATTTTATTCATCTGGATTACTAAGTAAAATGGAAAGAGGAAATGTGGTCATATATATATTTATTTATTAGTAATGATAAATACGTTTGAACAAAATCAGTCCTAAATATTTAGTTAAAAAAGTTAAATTTAGCACGAACGATTCCTGAATGCAAATTAATTATTCAGTTTCTGTTATAAAAAGATGTTTTTACTAAATATTTAATGTGTTAAAAACAATTAGTAAGTTGAATTTAAAATCTACATCAAATTTATTAAGAATTTTTGATAAAATTTAAATTTGAATATTTGTTTGATAATAAAAAGAAAAATTACTAAATAGTATCAATATCTCCATTATTTCTAAACAATTATTTCCGACGCACTTATGTATAAGAGAAATATTTAATTATTTGAATTATTAATTGTATTTTTTAGAATTGTTTACACATTGATGAAAAAATGAAACAGTTTTGATATTTTTTACTCAAAGCAGAAATAATTCATACTGATAATTTTTCGTGTGCTTTCTCTCTTTAAAAGGTTTTCAAATCGAAATAAAATAATTTTTTTGTATTTTTAAAATCATTTAATTACACACTTTTCATTAATGTTAAGCATCTTATTATTGCACTGTATTGCGACAGACATTGCATTTAAATATATCTGACGATACATATTGAAACACTTTTGCGTCAAATTGCTAAATGTATCCATAGATTTTTAATAATATATAATAATTAGTTTTATAATGATTTAAATAAAAAAATTGTTTTATAATAATTTTAATAAATTTCCTTAACATGCATCCATTGCTTTTAAAATAAGATATTAAATTTCAAAAATTTTACTTCCTTAAAAAAAAGAGTATTCTTAAAGAATGCACCTTTTTTTCAAAAATTTGGAGATATAAGTTTCTGAATCTTTATGGAATTAAAAATAAAATAGCATTTCAAATTTCTTACTATTCAGATATATTAGATGAATACATCAGTTCAGTTATATTAAACTCAAAATAAATACCAGAATATGTTAATAATGTCAATAATTTAAATTAAATTATCTAAACAGCCAATTCATTTATATTTTTATTTAATAAACAGCTGCAGAGAAATTAAAGTATTTAAATTTAAAATACGAAAAACAAACATTTTTTTTTTAATTTCCCATAATTATTTAAAAAGTGGTTATTACAGATATGTATATGTTTGTTTTCTTTGGCGTGTATTACAAAAATTAGCAAGTTAGCACATGGCATTAATCTGCGGCTAAAACAAAAAATGTCTTCATATTAACATTTCTAACTTCTTTAAATAACTGATATTTTGTTTCATAAAACAGTAAAATAAATATTGACAAATACAATAAAAATTAAATGAATATAACTCCTATTTGAATGAATAGATTCAGTATAGAAGAAAAGATTGATTTTAATGTTTATGAAAAATGCTCTTCATCAAAACTTTTATTTAAAATGTTTCTATTTCACTAAAAAACTATAACTAAGTTCCAATCAGTCGCAAGCAAAATTTTTTAAAATTTATTTGGCAAAGACTTACCATATTACAAAAATAAGATAGCATTTTTTTTAATTTTAACGTAGTCTTTCAGTTCTCAACAAGCCAGTCTCATTATCTATGAAAAAATTAATTTTTTATGCCCCATAAAATATATATATATATAGTTTCAAAAGTTTTTTTGTGTTTTAAATCAGTAATTAAATATATATAAAACAAATGCAAAAATAAATTATCTGTATAATTATGTTCTTTGATTTTCTAAAGAAGGATTTTTTCATAAAAGCAGAGTTGAATTATTAAAAATAAAGCTAAATTGTATTACAATTAAGGAATTCATTTTAAAATGCAGAAAAAAATATATTGAGACAAATTACGTCTTGTTTAGTTTTTGATATAGTAATAGAAGATTAATTCATATTACAACTTAATTTTTAAGAGTTACAAATGCATTAGAGTAATTATTAAATAACTGAACTGCATTAAATGGTTTAAAACTCACTATTATTTTAACTTATTTATTTTGTCCATAATAACCTCTTTAGAAAAACCTAAATAATATTTAATAAAACTTCAATTTTACTTAACTGTATAATTAAGAAATTAATCGATGTTCAGTTTTTTGTAGCCAGAACTAATTTCATCAAATTCTTCAAATATAGACCTCACATAATTAACAAACTAATGCATTTTAAAATTTCCTTTAATTAAACTAAATAGGAAATTGCTTTAAAATTCTCTTTACGAAAATAAAATGTTACCGCGATTTGTAAAAAGAGTTTTCGATCAAATTTTTTAATAAAGAGGCATTGGGCGAAATTGAACGAACGCAAAAATTTAACATGTATTAAATATATTACAAAAATTTAAAAATTCTTAGACATATTCACTCATTCTTTTTTAACTGAGATAATTTAAATTAATTTTAATTTAAATTGACGTCTTAAGAGTTAAGTCATTTTCATTACTTTCAAAAATAATTTTTTAACTCATAATCTCTTCAAGTTGCCTACTTTGTATGATCATAAATACTGATAATAAATCTTATTACTCCAAAGAAACATTTTCAGTTGCATTTTCAACTTGCAATGTTTTGCATTCATAACGTTTTTTTATACATTTCTTTCCAAAATTGAGGAAAAAAAAAGCAGAAAAATGCAATTGATGCAATACATTGATTGAAAAAATGCATTACAATTGATTTTTTTTTCTGCAAAAAATGCCAAAAAAGTAAATTTCCATAAGCATTGCGCAATATCTGTAAAACGTAATGATATGTCACTGTAATATATACAATTTAGGGGGCCAGCTGTCCTTAATATCATTGGATGCGTTGTCGAAAATAGGCCCTAAAAGCGTTTGCAATTTGTGCAATTAGAAGACAGCGCAGTGAAATCTTGAAATATTCATATATTGAATATGAGTATTTGACATAATTTATCTAAATAATTATTATGGCGAGACAAGCGCAAATATAATTGTTCCAGAATCAAATCTATATTGTAGTATGGTTGAATCATAGAATCTCATAGTTTATAAATTACACCCTTTGCAATTTATGAACTATGATATGCAATTATAAGGACATAATCCGCTTCTAGAAGGTCCAGTTGAAGATCTACAATTGCGCAACGCATTATTTACATTTAAATGCATGGTGAAACACTGCCAAATACAAACCAACCCACGTCAGATTTTCTCTTTTAGTAACCACTAGAAGCCTGGTATCCAGATTAACTGTAAGCAGAAGACTTGACAAGTAGGATTGTATGCAAGACATACAACCTCACACCACCAAAATGAATGGTTTAAATGGTCAAACATACATTTCAATGGAGACCTGTACTCTGTACTGATGAACGAAGATTTTTGTTTGCAAAGTGACTCAAGAAGTTTTCTGGTATGACGATAGCCGAGAACCCTTTACTATGATTGATTTCAATTGATGATTCCTATATCCTATAAGACGATCATTTCAAACCGCACATAGATCGGATGATGGATAATTGCATTTACGAGGAGACTATTGTGCGTATGGGTTGTTTAGCCCGTTTTCCGGGTTTGACTCTGATTTAGCATGTTTGGGGTGCTCTAGGGAGAGGCCTTGTCCCTTGCCTTGCAAAGCTTTAGGGTTTCGAACTATCTTGACACAATAATGGGGTTTGCTGTAATTGAATTAATAAACACCATCATTTTGAACATGGAACATTGCTTTCGAATATGTTTACTGTTAGAGATGATCACGCTCTATATTGAAACTGATGATACATTAAACTCAAATACTATGTTTTATTTTGTGTACGTTCAAGACAGAAAATAAGTATATTGTTTTTCTTTTGTAAATTTGAGAAGTATTATTTGATTAATCATTTTTGCAAAATTTTATTAAATTCCGAATAACAGAAATTTCACAAGCCCAATTTTCTGATTTTTCCTCAGTTTTTGGAAGTAAGTGTATTTTTATACCATAAAAGACTTTGCATGAATTAATCCTTTAATTTCCTCTAAAGTAGGGATTTTATGCAAGTTTTTGCTTCCGTTTGAAAATAATATATTTTTTTCTGATTCTTAAGTAAACATCGCAAGAATTAAATTATTTTAAATACTTGCATATATTCTTTTACCCTGTTCTCTTAAAGGTATATTTTTTATATGATCGTTTATATTAAAGAAAAATTTTATTAGTTCAAAGGAAATTTCTTAGAAAGCATACTCAAATTACAATGATTTCTTTGCCATAATTTGAACCTTTTTTTAAACTGTTAAATTTTTTCTGTTTATTTTATTATTTTTAATACTTCTAAATGTATTTGTTTTTAAATATTTGCTCAAATGCTTTGTCATATTGTAGAATTCCTTTTAAAATATTTTATGCCATTATAAAAACGTAGGTACAATATTCATTCATTATAACAAAATTAATTTTTTCCCATATATAACTACAAATTTTGTGTAATCAAAGCATATCAAAACAGTACGCATTTGATGTTTGTAATTCGTTAAGTAGAGCACATTTTCAAATTTAAGTAGATTAAATTTTTTGTGTAATACAATTTTTAATTTGTAAATAATAAAGTTATAATAATGATTCAATGTAAACTGCTAAAAAAAATTTTTTCACCAATAAAATATTTTGAAGAGTTAACAACAATAAATTCAGTTAAAAGAAATTGAATTTATTTTTAAGATATTCATATTAAAATGAACTTACTGTTTACCCAGCGTTGCCTGGGTATTTACTACTTTAGCAGGAGACAAGTGAATGAATAAATGAAGAGTAAATATAGTGAAAAAACTGAATTTTAGTGATAGGTATTTAGAAATACATTATACAAAGTATAAAACATAGCATTTGTTATAATATTAACTTAATTTTGAAAACTCATTATAAACAACATTTTTAGTTACATCTCCAGGTGCAAGAATAAATAAATTCTTGATTTGGTTTGTAGCTGTACAGCCATTTTGTGCACACGAGGATTCCTAAACACTAACAAACATCATTACCACCGCCAGGATTTGAACCTGAAGCCTGTGGTATTAAAGACCAGAGTACTAGCCAGTTGGTCATCAGGATGAAATAAATTATTGAATAAACATACCTTTGAGTAAACAGCATAATCTATCCATGAGAGAAATATGACGATCTGAAATCCACTCCGTAGTACTCAATAGACTGACCCTATGAATTGTTGATCGCGATAACGCACTCAAGTTTCCTTGGAAATTAGAATTTCTTAAAATTAAAAGGAAAATTCGTCGTAGTGAGTGGTATCCTTGACATAAAAACTGTTTACCATCTCTTTTTCCTATCAAAATAGCTGCTTCAATCACATTGTCCAGCATCTTTTTTACACACAGACATTTATGTCATTTCAAAGTTTTGGCATGTCTAGGTTTTGTAATAAAAATACTGGAAATCCCACAGTAAGTAAAATGCTATCTGACGGCAACCCAACTGGATCTAGTAAGTAAAAGAACTCTGATGGGTAAATGGCGACATCATCGACATCTACTACGGTATCGAAAGATTTGTATTCAGCGTTTAAAGGAAAAGTATTTGTTTCTTTACTTCGTGGACTAACAGGACTTTTAACAGAAATAGCCCTCTCTTTATATTGTGTTGATATTGAGAAACAACAAACATAGTAGACTATTAACTTTAGCCTGCGACGGATGACACCAGATTTCAAAATTCATGTGGCAGTTTTGTCTTGCCTGAAGGCTCTACTGCTAATCTGCATCCTTCGATTTCCAGTAGTTTGTCTAAGTGCAGTAGAGATTGTAAAACTCATTGATTCGATCAAACCTACACTCTTGCTATTTAAAGCTAGAAAGAAATACCCACGCACAATTGCAATCCTGCTATCTAAGAGCTGTTTATTGGGAAAGGGGGAATAGTTAGGATTAGTAAATTTTTTTTAAAGAAACAATTATATTTTACTGACCCCGCAACGTTTATCTTTCAAAAATTACTTCTATTCAACTTAGCTGACAGGCAAACCTATAAATAGCTGCTCTGGTGGAATATGACATAGCTGTGTCCGTCTATAGGAAATTAGACATTTTTCATTGATATTCATGAATATTAAGTATTCAAAAATATATCTATCATCTTAAATTTATAACTCCATTTATTTTCCATACTGCATGCTAAAATTCTATTTTAAACAAACTCTCCCATTAAAATATAATCCATAAGGACTTTTTTGGAATCTCGCCTACTTCGTTAGTTTTCATAAATTTTATATGGGAAAAAAAGGGTGAAAACTGCAAAGGAATCAAGAAGAAATCTCAATCGCAGTTATAAAATGCATATAATGATTAGTAATTGGGGTTTGACAAATTGTAAAGAAAAAGTTACTGTGTATAAATATTTACAAATTAAAAAGGTTTAGAAGTAAAATATAAATAAAATTATGTAACAAAATATTTAAAAAGAAAAATATACTACTGTGTCCAAAAAGTGAAACCAATTTTCAATTTAAAATTCCCGGGACTTATGATATTTCAATTTTTTTTTTCGGTTGCTGGTACTGTCCTTGACATCTGTGTGAAATTTGACGTCAAAATATTCATTAGTGTTTGAGTTACGTTTGGCTTTGCGAGTCGTTAAAACTGATTCCGGCGATTTTTGAAATGTCTGGATTAATTGAGCAAAGAACTTGCATTAAATTTTGAGTCTATTGAAGAGACATTTCAAAGATCGCCGGAATCAGTTTTAACGTCTCGCAAAGCCAAACGTAACTCAAACACTAATGAATATTTTGACGTCAAATTTCACGCAGATGTCAAGGACAGTGCCAGAAACCTAAAAAAGAAAAACAAATTGAAATACATACACCCGGGAAATTTAAATTGAAAATTGGTCTTACTTTTGGAACACAGTAGTATTTTGAAAAATAATACATTCACATAAACTTTAAAAATTGATTATTTGTAACAATTTATTTTAGTTTAATTGGTTTTTTTTCTACAGTTTCCTTTAAAATAAAGAACATTTCTAATTACGAGGATTCAGCACTTTTAAATTATTTATCAAAATCTTTTAGAACAAGATACATCCATCTTTGAAACAAATCAAAAATTAGTTCATCAAAAAGGACCCACGGCGAAAAGAAAATCCCGCGTCTATAATTATTGAAATACCTTTCCATGTACATTTCCAACGTTCTAAATGTTAAGAATTCCTTAAAGTTAATCATTTTCTTCCAGCTGAATATTTCCTCATCAAAAGACATTTTAATAAACACCCTTAAATCGACCGCATTTTTGTTTAATGGTTGTCGTCTTTCCATCGTAGCGGATCAAAAATTCGGAATTGAGGCAAAACATTCGTAGAATTCCCGACTGATTTGGGCTAATTAAGTGTCCTTGCTTTGAACATAGAAAAATATTTCCTTTCGCGTTACTTAAAAAATAATAAAAAAAGGCAATGGGAAAACTTTTGCTTGGAGTTAGAGGGAAGACATAAAAAAAAAATTATATGCCAATTCCTAATTAGATTCTTTTACACGCCTCCAGTGAGCTGGTTGCTTAAATTTACAAAATGTACTGTGTTAAAATCATTGCTTGATTAAGGAAAGAAGAGGAAATATTCAAATTTAATGGATAGTAGATTATTACTAAGTCTTCTACAATGAAAGTTAATTTTCAACTTAAAATATTTGGCTCAAAATTTGCTTATTTTATTAAAACTGCTTATTTTATGATTATAGAGATTATTGAAATCGAATATTATAAATTTTGATTATTATTTTAAAAGTTTTTATTAATTTACAGTTAATTAAAACTGATCTAATGTCTGCTGCATTTTAATAATATGTCTGGGCAAAAAAACAGTTGTCTTATATAGTTATATTATATATATCAAAAACTGTTGTTTAATACAATTATGTGATATATTAAATAATTATTTGGTAGAAGAATATGAAGCAATACTTAGAAACTTAGCTCTTTCTATTTAAATTCACATCTTTTTAAGGTAGCATCTTTACTTTCTTCAGCTCTTGCATAAGTTATTCTCAATCTATTAAATTCATTCAAATGTTTTGGTATCTCAACATTTTCTATAGATCTATGTGCTGCTCTTTATTTAGAGCCAATTCTGACTGATCCGATTGAATAGTTATCTTTTCTTGGGCGGCATTGCAAATTTAAAAATAAAGACTAGTGAGAAATTCGACAAACTTTTCTCTCTACTTCCCGTTGTGACAGGCTAGGCACCTCTATGGCTATCAAATTTCGAACATCCGGAAATGATAAAGTGGATAATTCTGATTAGAAAAAGAAATCAAACACGCAGACTGTGCAACAACGTAAAAAAAATGAAACCATGAGTCACCCATGAAAAATTCGTCAACCACGAAAAGTCACCAAATTGGCATAAAACTTAATTTATCCCAAAATAGGTAATTTTACTCCGAATATTGATCAAATTTCGAAATTTTTTCAGTTAATTTAGGCTTTATATTAAAAGTATTCCTACCAATTTTGAGTAAATTTAGATGTAAATTGATGCAATGCGTTGGAGTAATCACACACAAACTTTGAGAAATATGAATATAGATGAATAAGAAAACAAACTTCGAAACTGAGTCTATTTATCCGAAAGAGTCATTACTATCTATTTTTGTAGATTGGATAGACTTTAAGCACTAGGCATGGATAATTATAATTTTATTAACTGAGAAGAAAAGTATTTATTTTTCCAATTTTAGAATTATGAATACTATTAAAATGAGGCGTTTGAAATTATCAATTTAAAGAATTTTTCTATGATTTGAACTAATTTTATATACTTGCAATATTGTATAAAATGATTAAATTTTATTTTTACAACCGAGGTTACTGAACCAAATGATTATGCATAAAAATATTAACATTTTTATTCTTTAAGAAACTTCATTTATATATTATAGAGCGCTAATCCGAAAAAGGGTAACACACAATGAGAAGGAAGATATTCGTTGTTACTCTATTGCATTTATGTTTCATGAGAAAGAAAAGTCTAGAAAACTTTTACAAGGAATTATGCTTTGTGAGGAACTCTTACAATCTACTCTGGTTCTACCAATTTCTTAAATAAATAACTACTATGCATTCAATAGTGGGAATGGAACATTTATCTATCCGCTGCCTAACTACATAAATTATAACTGGGGCATAAAAAAAAACTTTCTATTTAGGTTTAGCAGTAAAAAAAGGGTTTTTAGTAAAAAAAGGTTAGTAGTAAAACTATTTAGGTTTAGTAGTAAAAAACTTTCTATTTAGGTTTTAATTAATTTAAGTGTAAAATTGAAAAAGAAATAAAATAAGTCCAAAAATATTAACTTTCACTTTAAGAAATTATACTTTAAACAAAATGTTACATTTTAGAAAATAATATAATTAAATCCACATTTAAAAAATTATGAGAATTTGCAAAATATTAAAACAATAAAATATTTAATTCAAAAAACAAATTTTTTAGAAAAAAATATGTATGTAAATGTAATTGAAAATTTCATTTTCAACATTTACAAATTTATAAAATAAAAAAATAAAAAAAATAAATAAATAAAAAATAAAAAAAATAAAAAAAAAGATTTTTAATTGGCAAAATACAACTTGTCACATTTTAAAAATTTTGCTTTAACACTTGGCATACTACCCTAAGAATAGCATTAATTATTTTATAAGAAACTTTAGAACTTTTGAAGAACAATCTTTCTCTAGAAAAGACTAAAATAATAGGATTTTAGGATTAAAGTTTCAGTAATGACTTGCTAAAAATAGTCACATTATTTTTAGCAAGATTAAAAATTCATACTATGATTAAAAATTTATACTATTTTTAAAAAATTTTTTACTTTAATACATTTATATCTTTTATCCATTAGCACACGGTTTAATCAAAAATAAATTTCAGAATTTTCTCAATCAAATTCTAATATTCATTTTTATACAATAAGTATTAACATACCATTTGCTTCAATCTTCTTATCGAAAATAAAAACATATCAATCTAATAATTTTAAAAAAATATTTAACAATTTTGTAAAAAAAATGGTTGTCAAATTACAGAATATATAATTTTATTTTATTATCATATAGTAATAAAATTTCTACAACAGCTATTTGTACGTAATATGAATACTAGTTTCAAAATTAATGAAAAAGCTAAATAAAAAATATTATTTAATTCACGTAATTCTAATATACAATAAAAATTCAATAATTTTAATTCATTTTAAATAAAAATCCATTAATGTATATGAAAAAATGTATTAAATTAATTAATTAATTTATTTATTTAATTATTTTATAATAAACTTTTGGAATGTTATTTATTATTTGAAATTGAAAGTGATTTACGATCATTTAGAAAGAATTTACTTAAATGAAAGAATATATTTAAATATAAATAAAAGTTTTAAATAACTTCTTGTTTAAATTGCATATACCATAGTTATCACACATTATTTATATCTGCTTTATTTTTTATATAACATTTAATTTTTAAATTATTCATGACATTATATTTTTACTTTGCAAATTTTGATGGATGAACTATATTTAAAATCCTATTTACTTTTTGAGAATTTAGTGAAGCATAGTTTAACAAGTAATAAATAAAAGGAAGTACATTTTACAAAATAATTTCTTTAAAATAATTTAACCTTTAATTTTGTATAGCGTATTAAAATATTAATTATTTATTTAGAACTTAATATCATCAGAAAATTAGCCTTTTAAATTTAGCTGTCTAACATTTAAACTCTGAACTTATTTTATAAAAGTAATAAAAGTGTTGTGTCATGGGAATGATCCTAACTTTTATTTACACGATTTATTTTTTTAAAATATTAAACAATTTTTCACATTTCCATTCTATATATATTTAACTAATAATCACTAGGACAAATTACAAAATGAAATCAACATTTTTCTTAAAAGCAATAATGCAATTCCAAAACTTGAGAAATGTTCTTCATTCAATTTTTTCTTTTACTACTTTTATTTTCCATGTTTGTACAAATTATCGCTAAACAGATTCCAAGACATTAGGCTTTCGATTATCATGTCATCTTTTGAAGTTAACATAAGGTACCAAACAAAATCCTAACAAGATTACTGTTAAAAGCATTGCTGCGAAACAGAATTCATTACTCTGCATTAAATATAATAATCCATAGGACTCTTCCTTTGCCATTGAGTAACAATGAAGCCACCACACAAAGCGTTAAAAGCAGCAAGCAAGAGTGAGATCTCATTTGCTTTATGTGAAAAACTGGAGCGAAGCGAATAAATACGAATCTGAAGTAAGAGTAAAGGGTATTAATTTTAGTTCAATCGATGCAGGGAAAGGTAAAAGTGGCTGAAAGAAGCCAAAACACCCAAAGGAGTTTACCACGTGTATGGTAAGGAAACTGTTTCTACAGAAGCTCATGGGAATTCTCGCATCCAGCTAACACTGAATCAATAGGCTTGGGGAATGCTAAAGCAGTGAATTCTCTTTTCAACTGTATTCTTCTTCGCCAGATGTTTCAGCGGCGAGAAATATAATGCCGAACAAAACGGTGACTACCCTGTACTAAAAGGAGAGGAAAAAAAAAAAAAAAAAAACTGTAATATTTCAGTTTTCTCTCCTAAGATTCCTTGCTTTTACTCAGTTTATTTTTTTTTTGTAAGATTTTTTTCTCTTTTTGTACAAAGTTGTAAAGAGAAAAGACAAAGAAATCACTTTAGTAACTATTCTTCGGTAGTTTGACACCGGTGGAACTACTTGCTGCAATTTTTCTTTTTTCATTTTTTATTTTTTTATTTTTGCCTTTATTTAAATTTAATATTAATTCGTTTTGTTTTTAACGTCTTTTCTGTAAGGATTCTGAAGTTAATGGACTAGGGAATATGTTTTAATTAAATTGTTTACTGTTGATTCAAAGAGCAAGGGATTTTTATTAAAAAAAAAACTTAAATTTTCACACTTACATAAATCAGCATTCGATAAAAATTAATTGCCAGTAAAGATAATGATAAAATTTTTGCACTTGTATAAATCCATATTCAATAAAATTAAACTCTTTTAAAACTTTAAAGTCATTATTGTTAAATTGTTTTTCTAATATTAGAGGCCTATTATTTAAATTTTCGTCTCTTCCCTTCACTTCAATTTTTCTTTTTGTATAATACGGTCAACTAGGTGATTGTTTATATACTTTTAAGCATTGATTTAAGAATTATTGTTTTAAGAATTATTGTTTTAAGCATTATTGTTTTAAGCATTATTGTTTAAACATTACTGTTTTAGCATTAATTTAATCATTATTGTTTATATACTTTTAAGCAACTAGCAAATTGTTTATATAATTTAAAAATCATCCAGAAAGTAGTAAGATCATATTAATAAAACATACTTTCTTATTTATAATATAGTATAAGACCAATCATAATATGTATAAAATAATAAAATGGTTAATGGATTTGAGGTTTACATAAAAAATTCTTTTAACAGCTACATTAAAATTAGCCATTTTACAAAAGATATACTACTTGCAGAGGATAGAAGATGCCGTCATTGTTGAAAATAAAACATCTGTCAAATTGGACATAGAGCAGAAATGATTATGCATTATATAACTAATTTTGCCTGAATGATGGAAATTAAAATATAAAAATTCAGGCTCAGAAAAAAGCAAATTGGGAAGAAACAGCATGTAAATTCTTTAATTGCGTATAAATTATGCTCTATTCTAATTGCAGATCAAATGTAATTATTTAAAATAAACATAACTTTACTGCAAAAAAGTTTTAATTGTTTACAGAAGAAAATATTGATAGTGATTTAATTTTCAAAACATTTGACAAGATTGCAGTGGATAGAACATGCTGCCATTACTGAAAATAAGACATCTGTCAAATTGGATATAGAGGTGAAATGATTAAAGTATAATATAGCTAATTTTGCCAGCATGATGAATATTAAAATATAAAAATACAAGCTCAAATACTTAAAATATAAAGATACAAAATTTTGAAGAAATAGCAAGACAAAATTTACTCAAATAGACAAAACATAAAAGTTACGTTATAATGAGAACTCATCATATTAGAGGAATGGTGTACAGAAATGGAATATCATATTAATTTTTATAAAAAATTCTTCCAAGCTTTACCAACTTCGGGATACATTTTCAATGTACCGGTCATGTTCATGTCAATGGATTTCCTATTTTAAAATGCGAGCAAATTTTAGCGTTTTGGTGAACACAGCGTCAGTTATCTAACTTAAATCTGTCCAAATGTAAATGCAAATAAATATTTAAAAAAATACATTACATCATGTTTCAAACTGTAAAAATAATCAAAATAATACAAGGAATTCAGTTTATTTTATTTCTATTAATTATTTTTGTTTCTTTTTTATAATTGTTTAAAAATACCAAATAAAAAAAATTGTAAGTAAAAATGAATCTACAGAGATTTGAAAAATTAATTATTAAGTAAAAGATAATTTTTATAGATATACTTTTGAGAGAATTAATTTTAAATTTTCCAAATATTTTTAATTAACTGATAAGTAAATATATAAAAGTTATAACAAACAAGCAATGCCAGCGAAAATCTAATAATAAAATAATACATATAAATATTTATTGAATAATTATCTTAAAAGTTATGTAATGTATCATGAATTATTTAAATGTGTAGAAATTATGCCCTACTCCAACCGCAGATCATATGTAATTATTCAAAATAAACATAACTTTTCTCCAAAAAGTTTTAGTTGTTTACAGTGGAAAATATTGACAGTGATTTAATTTCCAAAAGGCTTTGCAAGATTGCTATTGTGATGTCAAAATGCTTATTTTGTTTAAGAATTCCTATTAGTTCATTACAATTTAAATAATTTTTCTGAAATAACTACTTTTAAAAACAACAAATAGCTTTCTAACCAAAAATCTCTAAAAATCATAGCAGATTGTTTATTTAGTAAAATGAATGTACATAAATCTAAATTTTGTAATTTTGTTAGGATAGAAAAATTAAAAAAAATTATATAATCCTCGCCTCTCCTCAGACAGATAATTAATACCTTACTAATTAAGGTACATATTTAAATTTTAATTATTTGATTTAACCTAAGTCTAGACACATTTTTTACAGGTTTGAAGTGAAAAAATAATTATTAGCTAATAAAAATGAAGTTTAAAAATTTTATTGAATTTTATGCAAATGAAAATCCAGGCACGAAATAAAAGTTATTTTTTAGAAATAATTCATTGAAAACAATTTTTTTGTGTTATAAATGTTAATATATATTAAATTTTAATAGAATATAAGAATACATATTTGCATAATGTTACAGATGAATGCATATATAACTATTTAATATATTTTTCATTCAGTTGAAAAATACGTTTTTATAAAATGCTTTATAAAACTTTTTGTTATAAGTAATGTTTAAAAATTTTATTCATATTTATAAGATGCATAATCTGCCCAAAATATAGATGCAAATAAGTATTAAAAAAATTATATTATATAATGTTTCAAACAGTAAAAATAATCAAAATAATACGACGAATTCAGTTTATTTTATTTATATTCATTATTTTTGTTTCTCTTTATAAAACAAAATGAAATAAGTCACCAGAACATGAAAATGAAAATGCATCTGGCAATATGTACTGTTAAATAAGAATGTAGCGATAATAATTATATTCACTTACAAATAGAAATGCATGAAATATGTATGGACAAAAATTAGTGAATAAAAATACAAAATACAATGTATTTAATGAATTAAAAAACAATTGTTCACTGAAAATAAAGATTATGTATATGTTGTTACAATATCTAAGTTCTATAGAACAGCAAATTTTCCTTTTATTGTTTTTTGGAATTTACCGAATCTCTGTAATTTAATAAGACCGGCATAATATTAATTTTTTTTTCATGAACAAATTAATTAATGCAATGAGTTTACCGTATTTTTAAGAAGTAAAAAAAAATATATTTGGATTTTTTAATATTACAAATTTTTTACTGTAAGTATAATTCATTTAATAAGGAATTATTAGAATCACAAATTATTTGTATTTTGTTGGTTGTGGTAGAAAAATGTATACCAAACAAAATGTTAATGCACCAATCAAGCATTAATATATGAGTAATGATACATTTTAATGCTTGCACATAGCATAATATGATTATAATTTGACTGATAAAATTATATTTCTGTACAAAAACACAAAAACCATATGTTTATATCATCAACATTTTTTATTGTTCTATCAAGAAATACTTTTGAACAATAATGAAAAATATATTCAAGAAAATATATTCTTATAGAATATATATTCTTTTTGAAATATTCAAGTATTTCTGTAATATCGTGATTAATAACGTTTTTATCACCAATAACAGTATATCAATAAAGTATTTTCTGTTAAATCGTAAACTCTTTTAAAATATCGAGTTTTAATGATTTTAGTCAATATACTCAGCCAAATAACATACCAAAAATTTGAAAAAAATATTTGTAACAAAAAATTTGTTATTTAAAAATAAATTTTATTAAATAATTGTATTATGAAGAAAATGTCATAAAAATATATTTATTTCCTCTCATTTTATTATAATTTTTTTTAACCATAGAAATTTTTATTCTTATAAGGTGGATATAATGCAATAAGATTACCATTTCTATAAGGTATATATGAGAATAAGATTTACAAGAAAATGAAAAGAATACTGGGAATATTATGTAATTTTTTTCATTCAATTCATTTTTCCCAACAATTTAAAACATTTTAGCAGCAATTAATTCAGTTTCCTTCAATTTTCCTTACATACGCAAAAAGAAAACTCAGTATGAAATAGTTTGTGTTATATACATGTTTTTAATTATAAAATAATATTTTACGGGTACTTTCTTTATTGACTTTTTAAATTTTAGTAAATATCCTTTATTAATTATATTTAGCAAAATGTAAATATATGCAACTATCCAATCCTTATTTTAAGTATTTCATTAAGTATTTATCATTATTACCTTAAATAAACAAAAATATCTTCATTATTATTTTAGGTACAGTATATTTGTCATTTAAAATATTTTACGTAAAATGTATAGCAAAAAGGGACTTTACGTTTTTTAAATAATTTGCTACAAAAACAATACAATATGAATAAGACATCAGAGATATAAAATAATAATTTTCAATAAATATAATTACATACTATTTTTGAAATAAAACCACCCCAAAGAAATTGAATTTCTTGTTCCTTAAATGGCATTATAAAGGGTCTCAGATTAAAAGAAAAATTCATTGTAACTTCGATACGAGTAGTTCATGATTTGTGTTCTCTTAATTTTTGATTCTGATACCGAAGAAAACTCCGTTTCGCAAAGAAATTTATCTGAAGGCAAACTTCTTTCATAATCTTCAAGGGAAAAAAATACAACTTGATCAAATACTTCTACAATTTCCCAACGGAGAGGCGAAAAGGCAGAACAATTTCATTCCAGTCTGACTCTATTGGTTTTCTTTGAATAAGCTCAGTTTAAAAAATATTGAAGAAGTGATTTTGTTGGAAGAAAAGATTATTTCTTATTAAAAAAATTATTGCTGTTTGCCCAACAAAAGGATGAAAGGTAGCTTTGTTTGCTGAGATTTCAGGGAGTAGAGCACATCTTTCTATGAAAACTCAATTTCCTCAAGTATCTAATCAATATTAATTATTAAATTAAAGATAATTAAAATATGATACCTTTTAAGACCGTGGTATGTTTCTAAGGAATAATGTTTGTGTGTTACATTTAATGTTAAATATTTCCTTATAATTTAAGCTCTTTGAAAATGTCTCTAAACTGAGTAATTTTTATGCTTATATTGATAATATATAATTGATACAGTTTCTCATAATATAGAATATAATTAACTCATTAAAGAACTCAAATGTTTACATAAGAATGTTATCAAAAGACGTTATTTATTAAAATTAAATTGGTTTTAAAATTGTCCCCACTTTAATGAAAAAAAACAACTTTTAATAATTTTTATTTTTATATTTAAATAAAACTAATTTATTTTAATATTAAAGCTAATTTTTTTATTTCATTATTTTGTAAGAATTTTTGAAAGCAAGTGCTTTATTAATTTAATAAAAAAAATTGAATTATATAGAATAATAAATATTGAAAATATTGAATAAATATAATAATTAAATATTGAATTATTTTAATAAAATATTTAATTATTATTTTAATGAAATATCTGCAAAGACTTAGGAATCAGTCGACGTTTGCATGCTCAAGGTAATTATAATTGCGAACAGAATTTTTTTAACTCTTAGTTAAATACTAACTATTATAATTTGGAGTTGCTTACACAAAAAATTATCTTGAATAAATAATTACAATACGCTTATTTAACTTAATTTTTGACATTTAATAACTAAGACAAAGAGATAATATTTTTGTCTGTTTATGAAATACCTTACCTTCACTATAATCCACTGCGGAATGTACACACAGAGAACAATTGCATTATCAGGAATTAAAATAAGTATTTGTGATTCTTATTATATTTATTTAATTATGTATGGATCCTATCATGTTAAATTTATTCGTAGTTTAACTAAAACATTTTAAAAATCAATGATACTCGTAGTGAACTAGTATACCTTTCTTAAAAAAATAAGAGTATAATTATTTGTCAGAAATAATGTTTATTTTGGATTCAAAATTTATATAATCATTTTAATTATCAATAATTATTTTACCTATATTTATTTAAATTTACGTAACCTTCAATATTCAAACTAATAATTATGGCTCCAGTAACTCACAACGATACAAATAATATTCTTTATTACGTGGCTTTTCAACCTTCCGCTTAATCTTAAAGAAATTATAAATTTGAAATGTCTAAGACCTTTGAAGAAAACGAAAATATTTTTAGAACTTAAATTGCAATTAGCTGTGTACATCAGATAAATTATATTTCAGATATTATAATTAAAAAATAATAATTAATAAATAAATCTCAATTTTCAAACAAATGTACATCTATAACATATCTCATACATGTGTGGAATTTTCTGAAAAAACAATTATAAACTGGAATTTTTATTTATTTTTTTTCTGGAAAAAAATTTCAAGAAAATTTTTTTTTCTGAACAAATTACAAAACAAATTTTCTGGAATTGTTTTCTCTGTTTTTCCAACTTTGAGGCCCATTTCCTTATAAAATGAAACAAATATCTTAGAATTTTGCAAAAATTGATTAAATGATTAGAATTTTTTTAGAAATTAAATTTTTAATTATTGAGATATGCAAGAAAATTAAGAATCACATTCGGTGTAGAATAAAGTTAAATTTTTTTTTTATGAAATGCATAATCAAAAAAGTACTACAGTGGGTTTTTATACCTTTTACCGAAGAACTATAAAGAAGGTAAAAATTTTATTTTCTAACACTTTTTAGTTTGATAGCCAGTTATTTAACTATCCTATTGCACTTTGATTTCAAAAAGAAAAAAAAAAAAAAAAAAAAAAAAAAAGAGTTTTTCACGAAATATCAAGATTGATTTTACTCATAATGTGCTTATTTTGAAAGTCAAAATGCACAATAATCTAGGATAATCCATTGGGGAGATGTTTTGGAATATATTTAAATGGACTAGCTTCAATTCTGATTTCATTTATCATTTTTTTTTTCAAATATAGAGCAGTACATTCAGAGATATGACTGCCAATCTTATCCTGATGAAACATAACACAATGAAGAATATATGGATAAATTTATGAGATGTTTTCTTTAAAAATAAGTGCTTAAACGTTTTTCTAGTATTGACATTTTGACAATTTTAAGTAAATTTGATAATAATTTTTCCTTAATTTAAGTTTTATGTCATAAGAGAATCTCGTAGTAATTCTGAAACGTTTTGCAAAACATACTTTTTTCCCCTCTCAATAAACAATTGTCTTTTCTCATCTTTTTCGGTATTAATTCGATTCACTTTATTGTTTTCAGATAAATATAACCAAGTCTCGTTAAATTTTACTACTTTTGTCAACTTTTCTGCAAGTTAATTTCCTTACAACGATTTCCACATAGCGTTACGATGAGAAAAAAAGTGTTTCAGCTTTAGCTCATGAAAATAATTGTTTTTTCTTCGGATTAGTTTTCAATGAGACATAATAAATTTTTTAAAGTGCTTAGAGATGTTTAAAGGTTTTACAATAGTTCATTGGGGACTGGATTTTTTTTTTAACATGAGATTCAACTTTAGATATTATAAAGGTCTACGTACCTGTGTTAAATATACTTTATTTACCTTTCCCCATTCAAATGTAACAATTGTAATATTTATTTTTTTAATTAATTATTTAATTTATTTTACTTATTCTTAAATAATAAAACCATGCATAATAATCGGATTAGAAAAAGGCGTAAATTCGTAAAAGGCAAAAATATAGCCTTCAAATCTTTGTTTATATTACAGCAACATTTTAAAGCAATGAATAATTTTAATGATGCAGATGAAAATTAAACCCTATTTTTAATTGTTGCCATCAGGTTTTTTATTTTTAATTTAATTCATGGAGGATGTCGAAATCATTACAAAAATTGTCTGAAAAGTCTCTTTATAAACAGACAGAAAATTCATTTTAAATTGTACATAACTAATTTTATTTATCAATTTAAAAGTTTTAGCAGTTTGAAATGCTTATTCTAATATTAAGCATTATTCACTTTAATTACGAATTTGTAGAGAAAATTACGAATTAATATTATGAACTATTACCAATTAAATTATTGAACTACGTATTATTATTTAATGAAGAAAATTACGAATTTATACTAAACGTTATCCATTAATTAATTCCGGAATGTAACATCTGAAACCAAACATTTTATTCAAAACAATAAATTCATTTGAGAAGGTATTTGTAACAAAGATAACGATTTTAAAAGCAAATTAAAGTTTTAAGCATTAATTAAAAGCTTTTCCATATCAATTAAATGCTATTAATTCATCAAGTTAATTTTTTATTTGGTGTTCGGAGCTAAATAATGTAAGGAAGCACGATGTTTAAGATTTAGTATTAGCGTCATTTTAACGGAATGGATAACTCTCTGTTGTAAATTCGTTTATTTTTAATACTACCATTTATTCAATCTATCCTGAAAAAAAAATATTACTTCACTAAAAATTTCTAATTTTGTTTAATTCAAATTTAAAAGAAAATTTTTTTATACTTTGGAAAAATTTATTATAAATCAAGTGCTACAAATAATTTAAAATTCCTTAAATTAAAGCTAATTGAAAAATTTCCTAAAAAAAAAGTACAAAACTTAAGTAAAGGTACAAACTTAAATTTCAACCAAATTGCAAAGCCAGATGAAAAAAAAGAACTTTAGATAGTATTTTGTCTTTCAACTGTTCTTTAAAGTTTAAAGTTAATAAAAAAAAAGTTCTCAAGAACTTTTTACGATGTCCTTTTTTCCATATAGAAAGAAAAATTGTGAAGATGCCTCAAAAATCAATTCGTATCTCGTTGAAAATAGGATTTTAGGATATATGATACACAAGGGAGTGAAAAAATCTTTTTTTTTTACAATGGTAAAATTCTCTAAAAGGATTGAATGGGAAAGTAGAAAAAATAGTTTTGAATACACTTTTGAAAACAGGCACTGTAACTATGTTACTAAAGAAATTTATTTTTCTTTGAAATGGAACATCAATACTCTATATATCTAATTTACTGTTTTAAAAACTATGAAACTTACAATCTGATAGCAACCTGCCATAATATCATAACAAAGGTCATTACTATAGTTAGCATTAGGTTTGTATTAGTCTTCTGGAAACGTGCTATATATTACAGTATATATATATATATATATATATATATATATATACATATATAAAATTCTTCTGTACATGTGTTTGTCAAACATGGATAAAGTTTTATGTTATCCCCTTTGTTGTAAGTGTGTTGTGTATCCCCTTGTAACTTCTATACCGTTCGATCAATTTCGCTATAAAAATTGGTTATAATATGGATTCGAGTATAGAAAATATGTTCGCGCTAACTATTTTATTGTTACTTGCCACCAGATGGTGCTGCAGCATTTCAGTTTGTATACCTTTCAAACGATATCCAGGAAAACTAGTATGCACAAATATTGGAACATGGGGAATATATTCACGATATATAATTTTCTACAATGCATTTTTTTGACAGGACAACGTGTATATATATATATATATATATATATATACTGACTCAGTATTAAATTTCGTTTACTGTTATGTTTCACCATTAAAATAGAGACTGGAAAAACAGTGATACAGGAAACGCGAAATTGATTTCATATTAATTTTATTCAATAAAATATTTGCCTTTCAAATGTATTTAGCTAGTGCAAGATATGATTTAGGTATTATAATCATATTTTAAAAATAATTTATTAGATGCCTGTATATCATTAATTATAGAGTCAAGATCTATAAAAATTTTGGTGCAATTTAACCCCTGACAGTGGAGAACGAATTGAGCTTGAAAATTGTCTAACTGAACTCGTTCTGAAGAGTTAATATAAGGTTTTTACTTTGTGAGTTAGATTCTTCTGTGCAATATTCCATTCGCAAAAGCTTTCCAAATTGGTTTGTTTCAGTGCGGACGAAAAAAGCGAAAGATGCGAGAACGTTTGAGAACTTTCAGAAAAGGAAATCTCAGCTCCAGATAGAGTTGGTTGTCCTTAATAAGTTTTATGGCCTTCCAAAATACAGTTGGGGGCTTGCTAGTAAAGAGAGATAAGGAGGTTTCTTTTTCGAAATCCCACTGAAATACTAATAAAGAATATGCGAACGAATGCTTGCGGCTGACACATTCTAACTAGAACACTGCATTACGGTCGAGTATACCCGTAGAGTAGAGATTGACCGTGAATCTCGCTACATAGATGCTAGTTTTGCAATCTAAACTCGTTTAAAAGTGGTAATAGATTTAAACTGTACTCAGGCGACGATTGCTTCATAAAACAGAGGGATATATATATATATACAATGTTAAGTATGATATATTTAGCATCTATAAAGGTAATACTTAGTTTTTGTGAAAAAGTGTCTTTAATTTTATTTGTATTTGAATTTCTTTACATTTACATATGAATAATTTGAACCATGGTTTCATTACACTTAAAATTAGTAATTATTTATTAGACTTGCAAATATTTAATAACTTTTATTAAATATTTACAAGTCTACGTAATAGCTATAGTAAAGGGATTTCTGTATACATCTTTAATATATACATGGCATTAGGTTATTAGCTTTATTTATAATAATCAAATAAATTGTGTCATATTAAATTTAAGTTCTTTAAGATTTCAAATAAAATATATTAATTAAAATGTTCCTAAAATTTTCAATTGCATACCATCTAAATAGTGAACTCATTTACAATCTATCCTACACAATTGTACTATTCACCTTCATTAAAGCAATTTAAAAAATATCCAACTTGTCTCTGTAATAAAGCAAAGTGCAGAATAGGCAAATAAGTTTTACAGTATGAGTAATTCATAAAAAGACAAATTTTCATTAAGTGTATCTTAATTAATAATCCACAGTTAATATGATCACTAGAAGGAATAAATTTAAGATGTTAAGCAGTAATTTTATAAAATCAAAGAAGTAATTTAAAAATTAAAGGTTTTAGTTCGAATAATAATAAAAAAAAAGATACATTTTTCTTTTTTCCCACATTTTTCATTCTCTTATTACTTATCAATTTTACTATAAAACTGTTTCAAGTATGTATTGTTGATAATGTATATGTATGTTTATTATATTAAAATTAATATATAAAACCATTAAACAATTCATAAATAACTATATTATGAATTTTATATTGATTTTATTCCATTATATTAAATTTCTGTTTTATTATTTTACAGTTGGACCTGTACCGTACGTATATACTGGTGGATCGACTAGCTGGGAGGATTGGTGGACCTATGATGGCATCTCTGGTAATATCATTTTTTCATGCGTTTGTAGAAAACATGTATCTGTACATTTAGAACACATTTCCATCTGTTTTTCATATAATATATATATATATGAATATTTATAAGTATGCATTCTTACATAACGGGATTGTAGTCATATAGGATTAGTAAGGTAGAACATCTCACTTCACAACTTTAAATAAAGCGGGAATGCAGATTAGCAGTAGGGTCGTCTGGCAAGATAAAACTACCATCCTTACCACCAACAAATAAATGCTGTCTAGCTGGCTGTTTCCTAAAATTAAAACAATTTAACCTGGTTTCGTGAAAGGGCTACTCTTGCTGTTAAAAATGAAGACGTACACGTAATAACGAAACACATACTTGCCATGTTACACATTCTTGACAGATTTATGTTACCAAGAATAGTCACTGAACACAAATTTTTTGATATTGTAGTAGATGCAGATCATATCATCCATTTCCCATCAGAGTTTCTCTTGATACGGCTACATTGTCACCACATAGCGTTTTATTTAAAATGTGATTTCCAAAAATTTTAATTCAGAACTATACCCACCAAAACTTTGCAATGATACAAGGCTGTATGCAAAAGAGATGCTGGTTAAGGTGATTTAAGCGACTATTTTAATAGGCAAGGGAAACGATGAAACACTTTTTATCCCACGTATACCAGTCATTTTGATGCATCTCCTTTTTAACTAGAAGCGATTTCCTTTTAACTAACAGTGACTCTTGCATTCGCGATCGCTATTAACAAGTCACCGGAGCAGTATATTTAGTAGTGCGCAGGGGGTTTGTGATCGCCATGTTTCTCTTATGGATAGCTTTATGTTGCTTGTTACGTGTTCACCCATAAATTTCTTAATTCTTACCTGGAAGTGAAACTAAAAATTTTATTTATAATTAAGTTCTAACTTAAATTAATATTATAATGATCTGGTCAATGAATCACCAGAAATTAAAAAAAAAAGTAGCTGGTTCAGATGAGCAGATTCAGATACGTTTTTTCTAAGACGATTTAAAATGCTAAATTGTTAATAATAATTTAAATAAATTTTAAATGCTATTGGGCTTGTTGTGTTTGATCTTCTCCTTCTATGAAACGAAATAAATGTAGATTAATTTATCCTGAAAATATTTTAAAAAAGCTGTGTTTCTCCTTCAATTTCACCGCTAATGCTCGTAGCGTAACGGAAATGAATCCTGAATAATACAAAAATCTGTCACAACTAACCTCTAAATTGAAGAAATCTCTAGAACATTATCTGTATTGAAATCTTTAAGGATTAATATGAACATGAAAATAGATACAAATAATTTTGTGAGTTTGTAAAAGGAATATCATTTGTTACTGTTGTGTATCATTGTTGTGTAAAAGGAATATCATTTGTTGTTTTTTTTATCAATGAAGGTACATTTGCTAATTTACTTAAGCTTTCCAGATAATTTAATATATAAAAATTTGGAAAAGAAAAGTTAATAAAATATGTTAGATATAACTATCTGTAGAGAGCATAGCTAATGTGCAGGGTAATGCGTTTAATATCGATGGTGGCGTCTGTTGCTGCAATTAACTAGGATACCCGGGTCAAAAGTTTGTTTCAAAGTTTGGATTTTGACAGCGACAGTACGACGCATAGAAAATTAGACTGCCAGGAGGCGTTTTGTAAATTTTACTCTTATACGATGCGAAAATGCGGGGCAAAGTTACCTAGATATCTCTCTTAATGTGATATTCTTTTTTAATTACCCAGTCAGGTGGCTTTCCATAGTATACACAAGATGAACACGAGACCAATCAATGTAGAAAAAACTAAGTTAAAGAATTCGAAGTAAAATTCTTTGAAGTGTTATTTGTTGAAGCTTTTGAATAAAAAATTTCTTATTAACTATTCGATGTTTAGTTGCAATTTTAAGGCACAATATCGAGCTTCTGAGTATTCTATATTCGAATCAAACATTTAATCCCGAAATCATTATTATACACTAAATGTTTACAAGGCTTTTCCCGGGTATTTATTTTTTTCTGCATTTTGTCAGACAAGGACAATGAATAACAGAACGAATGTAGCGTAAAATTGAAGTAATTTTGTTAACTAGAATTTAAAAATATGTGAGCGGTATACAAACCATAAAATAAAACATTTTACAAATTCATTATAATTTAAATTCAAAACAAAACATCATTATAAACAACAGTTTTAGTTACATCTCCATTTGCAAGAATAAATAGCCTCTTGGGTATACCCACTTTTGAGCAAAAATCTATAACGTTATCTAGCAGAGAAACACGATAAACACAAATCCATTCCTCAGTACCTAATATACTGCTCCTGTGATTTGCTGATCGTGATCGTGAACGCAAGACTCACTGGAAATTGTAGTCTGTTAAAAGGTGGATTCGTCGTAATGAGTAGTATTCGTGGGATAAAAACAGTTTCACCCTCTCTCTCTTGTATTAAAATATTCTCTTCAAGCACATTACCCAGCATCTTCTTGACACACAGCATTGTGTCATTGCAAAGTTTTGGTGGGTCAAGGTTCTGTAGTAAAATTACTGGAAATTCCATTTTAAGGAAAATGCTATTTGGTGGCAATCCATCCCAATCAAGTGTGTTTAGGAATTCTGGTGAGTAATGATCGATATCATCGGCATCTACTAAGGTATCGAAAGATTTGTATTCTGTGACTATGCCTAGTAACATTGACAGTTATTTTTTTTGTTTTGTTATTTTTTGACGTCTTCATGTTTAGCAACAAAAACAGCCTTCTCGCAACCAGTTTAAATTGTGATAATTTTCGGAGATAGGCGGGTAGATATTATTTATCATTTCAGCGACGGACGATACTAGATTAAAAAATCGACAGGCAGTTTTATCTTGCTAGAAAATTCTACGGCTAATCTACATTCTCCAGTCTACAGTAGTTTGTCAAAAAGTAATAGAAATTGTAAAATTCACCCATGCATGCAAAACTACATTTTCCCTTTTTAAAGCTGGGAAAGTATTCCCCTACCACATTGGCCCCCCATAACTACAAACCCGTTATCTAAGAGTTACTTATTGAGTAGGGGGAATATTTGGGGTTAGCTATCTTCCTAGAAGATAGACCCTCTTATTTACTGACTCCGATGTGCTGTTTTTTCAACCATTTCTTCTTGTTAAATAAGTTGGCCCGTTAATTAGTTGTACTGGCAGGAATGATCTGGCGGTGTCTTTCTATAGAAAATCAAACATTTTTAATTTTCATTTATGGAATTATAGTATTTATAAGTAAATCGATCATCTTAAATTTATATCTCAGTTTATTTATTTATTTTTTTTTTTTTTTGCATTTCGCCCCCCTCCCCCATAGAAAGTATAATTCATAAAAAAAATTTCGAGGTTTCGACCATTTCACCGTAATTTTGGTAAATTATTTTAGCGAGGAAAAAAAAAAAGGTAGAAAGTGCAAATGAATCTAGAAAATCTCAATCGCAGATGAAAAACACTGATAACGATTAAAAATTGCGTTTTGACAAATTTTAAACAAAAGTTATTGTGCATAAATATTTGTAAAAAAATAAAGAAATTAGATAGTATACTATAAATAAGCATACATAACAGAATATTTGAAAGAAACAAAAACAATAATATCTACAATTGCATAAACTTTTAAAATTGAATAGTTGATACAATTAACTTTAATCTAAATAAGCATTTTTAATTTAATTACCATTTTAACAATTTATTTTAAATTAAAGACTTCTAATTCAAGCCACAAGATGGCGCTCGTTGCCAGAAAATGATTTTTGCTAATTAAAAAGGAGCTAATTAAAATATGTTCATAATTTTTTGACTAGACGCAAGATTAAAGTATAATAACTTAAGAGAAAAACAAATTAGAAGGTTATATGTTATAGTTTCTTAAGCTCCGTAGAATACCCTACATACATGCACATTCCTTTGTATTTAGAGAGATGGCGCAAGAATATTAATTCTAAAATAACATTAAGTATAGGATGGCAAAAAAAATTAATTCATTAAAAAGCCTATTTGACTACAAAAAATTTATATTAAATGAAATTAATATATTTAAATATGGAGTTGATTGTTGAAAAAATATAGAATTTACAATTTCGAATGCTGATATACCTTTCTCTATTTAATGTCAGTTTCATTAGTATCATAGACAAGAAATTCCACAGATATTTTTTTTCAAAAACAATCTGACGTATTATTTTGTAATTATGAAATTATTTTGTGCTATATAGAAAAGTGAATACAAGATTTTTGTAGAAATTTAACTTTTCATGTTACTGATTGTTAACTAAGTTAAGAATTAACCAAAAATTTCAGAAAAATTAAAATCAGTAACGACTGATCTGATTGATCTATAAAGTGCAGTAGAAGTAAAATGGATCCAATCCAATCCAATTTATTGAAAAGCATGTTTTATAACACAAAAATTTTTATTAAAGGAAATTGATGTATTTAAATGTGGAGTTGATTGTAGAAACAACAAAAATTTGCAAAATCAAATGTTGATATATCTTTTTCTATTTAACGCCAGTCCCATTAGTATCATTAGTTGACACATATTTTTTTTCAAAAACGTCTGGAATATTATTTTACAATATATTAAATTATTACGTGCTATAAAAGCAAACTGAAAAGATTTACTATAAAAATATAGCTTATCATGTTAATGATAATTAACGAAGCTACAAGCGAACAAAAATTGAAGGAAAAATTAAAATCAGCAACGACTGATCTGACTGATTTATAGAGTGCAATAGCAAGTTGAGACGAAAATCATCTTACAACAGGAATTTTCATAAAAAATAAAGTAGCAGGAATAATGATTTTCTGAGTTTCTTTAGTATATGTGGGTAAATAATAGCATTGATTAATATAAAATAATATAAATAATATATATGATTATGATTAAAAGATATGATATTAATATATCATTTTGTTTATTATTCATATACTTTGACAAATAAGAATAAAAAATAACTGAAGAAAGATAAAAATATGCAATCATTTTATATTTCATTCAATTTCTCATAAATTTCGCTTAATGTTTATATTTTATAATCTGATCAAGAGACTAAACCAATTGTTATGAAACAAATTAGTAGTTTTTGTTTAGTAATTTGAAACATCAAATTGGTTTTTAGAACTAAGTAAAATTGCCGTAATTAATTATTTACATCAAATGATGTTTGAATGTAATCTGCATTCTCGTACTTTTCTTGAACTGTATTGCGCATCCAAGCAGAATCTTGTCTCCGCACTATTTGGACAATTTAACTGATTATAAAGTCCATGATATAAGAACTTCAAAAGAATGGGAAAAAACTTTAATTAGCTTTCTCATTTGAATTTTTTCCAACGTCAGCAAGTTTCCGTTTTGGAAGCGGAAGAGAAAACTTTAAATGATTTTTTTAATCATACGGTATTACTTTTTACCTTTATTTTTTTCTTATTATTCTTCCAGATTTCGAATTTACTTCCACTTCCAATAAAACCCCCTCGCTGCTTTCTAACAAAATTCAATCTTCGAATTCAAATCTGCATCATGTCCTTTTTGAATATAAAATCAAACTTCAGTACAATGGGTACATTTTTATGTGTACTCTAAGTTCTTTGTATTCGTAATCTAAACAAAAACTGCAAGTCACTATGAATTAAAATTCGATATGCATTCAAATTCTTCTAATATTTTTTTTAGATATTGAGCTTTATTGTCCTCCTTTTCATCGATTCGCATTAGATTTAAAATATTTATTGAAGCAATTTAAAAACGTCATTGACATTTTATTTATTGTTTATAAGTTTCCATTTATTACAAAATCAAACTTTCATTCATAAAGTGACATCAATAAATTATCAATAAAAGCGATATTAAGTGATATCAATAAAATTAATTAAAAATTTCATTATACAATGAATCAATTAAAATTCATTATAAAGTGATATCAATAAAATTAATAAGAAATTTGGTCACATTATATTAATAGACATTTAAAATTATTTTACTATATAATTTAATTTATTGTGACAATTAATACATAAATTGCAGATTTATTAATTGTATGACTATTGTTTTTTCAAAAAAAAATATTTGCAGTGATTACTAATGTAAATATTTGTCTTTTTATCATCGTAAATTGTACTTTAGAAAATTAAGTTTGTAAACCAATTGCATCTATTTGAAAAAGACAGCCGAAATATCTTCTACAAATAGCAAGGTAAACATGTGATTAATCTAACAAAAATATAGTGTTTTTGTACCTGTGTTATAAAACTTCCGCTGCTGTTTTTTTTTCATATAAAGAGAACTTACAATAGACTTATGGTATGATAGGTCTTCAAAGTATCCTCATTAGACATTCAGTAACAGTTAAAATGAGATACAAAATATGCAAGCTATTCTGAAGCCCATCTTCCAAATATATATATATATTATGTCACAAGTTCGATATAGTAGCCACAAGTAGTAAAATACAGTAGTCACAAGTATAGTATAGTAGTCACCAGTAGTTCATATTGAACAGAAAATTTATCAGACCTGCAATTTTTGAAGAAAAAATCATTTTTAGTGTTAAACATCGGTGAGGCTTGTGTTCCACATATATAGGCTGTGAACAACCCACCGAAGGACGATTAGAGGTTTGGTTTGGTTTTTCGCTCTACGGTCATCTTGTGCACGCATTGGCTAAATAGACCGGGGCCTACAGTTTAACGTGGATTCCGAACCACTACAAGCATCCATGGCACCGCCGGAACTCGAACCCGAAACCTGTGGTACAAAGCGTCAGGGACTATTAGAGGGGGACCTTGTCTTAGGGGAGAATTTTGAAGTGACACTGACCACATTTGTCACTTTTAAATTGTTATGTAATTTTCCACATATATATTTCCAAATATTTATATATTTTCCACTTATATCCACTGATCCCGGTTTGTTTTAAAATATGAAAGTCTCACACCAGGAATATTGATAATCGATGTGGGACATGCATGTTTTCCAAATTGTCATCGAATCTCCTCGTTTCTGAAAACAGAAATTGCCACGTATGCTTCCAGCGGATTCAAACTTAAGTTCACCTGCACTCTCATTGTGCATGTTAACGCTAGGGCACGAATTGGGCCAGAAACAGACATTATAAGAAAATAACTCATTCCATAGAAATTTATCATTCATTACCAATTTTAAGGCAAATTTTTATAAATACTGTGCAAATCCAAATATAGCCATAGATTTCATTAAAAATAATTAATGAGCAATTATATTTATTTCAGAAGAAAGTTTTCAAAGGTGTTTTTCGTACTATTTTGCTTCCAATTAATTTTTAACACCAGGGAGTTAATCTCTTAATGAGGTTGAAATTCTGTTTCCAAATCAGTGCTTATAATAGAATTGTTATTTTAATTTTCTTGGGAAAAACAACCTGAAAAACTTTTACAGCAAATGATGTATTTAAAATTTACTAAATGTGGATATTTAATTAAATAAATTAAGCATTTTCTCTTGTATTCTGAGAATATTCGCAGAAAATCAGAAATAGATTAAATTTAAAATAAGTAATTAAAGTAAATCAGAAGAATTTTAATTTATAGAAAAAAGAAATTGCTTCCAATTAATAAAATTAAATGTGTGTATATATATAGATTTAGTATTGTTCTGAACTGATTGCTAAAAACAATATTTTTTTAAATAAATTCATTAAAATATAATTAATATTCATTTCCAAATATACTTTTTAAAATGTTCTAGAAGAGTTAAAAATATCTTTGGTTTCCCAGAATGTTCAAAGTCTCATTATTTTTGAGATAAAGTTTTTACAAAAGTTTCTTGCAATTAGTATTTAATATATGTAGTATTTATAGAATCAAAGTAGTTTATGAACAAATTGATTAAGCATGAAATTATAAAAAAACTAAAATTTTAGTCTCCTATGATATAAATAGTAAAATAATGTTGAAAAGAAATTCAATATATTTTTGGAAATATTTTACAAAGTTTTAAGGGAAAAAAAATATGTGAAAATTTTATAAATTATTAACACAATAATATAATTTTAGTTCGACTATTTCAGGTATCGATGTTTTTGCTTAGTTGTTTTATGAAAAATAATTGCTCTTTTTACATTAAGTTCTCTAATGATAGCAATCCAATTCTTGCATCAATTTTTAAATAGTTTTCAACAATTAATGAGAAAATAATATTTGCAAAGCAACAGTACTTAATCACTATCTATTTTTTTTATAAAGATTATTATCAATCTTAATTTTTAGCAAAAATAACATCCAACAGATAAATTTTAAATATTTTATTGGAGCCCATATGGCTAGCAGTTCTATTTTCATTTTTTAATTAATGATTTATGAAATATAAAGACTGTTAACATATATGAAACTGACATGAAAATTACCCCCATCACAACAAATAAATGGAATTACTATCTTCATTGACACAAGGTCTACCTTACAGGCTCAAGAATGATCTCTTTTAGAACAAATCCACTACTTGCACGGAATGTGTATCCTGCAATGGATCCTTGTTCGTGTGGATTTGAAATTTAATGAATTTGCCTTGGCAAGCTCCAAACTTATAATTCCTTCTAAGGTTAAAACTTAATACCAAATTACAGAACTAAATGTCGACAGAAAAACAGTTACTATTCTCACAAGATTAGGGATGAAGCACCACAAAAATATGAAAACTTCTGGTGATAGCATTAAAAAATACCAAAAATATGGCAACTGCCCTGATGTCGATCTTACTCCTCATCATCATGTCTTTGATTGTCCAGCTGTTGCAGCCGCCATACATTGTCTGGACCATCCTTCAAAAGAGGATTTATACTCCGAGTGGCAATCGACATAACCAATATTATTCGGGACTATCACGATATTTGATTTTTTTGTACTCTTCAGGATATACGACAGCAACAACAACAACACGAAATAAAGCAAATAAGAGTATTTAAGATATTTTGAGGTGTACAATATATGTGGATAACACAATTCAAATATTTATCGTTATTTCCAAACATTTATATGTTTTAAATGCCACACTCTCTTTAAAGAAAACAATAACTCAAACTAAAGAAAAGTTTTGAAAACTACTTTGATGCCTAGTACGTTTTGTCTACTATGCACTGTACAATTTTCTTCTTGCACTTAATGTCGTTTTTGTAGCGCTTGTGTTTATACAAATCGCTTTAATTTACAATTTAGAAATATGCTTACTTAGTGTGTTTTACACAACTAATCAAACAGTTGGTAATCAAGATAAGGATTGAATGCTTCAAATTTTAGAAAAGAGTAACTATACTGTTTTTATTTCACTGGAGGCTACAAATCTGACATTTTTCAACATCTTTCTGCTACGATCGCTTTCTCAGAAAGAAACAAAAACTTTAATTTAAAAATTTTAATTAAAACTCTGCAATCGCTAACAGTCTAATGGAAAATTAATACGGGAGAAAATCATAAAAATGAAAAAGAGTAAAAGTGAAAAAACTTTTATTCTCTCTGAAAGAAACTTAAGAATTCAAGCAAAAGAAATGAAGCTGTTCACTTCTTAAAGACATCATATCTAAGCCGAACGATCGTTAAGGTTATTAGCTTCTCCAGCGGAGATGTTTTCTTGCTCTCTTGGAGGATCTAATTAAACTTTTAGCAATGTTTTTTATTTTTTTTGTGATGATTTAATTTGCAATACGAATGAGTAGAACTGAAAGCGTTTGCTTATTTCCTAAGAATTGAGTAAAATAAATTTTAAGGCTGATTTAATAAAACTTTTTGATAAGAAAAAACCAGTGAAAGTTGCATTAAAGTATTAAATGTTGCAATCCAAGAATAAAAATTAAACTTAGAGATAAATGCGGATCTATAATTGAAAAGTTTGGGCCTGAAATTTCTGTAGAATATTAAGTCGTTTAATTTATCCAGTTTTTCATGAAGCAATAAAGTTTTGGCATTATTTTTTTTTGTAATGATTTATTTTTTTATTATTTTTGCAAAAATATTTTACTAAAATTCCAGAATCAATTGAGTACACAGAAATTTAAAAAATATAGCAAAAACATAGCAATTAAAAAGTTGAGCCTGTAATTTCAGTAGAATATTACGTAGTTTAATTTATCCAGTTTTTTTTTGGGGGGGGCGGAAGAAATAAACTTTTAGCAATGTTTTTTAGTTTTTTGTGATAATTTAATTTGCAATACGGAAGAGTAGAACTAAAAGCATTTGCTTATTTCCTAATAATGGTGTGAAATAAATTTTAAGGCTGATTTAATAAAACTTTTTGAAAAACAAACAGTGACAGTGCATTAAAGAATTAAATGTTGAAATCCAAGAATAAAAATTCAACTTTGAGATAAATGCGGATCTATAATTGGAAAGTTTGGGCCTGAAATTTCTGTAGAATATTACATTTAATTTATCCATAATTTTTTTTTTTTTTTGTAATGAATCAATAAACTTTTAGCAATCTTTTTATTATTATTTTTGCAAAAATATTTTACTAAAATTCCTGAATCATTTAAGTTTACAGAAATTAAAAAAATATAGCAAAATATAGCAAAAATATAGCATTAAAAAGTTGGGCCTGAAATTTCTTTAGAACATTAAGTAATTTAATTTATCCAGTTTTTTATAATGCAATAAACTTTTAACAATATATATATTTTTTTTAGTTTTTTGTAATGATTTAATTTTTTATATTTTTATTATTAGTATTTTTTTTTTTTTTTTTTTTTTTTTTTTATATTATTATTATTTATGCAAAAATAGTTTACTAAAATTCCACAATCATTAGAGTTCCAAGAAATTAAAAAAATGCAGCTTTATTTTCTAAAAAAATAATAATTAAATTACTTAAAATGTGAGATTTAGGGAATTTAGAAGAAAAAAAAAGCAATTTAATTGCAGGAAACAGAAATTTTAAATTTTTATACTATTCACTCTTCAAATATTTTTCTTTAATGTAGTAAATCCTTTCCTGTTTCTTGTAAAACTATTAAATGGAATTCAATATTTGAATTAACAGAATTGTAATTTCAACAGAACTATTATTGTTCAATAAAAAAATAGTTGGCTTAAATTATATTTTCAATTAAAAACTTCAACATTGCTTGATGCATAAAGTCTTTCATAAAAAAATATAATAAAAGTTACAATTGATATCTTAACAACTCATTTTTATATATTTTTCTGTATTATACATTAGTAAATGGTTAAAAACTTTACAGTTTTATGAATTTTTCAATTAAAAATTTAATTTTACAAGCTAATGTAATTTATATATTGATGTAGCAGCAAAATTTTAATATAATATAAAAATAATTAAATTAGTTTACAGTCGAATTTATTAATTTTTTTTAACATTTAATATTCTAGGTAATGAAAAACTTTAACTTAAATTGCTACTATAAAATACAATAAATAATAAGCAGCAAATTTTAATAAAATTTTAGCCATATATTATGTAGATTTATAGTGAGAAAACATCTTGAATTTAAGAAATATTATTATCAAGTAACCATGTGGTGATCTTTAGAATTGCATTTCTATTTACGAATTTCCACTGTTGCTTTTTTTACAAAAAAATATCGTTTATTAAACAAAAATGTGGAAGCTTATTTAAAAAATATTAAGTCATTCATTGAGAACAATTGCATTACATTCTATGCGTGTTTTTTTCCATGGAATTTCATTCGAGTAGCAATTTTTAATAGAATTTCAACCGTACCTTAAGCAGATTTACAGTGAGAACACATCATGAATTTAAGAAACATTTTTATCCAGTAAATATGTGGAAATCTTTAGAATTGCATTTCTATTTAAGCATTTCCACTGTTGTATTTTTACAAAAAAATATCATCCATTAAACTAAAATATGGAAGCCTAATTCAAAAATATTAAGTCATTTATTGAGAACAATTACATGACAATCTATGCGTGTTTCTGTCCATGGAAATTATGCTTTAAAAGTAACTACAAATAAATTGCGTGGCATTTCACCATTCTTTTTAAATCGAATATAAATAATTTCTGTTGAAAGCAAATGACACAATGTATTTGGAACAGACCTTTCAAGTGGAGATAACTCATTAAAAATTTAGCGTTCAATCATCGAAAGCCATCAGACAGTTCTTACATGTTTCATCACATACTACAGTAACCATGCATTTGCCCAATAGCAATTTTGTCGAAATCATCGAAAGAGGGCAATAAAAAATTGGACGCCAAAGAACAAAATTCAAAGAAAAAAACCTGAAATTGATGTATAAAAAACAACATAAGCCTCTCATAAATAAATCACCCATTTCACTTCGGTGTAAAATTTAACGCTGAATGAGTTCTCGCACAATTTAACAAAATCTTTCTTTTGGCCGTGCCAGTGTAAAATTTTGTCCTTCTCACAACTAAAACTTTTATTGGATTGACCTACCTTTTGCTAGATTTCTCACGTCATCCAACCATTACTATTCACTCTATAATGGACCGAAATGCAAGGGGTTGCAGGAATTGAATACCCCTCTGCCAAATTTTCTCGGTTTTCTCTTATTAAGTCTGGAACTGTTGCGTGAAGGCTCTCCCTACCACTATTTACTCAGAGTTCCCTGCGTCAATACAGAAGGACATTTGTGTAAATTTGCATAAAGGAATTGGAGAAAAGGAAAGGACTTTTATTCGCGATGCTGGAGAAAACTTGTATCAAAGATCGCCCGTCTCTACTCGACTGAAAAATGTCGTAGAATTAATGGAATGGTACGGATATGTGTGAAGAAAGCTTTGATAATTCTGTTCCAGGGAACGGTTTGCTTAACTTGCATCAAAAAATTAATTTTGTTCTTGATATTTTTTTTTTTACTTTATTCTGAAGAAGACCTGGGTACACAATTCCTGGAATGAAGAATATACCCTGCTTTTCTTCATCAATTAGAAGCTTTAAAAGTTTCATTTGTTTACTGAGTAAGATTATTCTTATGGAGAATTACTGGTTGGATGGGAATTCATTTTTAACCACTTCTAGTAAAAGATAAAGTTCGACAAAAGTTTTTTTTTTTAGTTCTTCTCTTTAAATCAATTTTTTTTTGGGTTAGACAAGTCTTCTAGACGATTAGGTCTTCTCAAATGATGATGATGTTAGAAACACACGGTAATGTTATAGATATTTACTATGTGTTTTTTCATGATATGTTCGATTCCCAAGCAAGCCTGGTTTTAAGTCCTCTTGAAATGTTAATTTTAGTATAATATCATTAATACTCAGTATTGTTCCCTATTTAATACTCATTAAATTAATCAATTAATATCATACTGTTATATGTTGTGAAACAGAAACTTAAGATTAATTGTTCTGTCTTACATGTCTCTATTCTTCCTTCTACTTATTATAATTTAGAATATTTATTTCTTTGAAATATATTAAAATTCTCATATTGAATTGCTGTATTTTGGAATTGCATAATGAATATTGATTATTGCATATTGATTACTATTGAATTGTATACTGATTATTATTATTACTATATTATTGAATTTCATACTGATTCTTTAGTGCCATGTCCACTAAAACTTACATTGAGTTTCGACATATATAATCCTAAGCGAAGTTACACGGCTGAAAGTTTTATTGGTAATCTTGTATTATTTTTACCAATATTGTATTAGCAAGCTTACCTAATGTTATCAATGCATCCCTCCCAATTTCATAGAAATCTGTTAAATTTATTAGTTCATTTATAGCTCAGAACAAATTTATTACTTTTCATTATTTTACATTTTCCCCAACATCCTATCTTCGTTCGCAGGGCCGTTTGTCATTAAAATGCTATGGAAAGGTGATTCGTTGCAGCGGAAATCTTTGGTGTGTCCCAAATTGTCGTTTCTAAACTATAAAAAAAGTATTTGAAATTTAAAAAAGTTAGCTGAAGATCAGTACGAGATAGTGGGCAAAAAATAAAATAAGAACTGGTATTTAACATCGACAGCCAGAAGAAATCATAGTTTTAACGCAGCATCACTGCAACAACGCCTTCAGAAAGCTACTAGTACAAATTTCTATTTAAGTTATTAAACGTGACTCTATCATATGCGATTATATGTTGACAAACCTATGGCACATATTTTGTTAGCAGTGGGTCACCGTGATTCTCGCAGAAAGTGGATACAAAAGTATCTATTATGGCAAGAAATAAGAACATGGGAATCTTTCATGATTCCTATGTTAGTGTACAATTTGTCGAAACATAACTTATAATTTGAAGAGAGCGTGGAACACGAAATGATCTAGCATATGTGCATTAAAGTGTCCAATTTAGGGTAGGGAATGAGAAGATTGAAGAGATGATTGTATGAGCCAATATGTCTATTATTGGCCGTATCGATCTATGCATCACCAGGAATTTATCACTGACTGCCCAACTGTATAGATTAAGACTCTCAAATATAAAGTGATCACTTAGGCTGCAGTAATTAGAGATGAATATCTTCTCGTGAAAGCTAATGCCAGGCAGCAGCATGCTTCGATAGTGGACAATTTAGTTTTCGGTGAAGAAATCCTTCCATTGGATTGGATATTGTATTCTCCATTTAAAAACTTTATCCAACATGTTTGAAGATTTGTAAGCAAAGGGTTGTTTTGTTGTTCGCGTGTCGCTCCCTGAAACAATTCAGTGTCCGGAAAACACTCTTCTACAGGACTGGAAGATAATTCAACAATCCTTAATGTACAGTACTGTACAATACTCCACATGTACAATGTACTTAATGTACAATAATGTACAAAACTTCATATACTTAATGTACAATCCTACGTACAAGGTACTTAATGTACAATCCTACGTACAAGGTACTTAATGTACAATCCTACGTACAAGGTACTTAATGTACAATCCTACGTACAAGGTACTTAATGTGCAATCATACGTACAAGATACTTAATGTACAATCATACGTACAAGGTACTTAATGTACAATCCTACGTACAAGGTACTTAATGTACAATCTTACGTACAAGGTACTTAATGTACAATACTACGTACAAGGTACTTAATGTACAATCCTACGTACAAGGTACTTAATGTACAATACTACATACGTACAATGTGCTTAATGTATTGTACTACATGCGTACAATATAATTAATGTACATTAATTTATTAAATGTACAATTCATACATTTCATAAGGTTCCTCAATAGCCTTATTCATTCCATGTTTCATAGGTGTGTGACATTGTTAATTTTATGAAATGCGCGAATTGTACATTTTTTGTCTACCAACACAAATTGTAATAAAATTGAATTATACCTTGCTTCTTGTGCAGTCTCCCCTTCTCTTATATTTAAAAAAAAAGGTTAAAAATAATGTACATGTCAACAAAACTCTTCTTCAACCGTATTTTTATACAATATCAATATAATATATATGATATATGTATCATTATATCATATATATTATTATATGTATACAATATCATTATATATATATATATATATATATACTTTCTAATTGAATCAAATAAGTAAAAAATTTCAGTTATGTATTAAAATATATTCGTTAACTTGAACTATGCACTATAGATAGATATATTAAAGGTCACGAATATGAGAAATTATGTGCATGGCATAAATTTAACTAACTTATAACAAAATTACAGAAATAGTATCCGCCTTTAGTTAAATTTAATATATTCCTAACTTTAATAAAGGCTAAGTGAAACATATAGAATTCGATACGCAATTTAATATAATGAAATACCTACTATAATTAGTCCTTACTATCTAACATATGCCTTTAAGCAATACCATTTAGTCTAGCATTAATGCAATAACGCATCACCATCGACTTGCAATATACAGTGACAGAATATATATTAATCATTCAAGGAATGCACAGTAATACTAAGAAGTCTGAATGCTAAGATGTACTTTTCATATATGTAATTTAAGGTAGATTAGGCAATAACTTAATATATAATGTTATATAAATTGAAATAATTTTACAAATATAATTAGATTATTATTATCAAAAACTATTATCTAAAGTTATAATTTTATTCGAACCGGATTTGACTGAGGGGTAATGCATAGAGATTCCAAATTAATGGAGCCGGGTTTGAAATTTATTAAGAAACCAAACCAAAACCCCCACGTATATGAAGAGTACAAGCACAATAAATCTGTAGGCCAGGAGGTCCTCTCGTTGAGTTAAAGAAAGACATTTCAAATGAAATTCCTTGGAGGCATTTGTTCAAAGTCGTGGTGGTAAAATGTAGTATATCCCATGGAGCATCTGGGTAATGCTGAATCAGCTTCAAATTTGTATTTCCAGTGACAAATGATCTCAGAACAAAGAACCCTGCATTTGAAAACCCTAACTATAATTTTATTCAGATAGATAATTTAAATGTTGTTTTCAAATGCTTGGATTGTTGATCTTAGGTAGTTCCTATTGCAAAAACATTTTCGCCGTAGATCCAGCGTTACCCAAGGAGCAACACGGCGCCATCTGATACGTTGCACCCCCCTTTTGCCGCTTGGTTAATCAGACTGCCTATAAATTATAATAAATAATCTAATAAAAGTTGCTTTAATTGAAATAATAAATACTTATAATGATATGCTTTTGACATAATGCTATTTTATAAAAGTTTAAATTTAACCCATTCAGTGGCAGCAATGTTTTCAAATGCGATATTAAAAGGATGACCCTTTCCGGTGAACTCCGATTTGTACTTAAATTATTATTTCTATTAGGTATCTATTAAAGCGTCAGCAGTATTCTTAGTACGTTATTCTGCCGCCTCAATCCAGGTGGTTTATTCTAATATACAAAAGTAAACTAGAATTTAATATATTATATCTATTATTTATTTAAAATATTAACTTTAATATATAACATATAACTTTTATATATATAGCTTTAAAGAATTAAATATATTTACTTTTAATATCGTACTTCTAGTATACAAAAATTAATAATTGAAAACTACAAGTTACTAAGCATTGCTGATAATCAGATATCTAAAAGTGAAAAAGAAAGAAATGATGGCAGAGAATACTCTCAAGTTATTATTTAGTTGTTATTTTCTCCGCATACCACCCACATTGGCGTCTACGCTTTTACGATCATGCCGTTTTGATGAGAAATCAGCGAGAATTCTCGCCGGGTAACAATTTCCCTAAACGTCAATGGGTAGATGCGATCACTTTAGGTCCAGTCTAAGTCTTGTTAAAGAAGCAAAGCATATAAAATTTGTATATGTTTTTTTTCTTTACATAATTATATATAAATCGAATTTGATTTTAATTGTTATTTTCTCTGCATACCACTCACATAGGCATCAACACATTTATGGTGAAGCCGTTTCCGATATGAGGAGAAAGTGGGGGAATACTCTCTGGGTAACAACTTCCACAAACATACTGTTTAACATGAAAATAAACATAAGAATGAAAATAACACACAAATTATAAGCAAATAAGAAGAAAAGATCTGCGACCTAAGGGCATTTTACTCAGATTATGAAAACTAAAATCAATACTTAAGCTCGCATTCATTAATAATTTATATTTTTAAAAGAAAAAGCAATATCTATTTTAATTAATTATTCGTAAATCAAATTAATTTAAATAGCTATTAAAATTACTCTATTTCAATTAACTTATCTTTATCTTTTTTTACAAAAACTCCTCTTGATGGTTTATTTTTGCTTATACAACAGTGTACTTTATTCCAATTGAAATAAAGAAACATAAAACAAAATAGCATTTACATTTGAGAACATTTTTAATAACATTAACTGTAGCATTTATATGTTTTATTCATAATTAAAGCCGCTAATATTATCAAAGTAAAGAAAAAAAAATCAAAATAAAGAAAGTTTAAATTTCATTCATAATGTATCATCTTCTTTTAACTTTACTACATATTCAAGAAGAGTGACCTTTGGGAATTTTTTTATTAACTATTCTACTAGTTTAATAAGAGAATTTCTTTCTAGTCTTAGTCTTAAGTCTTTGAAAATTAATTTTTTCAGTCTTTTTTATGCAAAAATCCGAGTGTTAAATGAAACTGTAAGCAGCGCAATTTTCATTTGTCAATTTTTTTAACGACAAAAAGGCGAAGTCAAAAAGAGTTGAAAGATTGCTATCGCAGCAGTGATTAACGTGGAACAAATGTTTTTAATTCGCAACAGTCATCTTTATCAACAATTAAGAACGGTCTGGGAGGTGAGAGAGAAAAAAAATAACAACAACAAGAGGGAATGTTTTCCTAAAAACATAAAACAACTTCGAATGGCGTGAAAAATTATACAAGAAGGTTAATTATTTGCCGACACGTAACATTTAATTCCTCTAAGCTTCATTCCCGCCTCCCGTTTACTGTGTCTTTGTGTGATTTATGTTTATAATCTGAAAGGACCGACAAATGTGCTCTTTGCGTAATTATCGCACAGCTTATGAGAAAAGTAATGCTTAGTAGTTCTGGCTCCATAAATTTGTTTCCTAATTTCTCAGTTTTGAGAGAACATTAATTTCAATTCCTTGTTATAGATGTTTCGCTTGATACAGCAGCGAAATTCAGTCTTCGACTGAGATTTTGTTTTGTTTTTTTTCATCCTTCCGAGACCATAAATAATCCCAAACGTGACATTGGAAAGGCGTGAAATGGGCTTCGAAGATCTGGAGTTTGCCTTGCCTCCAACAAAACAAATGTAAAACGTCATGAATTAGAGAATTACGAGGCTTCAAGCAAAACACGCTTTCCGGGCAGACAGGGTTATTTAAGAAAATCTAACAGCTTGCCTTTATCTTGCGAATTTACCAGTTCTTGTGAGGAATATTTCTGCCTTTCCAAACAGAAGCACACAGAGATTTCTTAAGCTCGTATATATGTTTAATAAACAATGAGTACATGAAATAGGAGAATTTCAGAAATGCTTCGAAAATATATTGTTTTATTCCTTTGAATTCTTATCAAATATTAACATTATAAAAATTTTGGCGGATTCTTTGACATAACTAACTTTACCCTATATAACTTTTTTATGTATGAGAAATTTCAGAGCATAATATAAAATTTATTCCAGAAACAAATTATTGTTACGTAAGTGCTAAAAGGATGAGTAACTTTACGGGCAATTAACTTGCAAATATATTAATAAGCATGAGTTTTTCTATTGTCTCGTATGTGGTACTTAACAAATAATGATAAAATATAAATGTAAAAATGAAAGCAGTTTTTTCGTAGTTTCAATTTTCTTGAAGGTAATTGACTATATTAATTAATGTAGGCATAAATGTATATTAATGTATCAAATAAAATAAAAATTATTGCGGAATAAATTTGTTGTACAAAAAGTTTATTTGATGAAAAAACAAAATGTGTGTGAAAATATTTATGCAAAGAATAGACTATTATTTTTGATACAGAGAAGTATAAAAATTTGAAGTACTGAATATTTTCATTAAGGAGATTCTATGACTTTTTATGAAGATACAATGAACACAATGCCTTTTGACGAACTTCATATAAATTTAAAATTTCGATTCCTTGATGCAGATGTTTCGTTTGATATTGCAGTGAAATTCAGTCTTCGACTGAGATTTTGTTTTGCTTTTTTTATCCTTTCGAGGCCATAAATAATCCCAAACGTGACATTGGAAAGGCGTGAAATGGGCTTCGAAGATCTGGAGTGTGCCTTGCCTCCAACAAAACAAATGTAAAACGTCATGAATTAGAGAATTACGAGGCTTCAAGCAAAACACGCTTTTCGGGCAGACAGGGTTATTTAAGAAAATCTAACAGCTTGCCTTTATCTTACGCATTTACCAGTTCTTGTGAGGAATATTTCTGCCTTTCCAAACAGAAGCACATAGAGAGATTTCTTAAGCTCATATATATATGTTTAATAAACAATGAGTACATGAAAGAGGAGAATTTGTTCAGGCGAATTTCACAAATGCATCAAAACTATATTAGATTATTCCTTTGAATTCTTATCAAATATTAATAGTATAAAAAGCTTCGCGGATTCTTTGAGAAAAATACTATGTCCTATATAACTTTTTATGTATGAGAAAATTCAGAGCATAACATAAACTTTAATCTACAAATAAATTATACTTAAGCAAGTACTAAAATAACGAGTAATACACCGACAATTAGCTTACAAATATGTTAATAAGCATTCTATTGCTTCCTTTGTTGTTTTTTATCAAATAATTATAAAATATAAATGTAAAAATGAAAGCAGTTTTAGAATATTTTAAATTTTCTTAACTTATATATGAACTAAATGGTATATATTAATTAATGTAGACATAAATGCATATTAATGTATTAAATAAAATAAAAATTATTGCGGGAGAAATTTGTTGTATAAAAAGTTTATTTGATGAAAAGCCAAAATGTGTGTGAAAATAATTATGCATAGAATGGACTATTACTTTTAATATACTATAGAAGTATAAATATTTGAAGCATTGAATATTTTCATAAAGTAGAAATTTATGACTTTTATATGATGACACAATAAAAACAATGCCTTTTGAAGCACTGCATGCCATTTAAAATTTCGATTCCTTGTTACAGATGTTTCGTTTGATGCAGTAGTGAAATTCAGTCTCCGACTGAGATTTTTTTGTTTCTTTTTTCCTTCCATGCTATAAATAATCCCAAACTTGGCATTTGAAAAGCGTGAAATTCAGCTTGCCTTCAACGAAACAAAAAGTCAAACGTCTGGAATTAGAGAAATAGTAGGCTTGTGCAAAGCCCAATTCTCAATCCAACAAACTTATTTAAGAAATTATAAGAAATATAAAACCTTACCTTATCTAATGAGATTTTCAATTCTTATGAGGTATATTTCTGGCTTGATAAGCAGAATTGCATTTAGATAACTTTTACATGTAAAGTTATCTTAAAGAAAGTTATTGCTTTTCTCATTAAAGCTGATAGATCAATGTTAAAGAAATTTATTTATTTATTGCAACTAATTTACATCAGGCATATATTTTTTTTTATAAAAAAAATACATTTAGTTGATTGATGTCATCAGAGAACTACATGAAAGCATGTGCATTGAATAAAATAAACAAACGAATCATTATATTGTTTATAGAAACTGTTAAATTAATTTGTTTTTATTTACAATGGAAAGCGAGATTTAAAAAGTAAGAATATTATTTTAATTGTCAAAAGCAAAAGTAACCAACATTATCAGTTCAACTTCTTTTTCTAAAAGATACTTAAAAATTTAAACATTAAAAATTTTAAAGCTTTAATTGTTTCATAATTTTAAAAAATCCTTTATTAAATTTAGTAAATGACATATGATACAAAATTTTTCGTGATTAATCCAAAATTTGGGCACAAACTATTTGCTCCTAAATATGCAGTTACCTTTTATATGATTTCTTTCCAATATTCCTTCAGAATTCAACTTCTCTCTTCGAATTTTACGGTAGATGCAGTGTTAAGTAGCTCTTCTGTTAAAGCAGATCTTTATTCTTATTTGTGGGTGGCGACCTCTCGACGATATGCTATCCTGAAATAAGCTAACAAAAAAGGGCGAACATGAATTTCCTTTTTTGAAGGGAAAAAACGAATAAAATCGGATATCCGAAACGGAAATACATTTTACGACGGGGCGATCCTATCTTGACCGCTACTAAACAGAAATTCCCCTTCATGATGTAAGACGTGACAAGGCTGTCCTTTTCACAACTCCCACTTCTCGACTGGCTTTGAATTATGCATAAACCTTGTGCCGATATTTCTGAAGTGTGAATATCGGCCAAAGATTTGAGTCCCTCCATACGGACGTAAAGCCGTAATACAGTCAGTTGGGCCACAGACGATAACAGGCGTCACAACCGTAACGGCTTTTACACCCTCTGGCGTCAAAGGGTTCGTTGTCAATCCTGCACCCTGCGTTGCCATTAAGCACGGATACCACTGACACAATATTCTGTGAAAATCACATGTATTACGGCATGATTCTAACCCCCTAACGCCATTCATCCAACCGGGAATGGCCTGGGGACAATCAACAACGAGCAAGTGTTTGCATGATCATCGGCATTCATCGGGTAAGGCACGAAAGGGATTGGCTACGAAATTAAGATGTGTGTGTTAGTTATTGCACTACCAATGTTAACAGTCGGCATAAAGCCCCGCAAACAAACCTTTAGAGTTTGCCATGGTTTCATTATTAAGTCAATATGAGATGACAAAAGGGTTGATGTAAAGCGAGTGGCGATGTGATTGATAGGGCAGATGCTTGGTAAACTTTAACGTGAAAGACACGTGTGAAATTTATTGTGATTGATTATGGATTAATTTCAGATTGTGGTCCACGCGTGGGACCTAAGTGCAATTGAAGTGTAATCCATAAATTCGTAAAATATCAATTTCAATATATTGGCTCATACGATTTAATAATAATGCAAGAGGAACTGGTTGTCTCTCTGAAGTCAACAAGAAAATAGAAAATTATGGACAGTAAAATTTGAATATAAAATTTAATTTAAAAGCGTTTTAAACTGACTGGCAAATATAGTAATACATCCTCTGAAAATGTTATTTGTTACACTATTTATGAAATTAATTATACAATGTAACTGAAGTCAACACTCCATAGTTACCAATAGTTACATTTTAAAAAGTTGCATTGTTATCTTTGAAATTGTACAAAAAATATTGGTTCATACGATTTAATAAAATGGCAAGATCTATTCATTATCTCACTAAAGTCAACAAGAAAATAGAAAATTATAGACAATAAAATTTTAATATAAAATTAAGTTTAGATGCATTTTGAACTGACTAGCAAAAATAGTAATACTTCTCAGGAAAATATAATTTGTTACATTATTCATAAAATTAATTATACATTGCAACTGAGGTCAACACTCATGCATTAAGAAATGAAAGAAGGATTGTTACATTTAAAAAAGATGCATTGATATCTTTAGAATTGTACAAAAAATATTTGCTCATGCGATTTAATAATATGACAAGAGAAATTCATTATCTCACTGAAGTCAATATTCATATATTTCAATGAAGAAACACATATATTTCATTCATTATCCCACTGAAGTCAATACTATACTCATTTAATATTTAATAATCATACAATGTAGCTGAAGTCAACACTCATATATTATGAACTGAGAGAAGTATAATTACATTTAAATAAGATGTATTGATATCTTTGAAATTGTACAAAAAATATTGATTCATGCGATTTAATAATATGGCAAGATGGACTGATTATCTCACTGAAGTCAACAAGAAAATAGAAAATTATAGGCAATAAAATTTTAATATAAAATTAAGTTTAGAGGCATTTTGAACTGATTAGCAAAAATAGTAATACTTCTCAGGAAAATATAATTTGTTACATTATTCATAAAATTAATTATACATTGCAACTGAGGTCAACACTCATGCATTAAGAAATGAAAGAAGGATTGTTACATTTAAAAAAGATGCATTGATATCTTTAGAATTGTACAAAAAATATTGGCTCATGCGATTTAATAATATGACAAGAGAAATTCATTATCTCACTGAAGTCAATATTCATATATTTCAATTAAGAAACACATATATTTCATTCATTATCTCACTGAAGTCAATACTATACTCATATAATATTCAATAATCATACAATGTAGCTGAAGTCAACACTCATATATTATGAACTGAGAGAAGTATAGTTACATTTAAATAAGATGTATTGATATCTTTGAAATTGTACAAAAAATATTGATTCATGCGATTTAATAATATGGCAAGATGGATTGATTATCTCACTGAAGTCATCAAGAAAATAGAAAATTATGAAGAATAAAATTTTAATATAACATTAAATTTAAAGATGTTTGATCAGAGTAGCAAAAATAGTAATACATCCCCTGGAAAATGTAATTTGTTACACTATTTATAAAATTAATTATACAATGCAACTGAAGTCAACACTCTCATATTATGAACTGAGAGAAGTATAATTGTATTTAAAAAAATTCATTGATAACTTTGAAATTGTACAAAAAATATTCATTAAAAATACGAGTTACAAAAAAAATATGCAATGTTCTTATTTAATTCACTTATGACTTCAGATTAACTTTCAGTTATTTTTAGTAGGCATTTCAAAACCATAGATACATTAAAGATAAAATTTCGAGACCACAGTTAAAATAAAATAAAGAGATTCCCGTAGAAATTTAATTTAAGAGTAACTGTTTTCTCAGATTTCTCTGGGTTTGAGGAAAGACAAAGGAATCCACAAGATTACTAATTGCATTTACTTTCTCTGGAAACAAAATACCAAGCCAGAGAATGAATGATGGGAAAGGAGATTGTTTTGGAATGAATTAAGGATTAAGTCTGGCATTTTCTGAAACGAGAGAAGTTTATTTAAAAGAGTTAATTTGAAGAATATTTAAATAATACCTTGAATAAATACTATGTAAAATACTATGAATTTTCGAAATTCCTTTTGATTCATTAATGTTACATAATTAAGTCGTTGTGGATTAATTGCACTTTTCTGACGCAATGAAAGTCTACTCAGAGAGGTAACAGCATATAAGAAGCATCTTACATCAAGTAATTGTTTATAAAGATTCATTCTGCGTCTAGACCCTAATAATAAATAGCCATTTTATTAAACAAAAAAAATTATATTAAGTAATGAACCAAATAAAAATATGTAGAGCAATATGATCCTTTATTATTTTTTGAATGTAATGCAAAATGTGAAAGAATTCATTTACAGCCATGAGCACTCGATTGATAGAAATGAAATTTGCTTTGCATTAACTAATCAATTCAAATAATATTCTTAGAATATTATTTGAATTGATTAGTTAATGCAAAGAATATAACGAAATTTTATAGTAATTCCAATACATAAATTAATATATGTATATATATATATAAATTATTTTTTTTATGTCTGGCTTACTGATCTCTTGAAAGGATTCACAAATTTTTAGGATAGGAAATATGTTTAAACTGTTTTGAATTTTTCAATTTCTGATGAAGATAGTTTTTCCATTTTTCTTGAAAAACTATTTTAAATCAAATTATTATTTGAAAATTCATATTTTACAATGCCATTCTGAATTCTAGAAAGAAAAAATATATAGACATACGTAATCCCATTCACTATAATTTTTGAAATACTTGCTGAATCTGGATTTCATCTATGATTAAAAACGCATTCTCGATGAATAACTTTATAGACAACATTATAAAAATAAAACGTACGATGACTATTTATGTATCATATTCTCGTATAAATACAATGTTTTTAGTCAATAAGATTTTATCCTTTTGTTCCATGACAGGTTTCAAGCAAAAATCTCTCATATGTCTATTTAGTTAATTTTTAAGCATTTTTTTTTCTGCTTTCGATACCTTAACAGTTCCTTTCTGTCTTTAAAACATTATTTTTCAAAACTTAGTCTAGTGCTAGTGAAGTAATAACATTATTTTGAACTTCCAAAATAAAAAATAAAAAATTAAGCAATACAAATTTCATTTAAACCTATGAAATTATTAGTTATTTGCTTGAATTGATACATGGAATTTCAGCATAAGAAAAAAAAAGCGAAGTGAAATACGAAGATTCAAAAGTAACTGTATTCAATAAAAACACTTTTGAACTTTTAATCAATTTTTTTTCAAGCAACAATCGTGTGCATTTTCTTTATTAACAATTAAAATGCTCGAAACGCTATACTATGTATGCATTATTTTTTAAAAGCATATTTTAGCATTTTTGTGTCAAATTTACAGAGCATTAAATATGTACGCATCTTTAATAATATTAACATCATATTGATGGAAATAAAAAAATTTTGCAGTCAATAATAAATAAAAAATTAATAATAATAATAATAGTAATACATTTTTAAAAAAACCTTTAAATAATTCTTAAGCAATCGAACAAGAAATATTCAGTTTGATTCTTTAATTGTTTTAAAAGAAAACTAACTTAGAAATTACCTCTATTCAAATCATTTTTTAAAGAACATATTCTAGCATTTTTGCATTTATAATATTTAAAATTATATTCTAGAATTTTTGCTTTCATAATGTTTAAAAGCATATTCTAGCATTTTTGCATTCATAATATTTAAAAGCATATTCTAGCATTTTTGTATCAAATTTACAGCATTAAATATTTATGAATATTTAATAATATAAACATCATATTGACGGAAAAGAAAATAATTTTTACAGGCAATAATAATAATAATGAACTTAAAAAAACCCTTTAAATAATTCCTAAAAACCCTTTAATTAATTCTTAACGAAATATTCAGTTTGGTTCTTTATTAATTATTTTAAAAGGAAACTAACTTAGAAATGAACTCTATGTAGCCAACAATACATCATTTTCCTGTATATATATAGATACATATATGTACCCTGCTATATAAAAATATATATAAAGCAGCGCACTGATTCACAGCATTCCTCTGAGAATGGTTGGCATTTTTTGTCTTTATTCTTATTCATCGTCTAAGTGTCGTTAGGCATTCCTGAATCCCATCACAATATGATTTATATATCAGTTTGGTTCTTTATTAATTATTTTAAATAAAACTAACTTAGAAATGCATTCTATGTAGCCAACAATAAATCATTTTCCTATATATATATATATATACATACATGCACTCTGCTATATATAAATACATATAAAGCAGCGTACTGATTCACAGCATTCCTCTGAGAATGGTTGGCAATTTTTTGTCTTTCTTCTTATTCATCGTCTAAGTGTCGTTAGGCATTCCTGAATCCCATCACAGCATGATTTCTATATCAGTGCGAGAATGTGCTATTCTGTGCCTGAAATCCAAACCTTAGATGCGAAAGCAATCGAACGATATGGCTCGCCTTGATTCTCATCTTCGAAAATAGCTATTGAGTTTCGCTTTCTATTACACAGACGGATGAGACAAGTCGAATTTCCCCCAGGGGAACATTCAATGACCAAGCAGTTTGTTCGCATTCCTCGACACAGAATAGTCAATAGTCCTATTAAGGTCCGGCGACATCTGAGGCAAGCCACTGTTTTATCGTTCTTGAGAAGGGTTAACAAAACAGCGCCAAGTGAGCGCCAAGGTAAAATACTTAGTACAAAAAATAATGGAATTATAATTTCTTTGTGAGTTTTATTTGACAAGCTAATGGGTTTCTTGATTTAAATCGTAAAACTTTTAACCTCAATAAATCGATATTTAATGGGATTTTTGTATAATACATAAAATAAACGTTTAAAAAACTAGAATGCACAACAACACAGAAGTGTAATAATTAACATACTAAATTGATCTATATTATTTGGGTATCATTGTAAAATAATTGAATGATCTGTTAAGTTAGCAACTTTGAGTAAAATATATTGTTATATAATGAAGCACATTTATATTTCTGTTGATCTAAATGGGATAAATCAACGAATGATTACGTTTCTTTTCTTTTTTTTTACAAGATAGGATATAAAAAAAACCAATGCTCGTTCTTGACAAGGGTTAACAAAACATCGGCAAGTGAGCACCAAGGTAAAGTACTTATTATAACAAAGAATGGAATCATAATTTATTTGGAATTTTATTTGACAAATAATTATTCATTTATAAATAATTACAAATAATTATTAATTTATAAATAATTACAAATAATTATTAATTTATAAATAATTACAAATAATTATTATTTTAATTATTAATTTATTTGAAAAATAAATGGGTCTCTTGATTTAAACCATAAAACTTTTAGTCTCAATAATCTGATATTAAACGGGGTTTTCATATAAGGTAAAAGAAACGTTTAAAAAACTAGAATGCGCAACAACACATAAGTATAATTAATAGCATAACAAAAATTGATTTGTAATTATTGGTATATCATTGTACAATAATTGAATGATCTACAAAGATGATATTTTGGGATATAATGAAGCACATTTGTAATTCTGTTTATCAAAATGGGATAAATCAATGAATGATTACGTTTATCATTTTTTTCCCATGATAGGATATAAAAAATTCTCAAATAAAACCAATGATCGTTCTTGCAAAACCAACTATCGTTCTTGACAAAGATTAACAAAACATCGCCAAGTGAGCGTCAAGGTAAAGTATTTATTACAAAAAAAAAATTGAATCATAATTTCTTTGGGAGTTTTATTTGACAATCTAATGGTTTTCTAGTTTTAAACCGTAAAACTTTTAGTCTCAATAAACTGATATTGAGCGGGATTTTCGTTATAAGGTAAACGAAAAGTTTAAAAAACTAGAAAGTTCAATTATACAGAAGTATAATTATTACCATAACACTAAATTGATATGTAATTGTTGGCATATAATTGAAAAATAATTTAATCATCTGTAAAGTTAGCAGCTTTGAGTAAAATAATTTGTTATATAATGAAGCACATTTATTCTGTTTATCCAAATGGGATAAAATCATCGAACAATTACGTTTATTTATATACTTTTTTTTTTGCAACATATGATATAAATAAATTCTCAAATAAAATCAATGATTAGAATTTTACTTGTTTGTTAATTTTTCTAAGTAGAAAGGACAGCGATAATTTTAAAAGATTTTATTAAAAAAGGATTGTGAAAGTAATCAATTAGGAATTTTTCACACGAGGCTATTTTTAAATTAAAATTGTGTGTTATAGTGGTTTAGATATAAATTTCTGAAAATAAAAAAAAGGTATATTTTTAAAAAGTATCAATTATTTTATTATTAATTTTGAGGTTTCTTAGAAAATCTTAACGCATGACTATTCGGTTGAATATCATCATCAAATAAGCCACGATAACATTAAATGCTATAGATAGTTGCAGCATGTTTAAAATATAGGAGTGTTTTTACTGTCTTTAGTACTATTTTTGCAGTAAACTTTTAATTTTATAAAAATAATTTATTTATAGATAACTTTGCAGTTCCTAAAAATACTATTATATTGTGTATTATTAGGAATGAGTAAAAAAAATTAAAAAAATCTTTGAAAAATTAAATCTACAATTTTATTCTGACAGCTAGTAAAAGTGTTACTCGGAAATAATATATTGGTGTCGTTTTTAAATACATCCCACTTGATGAGAGGATTTGCCACTGGAACGACATATATATAACAGATTCAGCGTTACCCAAGGGAGATCAAGGAGTGCTTGCCACAGAATACTCACAATGTGACACTGCAGTTTGAAAGGAATACCATCAAGGACGAGAGTATAAGGGTTTCACACTTTTCTCAAATCTAACAGGGGAACTTTCATATCCTCTGATATATTGTACCCATCACTGACTAGACATGAAAACTTTTTAACTGGCTTCGATTTCCGCATGGGTTGGATTTTCAATCCAAGTTGGTTTCAATATCCAACCCATATCAATTAAGCGGGTCCAATCTCCTATAGGAATAATATAGCATTTTTCAGTATTCATCATTAAAATACGATTATTAAAAAGTGACGCAAATTACTAAATTTTACATATTTTTTGTTATTCTCTAAAAAGTTTTCACAATTTTTGTAAAGAAATAAAAATTTCTTTCGTTTTTCTGCAGTTTTTTTTTTATTTATTCGATGTATATTATTTCTTGCAATAGTCGTTCTTTTAAATTTTCCGACAACGAAGACATGGATCATCACGGACATTTCCACCTGCTTTTCTACAAAGTTTAATCCACAATTTCGCTCGATTTATTTAAGGTAAAAGTTATTTTCCGCTTGTACGCAGTCTCAGAAAATATCCTCAAATCCCACTTGTCTCCTCCGTATTTTCGAAGTATAAATATTTGCCGAAACACTTTGAAAGAAGGGGGAAAAAAAGTACTATGAAAGGAGAGCTTCTTAGCCAGATCCAACTCTACTGCAATTCGGATCATATATATTTTTGAAACGAATAAAAGTCACTGAAAAGATATAAAAGGAAAGAAAACGTACAAAAAGAGCGAAATATCGCCAACTCTTGAGGTATCAAACCAAAACCAGATGTCTTACTCAGACTAAATCTGTAAACTGCCAGCTTTTTTCGTACAGCTTTTTCTGCTACCTTTACCGAAAATTTACTCATGGCTTACGTCGTATTTCGACCTTATACAAACTCGGAGTGCTGTCAATCACATAAGGAGATAATAATTTCAAGAACATGCATTTTATTAGCATGTTTTTAGAATTGTTTTATTTACAAACCGTAAAGTACTCTTAAACAAAAGAAATATTCTACGAACAGAAATATTCTTCTGTAGAATGCAGTAAATATATTTAGATATTACATGTCGATATTAGTATGGTAGGTAATATAGTAGATATATTTGATTTTTGAAAGCATTCGCCTTTTAAAACTTTTACTCATTATTTATAAAACTCATATATTTGTTGTAGTTCATTCTTTGAATCTATTTATCAATTAGTTAATTTATCAAAGTAGAAAAGACAGTGATAAATTTGAAGGATTTTATTTAAAAAATAATTGTGAACATAATCAATTATAAATTTTTCAAGCGAGACTATTTTCAAATTAAAATTTTTTGTTATTGTGATTTAGATATAAATTTCTGAAAATAAAAAATATATAATATTTTAGAAACGTATCAATTATTTTATTGTTGCATTTGAGGTTTCTTAGAAAATCTTAACGCATGGCTATTCGGTTGAATATCATCCTCAAATAAGCCGCAAACAATTTTATTTTAATATTAAAATTGTTTGTTATTGTGGTTTAGATATAAATCTCTTCTTAAAGATTTATATCTAAACCACAAAAAAAAAATTATATTTTCAAAACATATCATTTATTTTATTATTATATTTGAGGTTTCTAAGAAAATTTAAACGCATAGCTGTTCGGTTTAAAATCATCATCAAATAAGCCGCAAACAATTTTTTTAAAATTAAAATTGTTTGTTATTGTGGTTTAGATATAAATTTCTGAAAATAAAATATATATATAATATTTTCAAAACGTATCAATTGTTTTATTATTGTTTTTGAGGTTTCTTAGAAATTCTTAACACATGTCTATTCGGTTGAATGGCATCATCAAATAAGCCGCAAACAATTTTATTTTTAAATTAAAATTGTTTTTCTTTGTTGTTTAGATATAAATTTCTGAAAATAAAAAATATATAATATTTTCGAAACGTATCAATTATTTTATTATTATATTTGGGGTTTCTTAGAAAATCTTAACCCATGTCTATTCGGTTGAATATCATCATCACATAAGCCGCGATAACATTAAATGCCATAGATAGTGGCAGCATGTTTCGCTAAAACACGCAATATTCTCATTAAAGCGTTAAAAATTTATGACCTTATTTGAAAAGATGTTATTTAACTTTGCCTGTATCAATTATTAAGTTTTAAGGTTGGTATTATTCAATAAATAACCGGAAAATTGATCGAAATTATTATTATTGTTATTATAGATCTGTTTAAAACTAATCATTTTAAGTCATTTTGCAGTTAAATTCATAATTCCTTCAACATATTATTGTAATATGCTATGCAATTCTTGAAATAAATGAAATTTATTGGCATGAAAAGATACTTATTTCCTATATTTATCAATTATTTTATAGTATTAATTATTTCCGAAAAAATGTATATTTTCCTATTTTAAATTTTCACAAATGTAAGCTTGACTTTATTTTTATAAACATATGCTATTAAAAAAAAATAATAAAAAATAAGAACAAATGCTATTTCGCGAATGTACTGAATCTATACGAATTAGAGATAGAATTAATCCATATTTTTATATTAACATACACAAAATAAATTTATATAATAACAATATAATATAATAATAATACGTAATACAATATTTAGTTTCAATACTAAAGAATTTAAATACATGTTGTATAAAGATTAAATGAAAGGAAATTATAATTTATCAGTTTTGTGATACAGAAAATTTAAAATGTGCCATTCTTTTCTACTTAAAAACTACAGAATGGAAAGTTATATTCATGACAAAATTTATTTAATTTTAAAAAGTTGCAGAAAATATTTTTCTGTGTTTTAATTATTAGAAAAGAAAGTTGCAGATTAAAACACTTGCCTTATCTTCTGTCTATCTCTGTCATTTTAAGGAACTAAAAATATTTGACCATACACAGTTTTCCCTTCATATTTTTAACTGTAAAAGATTTTAGACTAGTTTAGATTTTTTAACTGTAAAAGAAAGAATTGAAAAACATTATAGCACGTATTAAGAAATAATATTTATAAAATAAAATTAAGAAATAATATTGTTTGTTCAATGCATACGTATATATTGATTTTCTAATAAATGATAATATTATAATATCTAAAAAATAATAATATTATAATTATTTGTGAAATATGCTTAAATGTATGAAATAAATTATTTTTTTATAATATCTAAATTTGACGGAGCATGTAAATTGTTATATGCCCTATCAGAACAACTTACTTGAAAGGTATCTTAGAACACCATGAAAATGTATTGTTATTTTTTATTTCTAAGCACCTTGATTTGTGTTAGTTGACAATAGGATCATATATGTATTAGATTTTACGTTACCCAAAGTGCACCTGCTATATTGAACCCTTATTTTGTCACCACATTTTTAAACGAACATCCTGGGTTTAGCATATAGGGAGTTCAAACCCTCCTCTCATTCACCTGGAGCCCATCAAGAGGACATTCCGATTGACAGATTCAACCGTCCTATTCCAGACATAGGATTCAAAGTTGTAACATTACGAACTGGATTATTCTACCTCGGAGGACCAACCGATTCACCCATTTTTTTTCTGCGGTGCATTTGTTGGCTTTGTGTTCCACATATGTTTGCAACAAAAAGCTCATCGATGGGATATGATACAGCATTGACTTCTAGGAGGACTTTTAGGGTTAAATGTTCCACATTTGTGTGATAAAGAAAATTTGTGAAACTTCCACAATACAAACTTTTTGATATTTCATGAGAGCTGCATATATAAGTCACAATCGCCACCGAGTCTTCTCTTTTTTGAAAGCAAAGACTACTACTACTCAACCACACTACATCACAGTGCCTACAGCTGAGTTGCCCCTATACAGTTTGAGAATGATGTGGATGAGAGAAATCTGACTGGGCTCGGTCACGCTCTTACAGTCGTATCAGACCGGGACCTACGGCTTAAAGTGGATTCCGAACTACTACAAGCATCCATGGCACTGCCGGGACTCGAACCCTAAACCTGCAGGCACCGAGCGCCAGAGCGCTAGACACTAGGCTAATCAGGTCCCAGAAAGCAAAGACTGCAACGAACACACCCAGCGAATTCGAACCTGAGTTCTCTAGCATACTAACTGCACACGATATAAAGGGCCACGAATTGTGCTTGGTCTTTTATTGAAAGATGTATAAATGAAGAAATCATCAAACATCTTTTATACGATTAAAACTTTTAATAACAAAAAAATAATAATAATAATAACAGAAATAAAAAAAAAAATTACAACTTTCACATTAAAGTATTTCAAAATATAAAAATGAATTATATATAAAAATATGTGTATGAAATTATAAATAATCTTTAACTTTTAACTTATGGCTGAAAGTTTAAAAAAATTAATTCTCTACATGAACCACCTACGCAAAATTTAAAAACATACATACGCCTTTGCCTTCTTTACTAGCTCTTCTATTTATAACATTTTCAGAATAAAAGCATTATCTTAATGGAACTTCAACGTACAATAGAATTACTGAGTAAACGAAAAATTTTAAAAGAAAAAACAAGTACTTTCATCGTAAATCCTTAATATATAAGCCGAACCCCAGTATCGGAATGTATAGAATTTGATACAAATTTATCTAAAAATTACTTAGTTTATAAAAAGCAGTAGACAAGGCCATCAAACGAATCATTGTTGACTTCGAATGTATATGTATTTCACTGCATAAAAATAAGTTCGACTTCACTTGTTTCCATTCAATACCGGATATGTGGATGTCTTCTTTTTTTTTTTTTTTTTTTTTTTTTGGAAAAAGAAAGCAAGTTCGAAGCTCTTGTTTCTTCTCTTTTTGTGTGTTCAAAAGGTTCCTTTTTTTCTTTATTTCCTTCTTATTTTCTTTTCGTTTTTTCTTAGTCCATTATGCATTCCCACTTATACGAAAGAAAGTATTGATAAAAAGTTTTCGCTGAGTTAGCAGTTTTGGGGGGCTCGAGAAAGACTGTGAGTACAGCACGCACGAATATCTGAGTTTCTTTGTGAATTTGCACATGAATCGGCCGCGTATTTCGTAATTTTTTTTTTGTTCCCCCACTCTACCTGCTATTTCCGAACATTTCATTTTGCATTCCCTTTCGTATCATTCCAACATAACTTCCAAAAAAAGGAGGTGAATCTCTATTTTTAAAGTTTCACACCAAATATGAAAACTGCGGATCTACTCAATGGCTGGAAACTCTTCCGTTATCAGAATAAACTTGCTCTTCTTCGAAAAGGATCACTTGAAGAATATGTTCGCGTAAGACAACCAAGGATTAATAAATATGATAAGCAGATAAAAAGATATTTATCATAAACTGATAGAAAAATAGGCATCGAATATTAATAATAATTTAATATCCATGTTCCTGTAAAAGTAGTTCTCATCTCTTTTAAGAACTGTAAGTACATCTGGTCCTCCGATTTTAATTTTTAACATAAACATCGCTTGTTTAAGTAATAAATTTCGAAAATGTTATCAGCGATATTAAAAATTAAGTAATGAAAGATAATTTTATACACTGATGGAAAATGAAATCCAAAAAGAACTTAGCTTAGGGAATGAAATTTAATCAAAGCATTTGCCTAGGTAACATTTATTTGATTAAATTGTCAAGGTCACAGATTGAAGCATGCGTGAGACGATCCATTTCCAATGGGAAATTATGGTACATTACCAACCGTTATAGTCTGCACGATTTTGAATGTAAGCATGAAAACGCGCATGCATTCTGTAGTACAGGTGCCGTTTGTCAATTTACGGAATGCAGTTCCATGTATGTTGCATTTAGTCAGTCAAATCAGCAGCGGTACATGCTGGTTGTCCCACGCGTTTCATATCTAATGATCTCGTAAGTCAATTCAACATGTCGACACTCTCTAGAGCATATTGGGTAAAAGCAGTGGTATGGGAACTAGTATTATCCTGTAAAATAAAGTCTCTAGAAAATGGAAGCACAGTCGATTAACGTACCAGTCTGAGTTACAAATGTGTTATCAAAATGCTTTGGATAAAGACTAGAGAGTGTCTGTTATCAGAAAAATGCATATCATAACGTCTGGTATAGGTCCAGTGAGTCTACATTGCAGACATATTGATTCTATGCGTTCACCTGGGTTCATTCTAACCAAAATACTGTAATACCTAGCATCAAGATGGAAACGGGAGTGTCTATGGGGAAGATATGCTGCTCTAAGCGCTAGCCTAACCTCATTCTAACCAACATACCGCTATCACTGGTACCAAGACAGAAACGGTGCTCTTCTGAAACCTCAACAGATCTCCAATCTCCCTGCAATGATTTCTAGCTTGACAGCATTGAAGTTGCAGATGGCAGTGATTTAGAATTAATGGTATGAACGCTGCAGATCTTCTGACTCAGGAGCTATCCCTCAAGTAATCGATTTGATATCGTTATTTGTGTCACACTGATACCAATAGAAGCTTCAATTTCTGCTCAGATGCAGTATGATGCGTTACAGTTATGTGGTGATACCGCACTCGTTCTTCCCAGTAGTGGCCCGTGTGTGGCTTTACCCAGGTCTTTTTGAGGCAGTTCCGTCCTGTGTCCACTGCTGCCAATAATCATATACAGTGATACATCCTTACCAAGTCTTTCTGCGATATCATAAAAAAAAAATCCACCTTTTCGTAGCCCTCAGTTCGCTTCTGATAACAGAACACAAAAGTATGATTCTCGTTTTTTATTTATGATAATTGAATAATACACCCATAACTTTTTAAAATATTTTATTATGCTTTAAGAAATCTAATATACAATTTACGATTACAGAAATAATAAATGAATAAGTAAATATTTTAAAATTTTTATTATTATCAATAAATAGGATTATAGAAATAAGCAAGTATGATTAAAATTAATAGTTCAATCTGTCGGATGCCGGTGAAAAAATTTGTTTTGAGTTGATATTGTTATTCAAACCTCTCTCTCTCTCTCTCTTATATATATATACACTGAAGTGACAAAAGTCATGGGATAACAATATGCAAATTTTCAGATGGCAGTAGCATCGCGTAGAACAGGTATAAATGCGCAGTGCTTTCGCAGAGCTTTCATTTCTGTTCAAGTTATTCATGTGAAGAGATTTTGACGTGATGATGACCGCACGACGGGAATTAACAGACTTTGAACGCGGAATGTTAGTTGGAGCTAGACGCATGGGTCATGCCATTTCGGAAATCGTTAGTGAATTCAACATTCCCAGATCCACTGTGTCAAGAGTGTGCCGAGAGTAGGAAATTTCAGGCATAACATCCCACCATGGACAGTGCAGTGGTCGACCGCCTGCACTTAACGACCGAGACCGGCGACGTCTGCAAAGAGTCGTAAATTCTAACAGACAAGCAACACTGCGTCAAATAACCGCAGAAATCAATGTGGGACGTACAAGGGACTTGTCTGTTAGAACTGTGCGGAGAAATTTGGCTTTCTTGGGCTATTCCAGCAGAAGACCGACTCGAGTGCCTTTACTGACAGAACGACATCGCTTGCAGCTACTCTCGTGGGCACGTGAGCATATCGGTTGGTCCCTAGATGAATGGAATACCGTGGCCTGGTCCGATGAGTCACGATTTCAGTTGGTAAGAGCTGATGGTAGGGTTCGAGTGTGGCGCAGACCCCACGAAGCCATGGACCCAAACTGTCAGCAAGGCACTGTTCAAGCTGGTGGTGGCTCCGTAATAGTGTGGGCTGTTTTTTCATGGCATGGACTTGATCCTCTGCTGCGACTGGACCGAGCATTGACTGGAAATGCTTATGTTCAGCTACTTGGAGATCACTTGCAGCTATTCATGGACTTCATGTACCCAAACAACGATGGGATTTTTATGGATGACAATGCGCCCTGTCACCGGGCCACAACTGTTCGCGATTGGTTTGAAGAACATTCCGGACAATTCCAACGAATGATCTGGCCACCTAGATCGCCCGACATGAATCCCATCGAGCATTTATGGGACATCATCGAGAGGTGTGTTCGTGCCCAAAATCTTGCACCATCAACGCTTTCACAATTATGGACGTCTATCGAGACAGCATCTCTCAATATTCATGCAGAAGACTTCCAACGACTTGTTGAGTCCATGCCACGTCGAGTTGCTGCACTTCGCCGGGCGAAAGGAGGGCCGACACGATATTAAGAGGTATCCCATGACTTTTGTCACTTCAGTGTATGATATAAGCTAACAAATCTCTATATGTCTATTTAATAAAATTAATTACACGTAAAAAGTTAATTAGAAGAGTTCATAACTTATGGAGTTTACCAAGCCATGTCTAATTATTTTTCTTTGAAGCTATTAATTTGTAATTGCTACAAACCAAATAAATTACAAAATAATACTTTTTAATTAGATAAAAATTTAATTTTTATAGCAAACTAACAATAAAATAAAACTAAAGTTACTTAAAGTTCAATTGTTTAGAATGGCTGCTGTAAGTCCTATGATATTTTAAATAATTTGTAAATATTTGAATTAACGAGATTTATAATCTTTTTTCTATTTGTTTATAGAGATTTTCGCAGTTAAATGGGGAATTTTTTTAACATTTTTAGGTATGTCTTCTTTTTACCAATATCTTAATTTTTCGTTTCAATTATTAGGTTATTATACACCTTCCATATATTATATTCCTTCCATATAATTCTACCTTTTTATTTATCTATATATTCATACCTAGCTAACATATTAGCTATATATAATACTATCTAATGCCTATACTGTTACTCTTACACTAACTCTCAAAACACTGACATGTATTAAAATAGTGCAATAACAAATTCCACGATAAGTCTTTATAATAACATAACCCTTAAATCACTATTAATCAAATACAAAAGTAAGCACCACAGTAAAGTATCTCTATAGCTTTCCCAGATCACAAAAAAAACTAATTAACTAATCAGGCTCGAAGGCTTTCAGAGGCATTTAATGAGGAGAAGGATTACATACACATGAAACAAATAAAGAGTAATACTTTGGTTTAAATAATAATAGATTTTAATAATTATAAAATGGGTAAGAGTTTATATCAATGAAACACTACATTGAGAATAGAGTTAAGTATACAATTAATATAAATATCTGAAATGGATAGAAAAAAAAATTATCGATATTATATTACAAGTATTGACACTCTTGAAGACCATAGATATATATAGTGGAACACTTAATGTGAGTCAATTGCGTTAATTAATACATTGTAAATAAAGGTTAACAATAGCAGAAGGTAAAATCTACCATTAAATAACTAAAAAATATTATATATATATATATATATAGTATACAAATAAAAGTCTTCAAAATTACAATCTCAAGAAATATTATGTTGGTCGTTAAATGTCGTTGGACTCCCCCTTGATGGATGTCAATGGTGTTGGAAGACGATAAATTACATAAATGTTATTCACATATTTTTGTCGATCTCGAGACTCAATGGGCTATTTGGGAAAACTGGGAGGCAGGTGGATAATCATCCGTTTCATCCACAAAGGGGATTCTGCTGGCAAGGACTCATCTGTTGGGAAACTTCATTGTTAATCCGCACCATCGTCTCTGGGAGTGGGCAAGGTCTCATCTCATGAATTGAATTTCCGGAACTTTAGGACTCCATCTCAGAATTTTCTTTCTAATTTCTGGTTCCCTTCGGAATCCACATTGTTTTTCTTCTGTTCTTGACAGTCGCAATAAGTCTTCGAGTTGGGGTTCGTATCATCGCACTTAATTTTTTTCTTTCTCCACGCCCAATAGTCCATCACGTGGACAGCTCTTCACACAGGGTGCTGGTATTCTCTCTCACTTCTTCTATTGTGTTCTCTCTTCCTTTTTTACTCAGAGTTCTTCCTTTTAAATCCTAATTTACTTCACTTCATTGGCCAGAAACAACATTTAGAGACAACCCTAACACTGTATTTGGCTTTAGAGAGTTTTGTCACCTTATACAGACCACGTAATGGGGGTGTTTTTTCTGATGTAAAGGACTGATGATCTCGCTCAAGAGACATCTGGGTAATTTTATCCTTCGCTTTTTCTCCCACACAAACAATTCAATTCCTTTTCAACAAATTCACCCCTGACCAAAAAATTTTTTAAATGACATTACCTCAGCAGTCAACGTCAACAATCTCTGGAGTCAATCTCTGGTAAACATCCTCACCAGTTTTAATGCAACCGCATTCTGACCATCTTCACTTTATTGTTTCGAAAACTCACAAATTAAAATAAAAGAAAATACCAAAGGGGGTAACAACACATTCCTTATTTTGGGAGAAAATCAAATATTGGCAGATATGGTCAGGGAACTTGTTTCGATAGGAAATAGTCCCTCTTTGAAGAGGCACCTCGTTTTCCGAAGGGGCTAGAGGGTTTCACTCGACCATTAAAATATTTATACATTAAATATCACTAACGCACATGAAATATATAAAAATTAATAATAATTTTACACCATATATTTATAATATTTTTTAAATACATGTCAGCAGGATATATTTCATATGATATATCTGTCAAAAGAAAGCGTTTTGTTTTCGATTTTTTGGTATCATGCATTTATTTTTTATTAATTCAATGGAGTTAAAATATCTTAGATTTATTTTCTGTGCTTTATTAAAACTACTGTCAGAAATGACATGAATGTGTCACTAATGTGTCAATGTCATTTTCTAAAGGATTATATTTAGATTTTTGATGATTTTGAATGATGAATTTCTGAGTTAAATATTATTATGTTCAGGATAATTTTCTGAAATTAATTTTTTTTGCTTTTTTCGTTCATACTTTTTAAAATTAATTTAGAAGTAAAACATAAATCATTTCGTTAGCACTGGACAACGGGGTGCCATATTTTATTGTAAATTTATATAGAATAATGAAATTGTGTCTGTACTACGTTTGAAAGTTTTGTATAGCATTATACAATATAGTTATACCTCATTTTTATTGCAGAAAATAATTGTTTTAAATACAATGCATTTAACAGATTTTTTTAACTGAAAGAATTACTGCTACTGTAGGAAAAGAACAACTATCTATTCGTGAGATTTTTTGAGAAATTGCTAATTCCGTAATGAAAAATGTAAAAAATAATAATAACACATTTTAAAATGAGTAACTGTAATAAACATGTTAGATATATAACAATACATTTTACATTTTCAATACAAATATATAGGCATATTATATACTATAATTGTGCACATTAGAAATCTAACAATGACACAGTTGCAACTTAATTATATGAAGAAAATGCAGGAAATGTAAACACTCGTGAAAAGACAGCGGTATTAATATGTCATTGATTATGGACTTTCTCTCGCAAAGAATCAAGCACATAAAAAGTATATTGATTCCTGCTGTAAGAAAACGTCTTTTTATATTATTTCTCAAAATCGCAAAGAGGAAAAAAATAATAAGATTTAAAGACCTTTCAAAATGCTCTACAAAAACTCGATATTAATAGCCTTTATCTTTAAAGTATAATAAAAAGAAATATAACCTACTTTTGTCACGTAATCATTATCGACATCTCTTATTGCCTCTTACCATTTTTTAACTCATGACAATAATATTTTTTATAACATAAAATTATTTTATATTTTGGAAAAAATCAGATCTACCAGTTTCTTAAAGAAATAATAAGATATCGTTGAGGTTTTGACAATATCCTGAGTATGCTTTGCAGCAGATTCTGTCAAATTGTGCCGCCATTCATTGATACGCTTCCACAATACCGGAAAATCATCTCCGAGTCCTATCTAAGCGGAACATTTTGTCGTGATAGTCAAAGATTTGCTAACTTAAAGGTAGACGAAGAGAGAGCATTGTTGTTGTGTAGATACGTAATGACAGTCCATTGCAATTCAACGCGTGGTCTCTGATGCCGACATTGCCAATTAAGGTTAAGATGTAGGGAATGAGATCACTAATGTAACTATTTTACTACGTCCTTTATCTCGATAAAATAAGATGGAAAGATCTACACTGTTTTGATTGGCTCGTTATGGAACTGTAAGCTAGGCTCTGGAAATGTTGCACAATTGATGATTTTAGATATGGATAAATTATATTGCCAAGACTATCTTTAAAACATTTGTTATCATGGTCTAGAAAAGTATTAGAACTTAATTTCCGTTTATTATTCTTATTTTATTCATTATTTTGACGTTTTTTACGAGGAGTATTATACATATTCTTGATATGTTTAAAATTTCCTACATTCCTTACAATTTTTTCAACATATGTTTAGAATTCTCTACATTATTTTCATTCTTTTCTACATAGGCTTAGAATTTACTACATTCCTTATATTTTTTTCGACATTTGTTTACCTTTAGAAACATACAAAATACACTTAATTAAAGAAAATATTTAATTAAAAATCCTAAACATCACATATTCAACAACATTAGCTCAATAAAATTTAATTAACTTTATTGAAATAATCCTACAACAACCAATTTATTACTTAGAGAAAATTGAAAGAGATTTAAAATTCATGAAAAGAGTATAATGAATTTATAAGTATTTTTTTATAATTACACAGTACCTTTTTTTAATTTGTTGCGTATTAAAATAAATTCACACACTCACACCTCATTTACATGTACCTTTCCGCTTCAATTAACGATCACGCACATTTCCGTATAAAGATTTTTAATTCAACGTGTTTTAATTTTTAAAGAGATTCTAAAGAAACATTTTAATTTACGAGAAACCGGAGACTATTCACTATAAACAAAATTCGCTGCTATATATTCACTTACACCATTATTAACTTAAAAATGTGAAAGTAAGATTTCAAACTGTAAATGTCAAAGTGAGATTAGTAAATGTCAAAGTAAGATTTTCAAGGATATGATAATTATTTCCTAACAATGAAACTTAATGCAGGTAGAACATGTATCTTAATGATTGATTTTTAGGAAATTTAAAAAGAATAATGGAAATTCTGCAGGAAAATTGAAAAATTTGTAAGAA